>CM060984.1:96042487-96642487 GCA_030765065.1 Deroplatys truncata | reverse complement strand
AGTGTAGGGTGTCGCAGAAACAGCCTAAGTGCACCTCTACGGGCACGAACGGCATCCCGACACTCCTCGTTCCATCAAGAACAGGAACACGTCGAGAGTGAGAGGACGAACGGGGGATCGTGCGTTCGGCGACAGATAAAATCGTAGAGGTAAGGTGCTGCACCATTTGGTTAACGTCAGGGAAGGGCTGGTCCTCAAAACACACGAGGCTGGAATACAATCTCCAGTCGGCTTTTGTGAATATCCAGGTAGGTACTCTGGAACGCTGGACGTGGTGAGACAGAAGAGAAACGATGCAGGGGTAATAGTCGCTAGAGTAGGCGTCAGCGACGACGTTCCACTGCAGACGACAAGCAAGCTGGATGGAGCAAACGGCAAGGTCCAAGTGAGAGAATGTACCAGAATCAGAAAGAAAAGTAGATTCACCGGTATTGAGGATGGAGAGGTTGAACTGATCACAAATGTCGGAAAGAAGAGTTCCCCTCGCACAAGCCCTTGGCGAACCCCACAGGGGGTGATGGGCATTAAAATCCCCCAACAGAAGAAATGGTGTTGGGAGAGCGGACAGGAGATCTCGAATGTCCGCGTAAGCGAGGGGAGACGATGGAGGTGAATACACAGAGCAAACAGAAAAGAAAAGGCCGGGTAACTGAAGCCTAATGCCAACAGCTTGCAAGTCGGACGTAAGAGTGAGAGTTTGAAAATGAACGTCGTTATGCACTAATAACATGACACCTCCATGAGCAGGAGTACCCTCATCCGGTTCAAGATCGTAGCGAACCGGAGTATACCCGCAGAGATCAAAAGGATCGTGAGGGCGAAGCTTAGTCTCCTGCAAACACACCATAGGTGAATGGGAACGCAATAAAAGTTCAGTTCCGCCCTATGCGATCGTACACCACGTAAATTCCAGGTCAGGATAGCCATGAATAAAAGGGATAAACTTCTTACTTAGAAGGGCGGCTCAAAATTACCTTTTGCTTGACCTTGGGGCTCGGGCTTTTTGTATGGAGTTGGTCAGACTCCATAGACTCCTCGAAGGGAGGGACCACGCGCTCAGTACCAGAAACCGATTCAAGCGCCGAGAATCGGTTCTGGGTGGCAATAGGTGAAGGGGGCCGCTGAGCGCGGCTGGTCCCATGAGCATCCTGGGACTGCGACCTTCGAGGAGGTGAACTTTTCTTGCCGCGCGCACGCGGAGGGTCTTTCAAAAAATCTTCCCTACGAAATTTCTGCTTCGATTTCTTCTCAGATCCTTGTGACTTCATTATCTTTGGACCAGCTTTAGACGGCTTGACAACTGTGGCTGAAATGGATGGCCGGATGGTAGTGGCGGTCAATGCAGTCATGGTCCAGGTTTGAGTCTCTGCATCCTTCCGGGGTACTGGCGAGGCAACAACAGAACTGAACGTTCCCGATCGCAGGAGCGAAGGTTGGCGCGCATGGTAACGCCTCCGGGCTTCGGCGAAGGAGGGTTTCTCCTTTACCCGGATCTCCTGGATCGCCTTCTCGTCCAAGTACCGCGGACAGTCGGCAAATGAAGCAAAATGAGACCCTTTGCAATTAACGCAGACGGGGGCTGAGGAACAGGTACCATCGTGTGACGGCTGGCTACATGAGGCACAGATGGATACGGCACTCTTACAAGAGACTTGCATATGCCCAAAACGTTGGCATTTAAAACAACGCAGAGATGTAGGAACGGGCCTCACCGCAATCTGTTCGTACCCTGCTGAAATACTCGTGGGCAGATCGACGCCATCGAAAATGATAAACAGGGTACGAGTAGGTACAAACACTCCGTCGCGTTTAGCCTGCACTCGATGAACTGCCGTTACCTTTTGGTCGGAAAGATATTCCGCTATGGGTGGTGACGACGCCTCGACAGGAATTCAAGGTGCGGTGCTTCTCAACACGGATGGGATAACCGTGGAGAAGCGCGGCGCTCAACAAGGACTTACTTTGTGCCTCGGACTTGCTTTGTACTAACAACGAACCATTACGAAGCCGAGTGCAGGACTGAACCGGACCAGCAATTGAGTCAATGCCCTTTTAGATAACAAAAGGGTTCACCTTCTCGAAAGTTTGACCTTCCTCTGTTCGCGTAATGACTAAGTAACAACCAGATGTCGGTGGTGCTACTTCTGTTACTAAAACTTTTCGGCGCTTATTCGAAATAATGGAGAAAGGGGGCTCCATAGCGAAATAAATCCTTCACCATTGCAACCGTCTACGACCTCGGGCTCTGACTTCCCGGGCGTTACCCCGGCTTGGGTGAGTGGCCTATCTATACCTATCTCACCCCAGGGTCACATCTCCCAGAACATAGAGGGACCCAATCCCCGTCAGAAGTCAGCAGCTCATGCAACGGCCCCCCCCCCGCGGGACTGCAGTTGAACAGCGGATACGAACGCATACCCTACATGACGACCCCGGGTGGTGGGGATGATGCCATTACCCACTCACCCAGCTGCGCACTCAGTGCACGGGTATCCATCAGGTGTGTCCACGGAGGAATAAAATAAAAGGGTAAAATAAATAAAACGTTTCGCGCGCATGGTAGGCCGGCGAAGAAGTAAAATAGATGTGTGAATGAATGGACGTGGGGAGAAATGTGCGTAAATAGAGTAGAGAAGAAAGAAACGATGATGAGGGGCATCATGTAATGAAATGCACAGAATGCACGAGAGCCTACCTTGAGTTCCCTGGTCACGAGGACGAACCCACCTCGACCAGACGAGGGTGGAAGGATGATGATGATGGCGATGAAAGGCTCGGGAACCCCCGGGTATGACAAACCCGTACTCACATAATGTGAGCCCCTGGGAGTTTGAACTTTGCTTTTGCTCTGTATGAAATATTTTCTCTTGAAGGGATATTTCTATAGTTTTAAATCTTTGTTGTGAATACTGTAGTTGGGTTAGTTTCCTTTTCCATTCCTTTCTTCGCCCAAAATCACTAAGCTTTCGTTCAGCTTAGGAACACTTACATCTAAATTAGAAAAACCACCTGAAGATGAACTCCCAGTGTCACTTTCAGTACACAAAACCACTTCTGGATTATTCACAGCACTGGAACTTTGTAGCACACAATCACTGTTAGCAGTAAATGGTACTTTGGGAATTTTATTTTGACACACATCACATATTTTTAGGTCTGATGATAAAGCTATGTTCTCCATTTCTAAGTTTATAAGCATATTGTGGGTAACTAATCTTAATGATTTAAGCTTTGTGTTATGCTTGGAAACATTAAATCGATTGAAATATAATAGTCATAACATTTCTTTAGTTCACTCGTTATGCACTTTCACAAACCACAACGCAAGCTAAATATGAACTTCTAACACAAAAAATGAAACAGCAGAGAGAGGCTTCATTGAATGAGTTTCGAGTTGCTAAGTTATTCCAAATACCAGATGTGATAGCCTATGATGTTTGTACTGTGTAATGCGTCAGCCAGCTTGAAGCTCTGTCAGCAGTTTTATCTTCTGAAATGCTACTTGCTAACAAAGAAAGTGTTTAAAAGCATACTTCTAATGAAGATCACATTCTAATATTAACAGGTGTAAGGGAAACTATATCATGGATTCCTTTTGTATTTTTTCCAGATTTTAACATTTGGGGTTAAATTAGATATTGCGGTTTAAAATGTTCATAATTAAAAAAGTGACTTTCTTTATTCTGAATAAATAGTATTTTGAATAAAGAAAACCACAATATTTTTATATAAAAAATGTTGTTCTTATCACCATTTTATACTCCGAAAGTAAATTGCTTTTATGTAACGTTGGCGCATTAAAAAAAATGTTAAGTATCTTACAAATCCTAAAATAATTTGATTTTCTGCAAAATATAAAGTATGTGTCAACTTATTTTGTGTGTGGAACATGTAAACAAAAATTCAGAAAATTTAGAGAAAGTGATGTTTTGTGTGCGTGTTTGATTTGATGTAGAATGACTCATATAGGCATTGCAAAAGTTGCACAGTAGCTTACCTATGTATATATAAATTACACTCCAAGTTTAAGAGTCTATTTTGGCTGAGGACAAAGTGTCTTATATACACTAATAAAGTAATTAGCTTTATTGCAAGAATTATTTCAATGTGGCACACACACATTCTAATAACTTCACTAATTTTTAGCATTTCAGAGACATCTTGTCTCAATCATCAACAAAGAGCCACTAACAAACTTTTTGGTTTTCCTGTAGACGTCGCTTGTGGGCTGACATATTTAGTGATGAGATCCTTGTCTGTTGGAAAACTAAAATTCATAACATGATCCTTGTTCTTTGCAGCCGTATTTTCCCATATGGTTAAATTTATTGGCTTTTGGACTGTCTTTAATAATTTTACGTCTTTTTGGATACTAAGATTTTTTGTCCAGAAAAGGCTGGCAATTGCAGATTTTTCTGTTTTCTTGTATTTAACATGTTTTAGGTGTTCTTTAAGCCTCAAACCAATGTTCCTTTTTGTTTTACCTATATACAGTAATTGGCAATCCGCACGATTAATTTGGTAGTTATGCTACTTCACTGTGTTTTTTCCAATATTACTGGTATTTTAAATGCTTTAGTTTGAATGATCACAGACGGTTAATTCCAAGTGCAGCATTTTTATCAATATTATATTGATACATACGGTCTTGCAAGTGCCCAACACATAAGCAATAAAATAATTTTGGCTTATAATTTACCTGGAAGAAGCTAGAAACAGTGAAGTAGATAAATAAATTGAAACTTGGCAGTCAAATTGGTGACAAATATTTTAAGTGAAGCAATTGTGTCACCAATTTGACTACTACACTGTTACATGAGAATTCCAGCCATATGAGGAGGCATCATTTTATAAGGTAGATTACTGCCTTATGCCTGGATACCTTGTTTGAAATGTATCATGTGGTAAGCTTTGTAGCAACTGGGATTTCTGGTAGTATGCGCTCAGTCTTGAATAAAATTAAGAGTTTGAGTAGATTTGTAACACACATACACCACTCACTTAACATTCACTGAGGACACATTTCAAAAGCCTTCACATTCATCTTCAGCTTCTTGCTGCTGGTACTGCTCTATGTGGACGTACTTCTACCTAGCAGTGGAAGGATAAATCTTAATAGGACATCAGCAGGCAGGATTTCAAAGTTCATAATTCTGAAGATCCCATTATGATATTAACAGGTGTACGGGAAACTATATCACGGATTCCTACTGTATTTTTTTCCAGATTTTAACATTAGGGGTTAAATTAGATATTGCGGTTTAAAATATTCATAATTAAAAAAGTGATTTTCTTTATTCTGAATAAATATAATTTTGAATAAAGAAAACCACAATATTTTTATCCAACATTAACAAAAGCTGAAAAATCCAGAATTAAAACAGATTTTCCCATCATACCAAAAATACACAAACTCGGCAACAAAATGAGGCCCATAGTGAACAACATAAACTCTCCCACATATAAACTAGCAAAATGGCTTTCAAATACCTTCAACTCCATGCCTGTGTTCTAAAGTCTAAGCATAAAAATTCATTACAATTAACCAGTAGCTTTTCTGATATAAATATATCACCCACAGACATGATGGTATCATTGGATGTCACTGCACTCTTCCCAAGCATACCAAAAGAAGAATTATGACCACTCCAAGAAACCTGGATATTAAACAACAGTACACCTAGAGCACAAACAGAAGATTATTTAAAACTAACAAAATTATGTCTGGATCAGAATTTCTTTTCATTTCACAACAAAATCTTTAAACAAAACACAGGCCTAACTATGGGAAACCCCCTTTCTCCATTTTTAGCAGAACTATATATGAGCTATTTTGAATGCCATATTACTAAATCTTTCCCACATCTATTCAAAACCTGGTATAGGTACGCAGACAATATTTTTTTTTATTGTTCCAAAAAAACTTACAGAAGATGCTTTGAAATTATTGAATTTACAAAAAAGATCTATAGAATTCACAATAGAAAGAGAAGAAAATGGCCAATTACCTTTCCTAGACATCAGGATCATCAGAAATAATGCACACAACAAACTAACGTTCAGTATTTATAGGAAACCAACTCACACAGAAAATTATATTAAAAACAATAGCTACAATCCTACAGTTTTAAATAGCCTTACTAACAGGTTAGTACATATACCATTGGAGAAAGAATATCAACACATTATCCACATAGCCACCATGAATGGATACCAGAAAAAAACAATGGATAAGAAGATAAAGTTTGAAAGACAGAAATTCATCCAACGAATGACTACTTTACTCCGACAACAAAAACCACAAACATATAGAACCCACTTACCACCCTTGGACATATCATAAATTTCAAAGGATTTTCAAGAAATACATCACCCTGACTCCACAGAATAACCACAATATACAGAAACTACTATGCAACAGAACAAAAGACCCTATCCCCAATGATAAATCAGCTGGTATATATCAAATAGTTTGTAGTGACTAACCTGGTATACATAGGAAGAACCAAAAGAAATCTTGAAATAAGACTTAAAGAGCATATGCGATGCATTTACCAAAAACAGATGGAAAAATCAGCAGTAGCACATCATTTCTTGTCTTCAAACCATGAAATCACTCCAAACATAAAACTCTTAAAACCGGTCAAGGGTAGAAATGAATTGGACATCTAGGAAAAAATACATATCATCAAACACAGGAATCGCCTAATCAATTTCGAACTACCGCCACCCAGCAGCCTTTGGAAGTTCATCATCCCAGCACCAAAAAACACCACTAACCACACACATTCCCCAGACAATAACCGGCAAAATCAGTTGGAAACATGCTGACGATGGGAGCAAAACGTTCTCCCAAAAGGCGTTCAAAGTAAGAACCTTTTAGTGATGTAGTATAACAACCTCCAACTCTCCCTATTTTAAATGATGACACATCACTGTTACTAGTTTCTCAATCCTCAAAATTAATCATAATTCTGTCTTTGTTCTTCCAGATGTATTCCACATTGCTAATTCTGTTGCAACTGTTGTATATTTTATAATAGTTTTGGATTTTCTTCGAGGTCATGGTGTTTCTGCCAAAATTCTGTACTACTGCCAATTTGTCTTTTTGTTTCATTCTTATATTTTGAAAATGTTTGTTTGTTGCGGTTTGTATGTATATATATAGCATTCAATCTGGTAGACTCCTGATCTGTTACCAGGTACAATTTCACCTTTTACTTTTGAGTTTTATTAGATTCTTATGGTGTAGAAACAAATGTATTCAGCAGTCAATTAGCCCACAAGTAAACAATATCTTTAAGTTCAGTGTAAGTTGCACTGCAAGGAAATTCTTCACTTAAGATAAAAGCTCTGATCAGCCTGATATCAGAAGTTAAACTTACCTTGATGCCTATCATGCAGTTGCTAATTGTGCAGTTATTCAAAACTGCCTTAGCACCAGATGTTATGGTGATCCCCACACCAAAGTCTACAAAGGTGCAATCGGTTGCTTCCAAGTACCCATTCTCAAACAATGCAGCACCATGTATGTCACTACTGCTGTTGAATCCAGCAATATTACACCCCTTGAGTTGTACCATGCCTTGCTTCACAGAAAGAGCAGTTAGCACTGATTGTGCATTTATAGTTAGGTTTTCCAAACACAAAGATGGTCCTGCACATTGCAGCATTACATGACCAGCATTGTCATGTGCTGTAACAATTGTAGAGGATGGTTCCGAAAATCCTGCAAAAGAAAACAAAAAGCAGCTCATGACACAAATCAAACTTATAGATTTCACTGTTCTAGTAAATTCTACATCTTAAAATTCATATATTGAGAAAAGAGCACTCAAAAAGATAGTTTCTCTGCGTAATTAAAAAATATCATTGAATTCCAATTCTCATTGTCAGACCCTAATCTATTCAATACTTTTCTGTATGGGGTATCATCTACCATCAACAAATATAGCTAGAAAGATTTAAAATAGCGCTTAGTCAATTTTCATTGAATCAACACCAATCACCTCAAAATCAATCAATTATAACAGCTCATATCTCCAGTGACCTAACAGCCCATAAAGCTGGACCTTGAGTGGGTTTCAGACGTGATGGCAGGTGGTGGATAGCCAGGACTTGACCAGCAGTGTCAGTTGACTACTTACATGGGACAGGCCTGTCTCTGAATAACTAAAGGTAGGGATTGGAAAATTTCGGTGATTTGAGAACACAGAAAGCGGTACTTTAAAACAAAAAAATCAGTGGTTTGAAGCAAACAATTTGGTACTTTCAATATAGTCAATTTTTTTTCAATATTTACAATTCATATATCATACATATATCCATAATATATTTTATTATCATGTTGCACATTAACATATACTGAGGAAGTCAAACAGCAGTAAAAAATACATTGTCATAAAAATAAAAGTTTCACAGAAGAAAATGCAAAGTTAATATACACATTCATAAACCAGTGTCCACTTAATTATATTATGAACTTTTTTTTAAAGTTTGAGTTGGAAAATGTTGATTCACATCACATACATGCGCTAGTTGTTATCGTAGAAGCGCTTTCGAGAGATTTGTTTCTCCCATTATTTATATTATATATTTATTATAAAATATTATGAACTACCTGGGAGAAATACCTTTGCATTTGTTTATCCGAGATTTAAGGAGGAAATATGCATGTTGTGTTTTGTTTTCTCTTTCTTTCTTTCTTGAGTGGAGGAAAAATACTTTTATGTACTAATCCCAAAACAGGAGTGTGGGATTCTACCACAGCATTGAGCCATGGCCCCTACCCACTAAAAAATCTCCACCAGTGAGGATTCAGATAAAGTGTAGCGGTACCACTATTGCACCTGTGGATTCAAGGAGCGGGTGTATTGGCAGGCCGCTAGGACCTAGACCGGCAAAGGTGAGGAGTCAGGATGTAAACATGGCCAAGACCCTTGGCGGATTGATGGTGTTGAGTTGGGACATTTAGGGTGTTAATACTTGGTCCTGACCACGCTGGAGCGCTACATCCTCTAGTAGTACGTGTGTTGTGTGTTACAAGTATGTACCCATACATGAGTCGTGTAAGCTTGAGCCAGTGGCAGCATTCTTGAAACAAACTAAGCTAGGCGTGCATATTCATAAATATCCATTCATATAGATACACACTAACATTTTATTGCATGTTAAAAAAGTATAATTTGCATCTGAGTATATATTTGGATTTCAATATGAAATGTATTAATAGTACTTATGTTCTACCATGTGACTTCATTATATATTAGTGACGTAATAATGATGGCATTAAGAATTATTATATTCCGGCTAATGGCATCGTCATGTGAGTAGTATTTTATTTGACTTTTAATTAGGTTGGTAATATTTTGTTTTCCTGCCATTTGGCATCATCACTTTGTGTTTCTATTATGCATGTCCATTTTGAATGCTGAGTCGCACATGGTGGGCTGCCTTACTGAAGATGCAGGTGTGAGACAGTACCACTTGCAGGAGGGGAGCCCTCATCCACAACGTCTGCCTTGGCTCAGACAGTAAGGACTTCGAGAGGTACCAAGAACCACATGGTGTAACCATTGTCATGGGTAATGTTTTACAGAAGTCTTACTAGGGCATCAAGGTATTCTTGTATGTTAATTTCTGGTTCGCCAGGTTGAAGATTCTGTCAAATAGACACAGTGGTCTTTTGTGCTTGTTTTCATTGGTTTCATATGCACCTAATTCTTATATAGGGAGAGCCAAAAAACTACGAACCAGCTGCACAGTGTTTTTCCTGTCCATGTCCTCGGTACTCGTTGCCATCTGCTGCTATCATAGAAAGGCGCGAATAAAACCATACAACATTCTTAAAACTACTTTTAAAGGCTTTACTTACCAACTTTATGAAATGAGATTCTGAAACTGGCCACTGTCATGTCCATACATTTTTGGCACCTCTTTAGGAAACTATCCATCACACGCCGTAGTTTACGTTGAGAAGTGCTGGCAATTTCCTGGCAGATATTTTGTTTTAATTCTTCCAGGGTGTGTGGGTTTGCCTTGTACACTTTATGTTTCAAGTTACCCCATAGATAGTAATCGTAGGGAGCTAGGTCGGGGGAGTGAGGGACCACATATCTCAACTAATAATTCTGTCCTCAAACACACTTTCAATAGTTCTGTTCGAAATGTTGGCCGGATGAGCTGTTGCAGAGTCTTGTTGAAAAAAGGCAAAATCACGCTCGTCTGTTAATTCTTTGAAAAAAAAAAGGGGGCAAAATTATATTCACATATGTATGGGCATCAACAGTTAACTCGAAAAAAAAATTGGCATTTTAACTCTTTTTCCGCTCATGGCGCTCATACACCAATTTTTTCATCATGAAGGGGTACTTCATGAACAATATTAGGTTTGTCAGAGCTCCAAAAACAATTATTTTGCGTACACACATATCCATGAAGGTAGAACCACGCCTCATCCGTGAAAAATATTAAATATGAATCTATTTTGCCATTGTGTACACTATTGAGACTCCACTCACAAAATGTGCACCTAATTACAGGATCACCTGGTTGAAGAAGATGTGCCACAGTTATTTTATATGGTTTTAACTTCAACAATTTGGTAGCTCTTCGTGCAGAGCCATAAGAAATGCCTGCCTGTTGTGAAAGACGCCTAAGTAATTTTTGGGGAAATTCTCCAAAAGATGACCGATGTTGTCTAATGTTTCTTTGGTAAGAACTGTATACCGCCTTTTAGATTTCTTAGCCCAAACACTTCCTGTGGTCTGAAATTTATTGTAAAGTTCACGGACACCTGGAAATCTTTCTGAAAATCGTACTTTCACTTGGCGAGCTGGCTGAGTTAACACATAGGAATCATAAATACGCGCTGTGCAGTAGAAAACATATACCGAGCCATACTATACTTTGCGACTAAGTACAGGACAAAATAATAAATAATTCGTAATAACTGAACTACATCACATTACCATCAACTCAATACTGCACTTCACACTGCAGAGCTAAACCACATCCAGAGCGTGACCTTGTTTATAGCAGCAATGCGTTATCGGTGTTTCCACACGCCTAATGGAAAAACACTGCACAATCCATTCACAGTTTCTTGGTTCTCCCTTATTAGGCCACTGCTGTTCTTTTCCTTGCCCTTGTATACGTTAAAGTTTTGACTCTTATGAATTCTTCAATTGTGTGGAGTTTTAATTCCAAATGTAGGAGATATGCTGGTGCTACCGACAATTGTTTGGCTACTAATTTGTATTATCCTATCCTGGAGTGTTTTTAGCTTACTTATGTACTTTTTTTTGCAGTGTATCCCCATACCGGGGCTGCATACATGATTGGCGTAATAAATGTTTTATATAGGGTAAGTCCCATATTTAGTTTCAGCTGGCTGTTAATATTGAAGATTGTAAAGAGTCTATTTAGCTGACCATTGGCCTTGGCTCTGACCTTAGCAATGTGCTTATACCAGGTAAGGCCTTGATCCATAATTAGATCTAAGTAGGTCACTTGGTCCTTCCATCCAATTCCTTCACCTTGATAGTCAAGCAGCTGGACAGTGTTTCTTACCTTTCAGTGAAGTAGTCTTTTCGTGAAGATTATTGCTTGTGTTTTTCTGGGGTTGACTAATTCTCCACTTGGTGAACCAAGGTTCGAGTGTGTTTAATGCATTTTGCAGTGATGGCTACAGGCTGCATATTAAGTTGTTTAGTCTAGTTGTTATCTGAGTGTGACGGACCAATACCATAATACAGTAGTATTGTGTGCCAAAGTGGAAACACTACAAACACAGCAAGTGGGATGGATATACAGGATTCCTCACATCAGACTTGGGTAAAATTTTGTTCTGCTCCTTAGCATAGCACATCTTCTGCCTACAATGGTGCACAGATTTTTGTGACAGGTTATTCACCTTTCCTCCTCCTGCTGGTCAGCTATCCATTCACCAAATGCATTGCTTAATGTCCTGAGTAATACATTGAATATGAAAGCAAAAGTGCCACTATAATGTGATAATCTACCAGCATATATATTAGAGATTGGAAAGGAAGACATTTTAATTTTCAAAATAAATTTCTAAAAAAAGATTGACATTGATGATGCTGCTTATCAGAAAGGACATTGTTGTAAATAGAAAAAAAATTGTTCGCAATCAACATTTGCACAGGGCATCCATAGCAACCGAAGAACACTGTGGGCAAAATCACTAAATTAACTGTCATTGCAGAAAAACATTGAAATAATGTCTATGTTTTCGCCAGAGCTCATCCTCATTTTCACCATCTTTTGCAATTCTTTCACTCCTATTATGATTACACTCTCACTTACACTATAACAGAAGTTCAGCTTTTTGCAACGTCTTCATTTACTATTACATTAATAATTTCTGCAGAGTCAAACATATTCACTGCTTTATAAAAATTATGTGCAGTATCACTGTTATTAGAGCATTTAGTTTAGTTACACCATGTGAAGCAGCATTACTCAACATCATTTTAATCTTGTGTTTTGTTGAATTACTGCTGCATCTTTCAACAATGCTGTCATCTTGCTATCAAGTACTCCAACTGCAATGGTCTTAAATGTCTGTTCAATTAGTCTGACACCATCATCCAAAATGTGCATAGTAAGATACGACTGATCTGCTAGAGAAGCGATGAGCTGAACAATGCCTCTACCAATTTCTACCATGAAGCGAACCTCCACTTCAATGGTAACCAACTGCTCTTCTGTTACATTTTGCAAGAACTCCACGCCTGCCTTATGAACTCCTGAAATATTAGTTTTCATAAACAATCCAACATCATTAAAGTGGTCTGCAAGGTATGTTACAGATTCATACCATGAAGACCATCTTGTCAATCCTGGCATTGGAAACAATGGAAATTCTTTTTCTGGGTATTTCTCATTTAAAAAATTACGGAAAAGATGTTCCCTTTCTCGGGTGTTCAGAAATGGGGACTTCACTTTTGATACTGTGAGGTGCAGATCTGGCAGATTTTTACCCACTACATTTCAACACTAAGCTAAGTATATGTGCGCAACATTGTACAACAAGTACATTGTCGGAAAGCAAATTAGTGTTTGAAGACATTTGATCATGTATCCTGCTGAATCCGATATGAGTGACACAACATTATCAAATTCAATATTTAATTTTTTCAGTGTGTCTAATATAGTTCTAGAACAGCTTTTACAGTCTGCAGTTTCTAGAGTGTCAACATCACCCACAATGCTAGCAGGCTTTATTACTTTCAGAAGCACTACAAACATACACTGATCATGTTTATTGGTGGTTTCATCACAGAAGAGTGCAACCTTTTGACCCTGTAATCTGGTCCTCATCTCCTCTTCTCGTTCTGTCGCATCTGTGGAATATATCTGTCCATCACAGTCTTTGCGCTGGTATATCTGCAGCTCCTGAAAGTAAAGCAAAATTGCCAATGGAATTAGATATAAGCAAATGCCCCAACTTACATTGCTTCCTCCAGCACTTACAGGACCGTACTTTTAAAATGGAGCTTTTACATTACTTAACATCTGCAACATTGCATTTTTAATGAGATTACATCCAGTAACATATTCAGGGCATTATTCAGAAGTTACGGCGGCATATCATGCAGTGAAAAGCTAAAAACAGAAATTGTGTGTATTTAGGACAGTTGTTTAATGCAGTTCATAACAGTCTGAATATCTGAGCTAAGCAGAATCAATCCTATTAGAATCTATCTCAAAATTTGTGTTAATCAAGAGAAAAGTAATTAACTAATTGAGCCAGTCAATACATAGTGAAAAGATGATTGAGAAGTAACAAAGGAAGTAAAAAAATATTACATCAAAAACCAAAATTTCTCAATAAAGCCAAACCAACGTAACAAAATGTATTCAATTCGAGAACTCTTTACTACTCTGTAGAAAAACAAGTCAGTGATGCTAGTCAGTTTGGGTAGCTCAGTTGGTTAAGCACTGACCTTCAAAGCTCGAGATCGCGGGTTCAAACCTAGCCCAGATCAATGGTTTTTAGATATGCTTAAAAATGTCAGCCTCATGACAGTAGATTTACTGACATGTAAAAGAAATCCTGCGGGATAAAATTCCAGCACACGGCGACATTGATATGACCCGTAAATGACAAGTGTCACTAAACAATTTTTTTTTTCAGCAATGCTACTTAGTAAAAATATAAGTTCACGGCGCAAATTTGCTTTGTTAGCAAATCTCCACCATATCTTCTGAATAATGGCCATTTTTTTGTCACTTCGGTCCATAATGTGGCATTTCCCAAACTTACCATGTCCACAACATGCCAGTTTTATGTTGAGATGTATGTATCTTGGAAATTAATTGAACTTCACCTGGCAGTTGAAATATAACCAACCACATTAAAACCGCATTGTTACCAGATTATTGCAGGAAGCAAATACAGTGATAATATTAAACACATGGCGTGTTACTTAAATTAAAATGTACTGCTCAAGTAGTTAATTATTCTAAATTTAACTTTAAAGTGTTTATGCTCATATCTGGATCAATACTTTATTCAAACTTTAAAGTGGTCCTTTATCAAATTATGTAACTTACCTTTAACAAATTCATCCACAGAATGCCTTCACACGTTCATTGTTAAGCTTAGACAACGGAATATTGCCTTTATAAATGTTTTGCAATATGTTTTCAAAAATATTTGGCAGTCTTCCTTTTCTTTTCCACTGCTGAAGCACATGGCAATGAATGCTTGTAAAGTTGGACATGGTTCCTTTATGCGAATTCAATGCGGACACATGCTTAGCTAATTTTAAATACTTCTTAATGGAGTCTTTACTCTCCCAAGATCCTTGCAATTACAAAATTTGCACATGACCGTATTTTTATCTGTGGAAAAAAACCCATGCAGCTTATTATACCGAAAGGCTCTATCCTTTGCGGATATTCTATGATTATGCATTTTAACATGTTTACAAACAAAACAAATGGCAACAATGTGCACACAGGACTTGCAATTCAAAAAGCATTTAAAAGCTCTATCTTCCTTCTTCTGCGACATGAAAATTAAAATTAAATTTGATAAACACTACACGTCAATGAACATGAAGGAAAGTGAACCAATGACTGCCATGATCTTGTGTCCCAGCATTCATTTTCTTTCAAGTGATGAAATACAGGTCTGATGATTTAGCAGAATTGCCAACATGCGAATGAAACTGAATGTTGGTTTCTTTACTTTGAATGTTCTCTCATCAGTTCATCATGTTTAAATCTTTTTACAGCCATTCTTGATGAACTTCCATGTGAAATTCAAAATTTGAATTTTCACTTCACAGTTTGCTCCTGAATTCCTAACTATTTGACAGAAACGCTAACATTTCAAGTTTGTTTTGAGTTAAAACCCAAAACTATGTAGCATAAATTCAATTTAAATGTAAAACAACATTTTATCACAACCCGCTGCCGCAAAATTTTCCAATCCCTGCAAACCAACTCCCCAAACCCAAGATGTTGCACGACCCATGACAAAGAGATGCATGGCACGTGGGAGATGTGTTGCTAACAGAGCCTCTGAGATACCCGATGACCCCTTAGAGTATTTAGTCTAACCCAGGGCATGCAAGGCTCTGCCTGAGCAGATGTAAGATAGTCCCAGTTAAAATGAGGGAATTACTAGAAGTCCCACATAAGGACTTTGGGAGTATTAGATTAAAAGCACCGAGCCTGGGGCTCCGAAAGGGAACCCTGCTCAGCAGTAGGAACAGATGGAGATGGGAACTGCAACTCCGAGATGTGGAGATGCTGGCTCCACCTACAAAGAAGGGGGATCTATACCCCCAGTTATACCAGAGGAGGACCAGGTGTCTTTAAGAGAACTGAACCTGGACTCTTAACAGAAAATATTTAAGTGAGGCAGAGTAAGCTTTGGTGATTTCATTTATTCAGGCCAACTTGCAACAAAGTATTACTGCCTCGCAAATTCTCTTTTACAATGTAACAAGGCATGACCTGGATGTCGCGATAATTCAAGAACCCTGACTTGGGCATGGTCTTGTTATGGGGCTAAATATTAAGAGTTTTACATTTTCAGTTCATCTGATGAAAATCCCAGAGCATTGTCTTGACAAGACTCCTTAACACCTGGGCTCTGCCGGGTTTTCTTTTGAAAGATCTGGCGGCAGTCTAGTGAAGTATGAGGAGGGCGGAGTGCCACATCAGGTGATAATCTGCTCAGCCTATTTCCCATACGACTATGAGGAATCTTCCCCTCCTCAGGAGTTTGCACTTTAATGCAGCGATAGAAACCTCAACCCGTTGATTGGCGTGACTAACTCTCACCAAAGATAGGACATCAACGGGAGGGGAGAGATGCTGCTAGAGTATTTGAGCTCAATAGATCTAGAGATCTTGAACCAAGGGGACGTTCCACTTTTGTGAATTATCAAAGGGAGAAGATCCTAAACTTGTTACTAGCGTCCTTCAAGATTCTAGAGGACTGGAGGGTTTGTCTGGAACCTCCTCAGTCCAACCAAAAAATATTTGCTTTGTTCTTGAAGGAAAAGGAAAGGACTGCCTGTACAGGAACCCTAGAACCAATTGGGAATCCTTAGAAGGGACCTAGATGGTGGGCTTAAGAATGGATCCCAGATCAAGCTAAGAAATGCAGAGGACCTGGAATGGTACGTAGGGTTTCTCACAAATGCCCTGGTGACTGCCTAGGAAATAAATTGTCCCCTCATTCATGAGGTTTGTACTAAATAAACTTAAATGGAATTCTTTATTAAGATCCATAAAGAAAAATCTGATGTGTTACATTCACATGACTTTCTTTATCCATTTTATTACAAACCACTCTTATGAAAGCTTATTTTTATATCTACTTCATTTTAATCGAGATAAATATTTGCAGAAACAGCTGCATTACATATATCCTTATAGATACAAAGCAAATAATGATAGTCAACTGTTTAAGAACCATGCTATATGCTGACCTTAAAATTCCATGCAATCGCAAGAAATAACTGAAAGTCAACAGGATTTTAAAAGAATGAATGACGAAGTATTGAATAATTCGGACCATCTTGGAAATAGTAGTAATAATTATTATTATTACTATTATTATTAAGTAAAGTTATTTGAAATAAATTGTGTTTTTTAAACAGATCTATACTTTTTTTGTAGTACGCTTTCATCTATTGCTTAACATTTACCAGTTTTACAAGATTATACAAAATTCCTTCAGAGTAATGTGGACTTTACAAGCTATTCCCAAAGAAAAAAACCACACACCACCCACACCCACATGGAGCCTTTTTTAAAAATGCTTTTTGGGGGGGGGGATTCAGGGTGCCTCAAAAGATACATTTCCAGTGAAAGTTCGATTATTGGGTAGCATGAAATACCTTCCCTAGATACTATGTATGGTAGAGAAAGTAAACGATAGTAAATATAGCAGCAACAAAAATAACACCAAAGCATAGATATAATGAAAGCTAATGTTAATAAACAATATAACAAAAAGAAACAATACGAAGAAAGTGACATTATGGACCGTATGATGGTTTTAAAAATAGAAACTGAACCTTTAGCGCCACAATAACAATGAGCATCACAGTATCATTTTGGATGTTGAAGGCTTTTAAAATTTCAATGGTAAGTCATGGGGGAGGTTATCTCTGACTCGTGACATCACACCTTGACTGCAACGTGTGGAACAATGCTACATGTTTATTGACAACTGCAGCGAGGACAATAATAACACAGTTATAATATGAAAGCCTGAATGCTTTATTTATCTAAAATCTAATATAAAAGAACACATGGAAAAAACATACAAGCATAGATAATAATGTTTAGTGTGTAATTACAAATAAATCACTAAATTTTTACTGTAAGCTGAAGCAGAACTACTCTATTACTCCAAGACACTTGTATACATCTATTTATTCATGCAAAAATCATTATAGACAACAGCCATATAATTGTAATAAGCCCGAGTATTTATAAGTTACATTAACACTACAAATAATCTGAATACGTAAAATTAATTGCATTTTGGTTACCACAGTAACATTATTTTCCTTTATAGAACACAAGATATATATAGAACAACACTAACATTGCATATGAAGTAACTAC
Source organism: Deroplatys truncata (assembly GCA_030765065.1). Classification (NCBI taxonomy): domain Eukaryota; kingdom Metazoa; phylum Arthropoda; class Insecta; order Mantodea; family Mantidae; genus Deroplatys; species Deroplatys truncata. The sequence goes on along the minus strand of CM060984.1, from coordinate 96,624,361 downwards.
CATGTGCTTCTTCCTTCCAAATTGCCCTTAAGGGTATTCATTGACGAAAATAAGGTAAACAAATCTGATGTGATACATTCACATGACTTTCCCTACCCTCTATCTTTATTAGTGGATATATAAACTATTCTTACTAAAGCTTATTTTTCTATCTACTCCATTTAATCCAAATAAACCTTTGCAAAAACAGCAACATTACACATTTCATTATAAATACAAAGGGAACAACGATAGTTAAAATGTTTAAGAACTGGATACTATATCCTGGCCTTAAACTTCCAAACTGTTTCCATGCAATCACGAGAAATGGCTGAAAATCAATGGGTCTTGCAAGGATGACAAGTATTGAACAATTCAAACCTTTACTAACGGATATCTCAGAAATGGCTTATGCCACAAAAAATTCATTTTTAAGTAACTTGTGTGTTTTAAAGGGATCTACATTTTCTGTGTGATACATTTTCGTCTATCGCTTAAAGTTTACAAGTTATACAAATTTCCTTCTGAATAAAGAGGAGTTCCTAGGCTATTCCCAGAAAATTCAAGATATACATTTTATTTGTCATGTAAATATCTTTCATATATGGTGTTTTGATCAAAATCCTTACAGAATCACTGTGTATAACACTGCCAAACACTTCTCTAAATGAAATGCTTGCAAACAAAGAATCAGATCAGCACATGCATGTGAAAACTGCGATAAGACATAATTATTACGTAATATGTTTTTACGTAAGTTATTAGAACTTGAAGATCTTATGTTGTGTTGCTTTTGTTTTGTTTGGTTACATAATTTTAACTGCCCCACGTATGGTAGCCAATTTGCGATGTACTTGCAAATGTTTGTTTACATCAGTGTTGAAGCCATCTTGTGACGTCATTCATTTGTTTGGTTTGTAGCTCCATCTGGCGTTAGCAATTTGCGGTTCTTAGTATCAGTTTTTGAAATAATTCATTTCAAATGTCCTCCGGCTAGCTATTATCTTATCTTGGGTCGAACATGTGTCTCAATACAGGTCGTGAAACGGAAAGGAATCTTTTATCCAAAAATTACACTGATGAAGAAATTTGTTTTATAATTTTTATTGTCGAACACGTTCACTATCACTTTTACATATTGATCTAGATACTCGCCAAACTGAAACTGTTATAATACTTCTTACTGATCACTTTTAATTCACGTATTTCAACTTTGTGTATAATTAACTTTATAATACTTTAGATTTTCGTAACTTGTGAATCTATAGCCGACGTATCTCATACAAATATTTTGACGAACTGACGAACTTAAGACGACGTGTATTGCACTAAGAATTTTGATGAACTGCACACAAGCTACCTCAAACCTACCCTATTTATACGCCTTCATTAAGATACGCCTAAAGATTATAACTGAGCTGCAATTGGCTAATAAAACGCGCCAACATTAGCGTCTATTTTAATATCCAATGAAAACCACGAATACATATTGCTTTTAGGGAGAAAATATTCCAGAAGTTTCTACCGAAAACGCGCCAACATTACGTAACTTCCTTGTTTCCAATAATGACAAACAGCTCACCCCCGTCGCTGCATTATTGCGCTATTATTGACAGTTTCAGTAAAGCCGTATAAACTTATTTCCAAATAATAATTACAATTAATAAACATCTGAAATCAATGTCACATAAAAATGCATATTCATATTACAATCATTATTTACATTTAGGTAATTTGTGATACAAATTACTGCATCATATGCCCCACTAGAAACATAATTATAAATATTTACAACTTGTTTGGAAATTTTATAATTGGGTTTTTAGTCTCCTAAATCTTGGAACACACGCTATCACTTTCACTTAACACGCATTTAACATACGACATGTTTTTTTTTTTTTTTTTTTTTTATCTCGCCACTACTTACTGGCTCTGGTTTAATTAACTTAGATATTAATCTGACATCACAAAAAAATTTTTTTTACAGCAAATACTGTACCCTAAATTATTTAATTACTGTTACCAAATTGTTTACTTTCTTAAGTTGTTGACAAAAATTTACACATTTAAGATTTTTGTAATTATTACACATATTTACCAAAATATTCACCCTCTACACAAATATTTACATCTCTTAAATCTAGGCACTGTTTCACATGTTCTATTTGCTACATAAGTATTTGTTTTTAATTATATTTACCAATTTTTGTTATTTTGTACTTTATCTTAACAATACTCTTGGAATAGTATTTATGTACTTTACTTTAATATAACATCATGCTTTATTTCACATGTTCAGTTACTAATAAAATGTTATTTTCCTCTTAAACATTTAGTCATGTCCAAAATTTATTTCTCCTTTCACATGACGTACATATTTATTTAACCCTCTTACGTTCCAATACATTGCTCTGCATTTCGTCTTTAACTATCCAGCATTTACTATTTATCATCTTTGTCTTCTGTTTCACCTTGATCTTCATTGTTGTATGGTTTCAGCATCTCAATATGGAACTTTCCTATGCTTTTTCGAGTTGTTGGATTACATAATTCATATGTATTAGTTCCATATACTTCAACAACTTCATATGGTCCATGGTATTTGAGAAACATTCGCCAATAAAGTTTATTTGCTTTATCCGACAATTTCTTGGTTTTAACCAAAACTAAATCTCTATTTTGATCCTCCATTCCTTTCTCTTCTTTTCTTCATGTTTAATTTTTCTTTTTATGGCCTTTTTCTTCATCCTCTCGAATGCTTTTCGGAACATCTCTTCTTCTGTTTGTGGTATCGAATGCGCATCTGGAATGGCTTCTGGAATTTTTTTACACACTGTATTGATCTTCCTTCCTAACTTAAGTTCACATGGTTTGTATCCTGTCACATTGTTTACGGTTTCATTTAGTAGATTCTGAACGAAGTTCACATATCCATACCATTGGGTGTGTTTTCGATGACACAACACCCTTAAATAATTTGAAATTTCCTTAATTTCCCTCTCCACTGGGTTGGAGTTCGGTCTGTATCTTGACGAAAAATATTGTTTAATGCCATTTTCTTTCAGTCCATCCATAAATTTTTTTCCTGTGAAGTACGAAGCATTATCGCTCAATACAGATTGAATAGGTCCTTCTTCTATCACATATGACTTGAGTAGTCTATTCAAACATGCTAAACCTGTAGGTTTTCTCAAAGGGTAAATTCTTACATATTTGCTGAATATATCATAACAGACAAATATATATTTGTTTCCAAATTGACTTGGAGGCATCGGACCATGAATATCAATACTAATTACACATCTCGGCTTATCCCTATAACCGAATTAGTTTCAAATGCATATGCTGCATTTATTTGCTTTGCCTTCTGACACAGGTTGCAGCACGATATAAATTTCCGAACTTTCTGACGCAATTTGGATATGTATAAATTCTCTAAAATCATAGAAGTTGTCCGGTCCGTCCCTGAGTGTGCTAACCCTTCGTGAAAATTCTTAATTAGTTCCTTTTCCATGCTTTTCGGAACCATTACCTTCCAACTAGGCATTTCTTTTCCATGCTTCTTGTATAATGTCCCATCTCGAATTGCTATAATTTCTTTCTTTGCCTCCTCAATTAATGGTGCATTTTCTTTAAGTTCAAATAATTTTGCGTCCTCATTTTGAATTTCCCCCATATTTTTCAATTTTCTCATCATTTCTTTGCTTAAAGGAATTTCAATTGTCAATATTTTGACTTCATTTCTAGGCCTTTCAATATTTTCGGGAATTTGTGGGTTGTAGTTCAATCTTGATAGCAAATCACTGAAGGTATTATTTTTGCCAGGAATGTGTATAATCTCAATATCGAATGCAGATATTGCATGAATGTATCTAGCAAGTTTTCCACTACATAATCTACACCGTTGTATGAAAGTTAAGCTGATGTGGTCTGAATATACTTTCACCTTTTGCTGATAAATATAGGTTTTAAAACGAATTAATGAGAAATATAGTGCTCCAATTTCTAACTGAGTCACTGAAGAATTTCGCTCAATATTTGTAAGTCCTCTAGAAGCTGTACTAATGACGTGAAAGTCATTGTTGATGTCTCGCTGTCCTAAAATTCCGGCGTATCCTTGCATTGATGCGTCGACATAAATCTCATATTCCAAATCTTCTCTGGGCCTCTCGAGTAATATGGACTTAGCAAAGAGTTCTTTTACTCTTTCAAAACATTTTTGATGATCCTCTGTCCATTTCCACTTATTGTTCTTTCGGAGTAGCTGCCGCAGTGGTTCTATTTCAGCCGAATATCTTGGTACGAACTTACTCTGAAAGTTCAATACCCCTAAGAGACGTCTAATTTGTTTTACGTTCCTTGGTGATGGAATTTTCATTATTGCTTCTATTCTTTTCTGGTCAGGTCTTATACCTCGTTCATCCACTACATAACCCAGAAAATTTATTTCCTTGACACAAAATTTTGATTTTAGTATGTTCACAGTCATACCATGTTGTTGTAGTTTATTTAACACATAATGGACATTATTCATGTGTTCTTCAAATGTTTGACTAATGATTAGGAAGTCGTCAATATACTTTATTAAAAAGTCATCTGCAGAATTTCCAAAGATACTGTGAATGGCTCTCAAAAATCCACTTCCTGAGTTTTTTAAACCAAAAGGATTTACACAAAAACGATACTGGATCCCTGAGTACTGAAATGAAGTGTAATCACGCACTTGTGGATCTAATTCCACTTGCCAATATGATGCAGTGAGGTCAATGGATGTCAGAAATCTCCCTCTTGAAAGTTTTGTAATTAGTTGTTCAATTCCCTCACTTTGAAAATGATCTGGTTTCATATACTTGTTGACATATCTACCGTCTAAAGTTAATCTCAAACTACCATCTCGTTTAATACTCCAGCAGATTGAATTTATATACTGAGAATTACTTTGCTCAATAATCCCATTTTCTAACATGCTATTTATTAATTGTCTAGGTTTGTCTCGAAGACTTATAGGTAAATTGTCATACTTGTGCCTATATGGTGGTACGCCTTCTACTTGAAATGTATGCTGATATACATTACATCTGCCTGGGATATTACTAAATACTGAACTATTGTTCATCAAAACATCATGAAGGATTTGTTTTTGCATTATCGTAATATTCTAAGCTTCTTCACACTTGTGTATTATTTCCTCATTTCTCTTCTCTTTCCAGCTGTTGTCTGTCTCGCTCACATGGTCGTCTTTTGTTTGGATTGTAAATTCCTCTAATTTTTCTGGCATTTCTGCTAGCTGTTGAAAATATGGCGTGGTATTCCCTTCATATTCTGTGACTACCTGCTTTATCTGACTATTTCTATCAGTTTCTATTATTTGCACAAAAAACTCTTGGTCACAAATATTTTTCTCATCCTTTGTCATCTCGATTACAGAAACTTTCTCTTTTATAAATGGTACCCTTATTTCTCTATCTTCTTTTGTTATTTTTAACTCTTCATGTTTAAAATCTATACATGCTTCATATTCATGTAGGAAGTCACATCCTATAATTATGTCACAAATCAGATGGTTTACAATTAGAAACATAACCTCAACATTCTCTCCGCCGATAAGTATATTAAGTAGAGCTTGTGTTTTTATGACCTGTGTCGTTCTTCCGATTGCAACACGACAAACTAAATTACTAGTGGGAAGAGCCATAATTTTGTTACCTTCATTAATCAAATTTATGTAAAATTTCTGTGAGCAAATTGAAGCTGATGAACCAGAATCTATAGTTGCAATGATCTCTTTCTTCGCAATTTCCATCCTAACATGAGGTGACTCAAAATTTTCTCCCTTATCTTTTGTTGCTGTAATCTTATTACAGGGTGTATGTGTAGGCATATTATTTGTATTGGTAATGGATACTGAATTATTAAAGACGTCCTGAGAACCTACTACACAGGAGTCTGTTAACAGTTTTCCTGGTTATTTCCCTGTTCACGTACGGGACTGCCATTCCTAACAGGCGCTAAATCTATCTCATTGTCGCTACCATTGTTTTGAGTTCCCCTTCCTCGAGTTCGAAATCCTCGATTTCTGACATTATGTCCCCTTGGCACGTAATTTTCTTGCCGTTCCTCAGATCTTTCCCGGTTATTGTTTTCCCTCCAGTGAGTGAAATTTCCCCTTTGTCTAATGTACCGCCTTCCATAATTTTGCCCTCTTTCAGGCAATCTTTCTGTCCTGACATAATTTATTTGTTCCTGTCGACCTGGTCTCCTATCTATCCTCGATCTTTCAAATTGTGGAACGTATGATTGATACCGTTGTCTGGTATTATTTTCATGACGCCTGTCTTGTCCTCTACTTTGCTGATAACTACCTTGGTAATTTCTTCTATCTCGCACATCTAAAAATCTATGCTCCCACTCCCGAGATATATCTTCTTCCTGTTGTTCCAAGGCTGTTATTAATTCTGTCATCTCATAGATGTTCCGTGGTTTTGCAATTAATAAGTAATTTCGTATCCTTATAGGATAATGCCTTGCGAGCAAACTCACAAAATCTTCCTCATTGATTGGAGGTGACAAGTTTCTAACCTGACTTGCATGTTTCAGTAAGTAATCAGTCATTGATATTCCCTCTCGTGGATTAAATTGACCATGACTAAGCATTGCTCGAATTCTATGCTGTACCGTAACATTCCAAAATCTGTTCATGAATAACCTCTTAAAGGAGTCATATGAAATTTCACCCCCTGATACCATTTGTAACCAATCTAAAGTTTTCTGGTCCAAACATCTTTTGACAACTATCATTTTCAATGCTTCAGGTATCTTTTTAATTTGAAAATACTCTGATAATTCTGCAATGAACTGTACTGGACTGGAGTTTTCATTAAATTTTGGAAGTGGAAAATCACTTAAGATATGATTGTAATTTTGCAAATTCCCTACTCCCATATTTAAATTCTCTAGTGTTACTTGTGCACTCTGAGTTTCAGCATTAGCTATAGATGAAGCTGCCGCATCACTCACATTATTTGTCATACCTGAGGAACTACCTCTATCATTATGTTGTACATCTGATACATTCACATCACATATATTTGCCCTTGAATTCAATTCTAATCTATTTACAGTACCTTGCAGATTTTCTATTGTCTGTTCCAATTTTTTATTATTCTCATTTTGAACAGTTTGGTGTTTGTTAATTTCAGAAGTTAGCTTTTGATTCAAATCTTTAGACAAATCTTTAACTTCATCAGACAATTTATTTCTCTGTGTTTCTGACTCCTTCTGAATTTAAGATATTTCCCCTCTGAAATTAACTTGCACCTGTATTAAATCTGCATTTGTAGCCTCCATCATTTCTCTTAACTCACTTGAAATGCTACTCATTCGGCTACCTAGCTCTGTACATTTTACATCAACATGCTCTATTTTATTATTAACCTCATTTCTTTGGTTAGATATTTCCCTGCTCATGTCCAACATTTTCTTTGAAACTTCACCTATTTCATTTGCTATCATTTCTTGATTTTCATTTTTCATTTTAATCATACTACTATCTAGCTCCATGAATTTCTTTTCAATCTCTTCCCTGTTTTGTTCTAAGCTCTTACCAATATCTTCCCTCAATTCCCTATTATTCTTTTGCATATCTTCCCTTAATTGATCTGTAGTACTCTTACTAATATCTTCCCTGTTTTGATCTATTTTCTTACTAAGATCTTCCCTTAATTCCCTATGACTCTTTTGCATATCTTCCCTTAATTTCTCATTATTCTTTTCCATATTCTTCAGCATTTCCATAATCATACTAGTATCAAGATTAACATTTCCTGCTATTCTATTCTGACTTTCTGTACTAACATTTTCACCCTCAAATCCTAAAAAGTCTGGGCTGTTTTCTGTAACCTGTATTGAATTACAGCTAACTGTTACATTATCTCCCTCCATAATTATTTCTTCTGTATTATTAGTAGCCATTGTTTTCTTTATCCTACCGCTCCTAAGGTACATTTGTAGGTTACAATTTTGTTTTCTAAAAAAAATTACAATACTCTGACCTTTGTGATGCTGTCTGTTGCTGTTACTTTGATGTCCAGCTTCCTGCCCCTTTCTCCTAGATTTGTATGTCGCTTCTGCGTTGTATTATGATGAATCTACGTTGTCTCGATGTTTTTGTGTCCACTTATCCGCGTCGTTTGTCGCTCCTCTAGTTGTTTCTTGAATCTGCGTCTTGTAGATCATTTCACTGCTGCATTCGCCCCTTCCTGGTCATCTCACTTCTTCCTGGTTAATTCTGATCCTTTCCTGGTCATCATGTTCCTTTCCTGGTCACTATGCTTCTTTCCTGGTCATCGTGTTCCTTTCCTGGTTATCGTGCCCCACGTTCTGGGTGCCAATTTGCGATAAGACATAATTATTACGTAATATGTTTTTACGTAAGTTATTAGAACTTGAAGATCTTATGTTGTGTTGCTTTTGTTTTGTTTGGTTACATAATTTTAACTGCCCCACGTATGGTAGCCAATTTGCGATGTACTTGCAAATGTTTGTTTACATCAGTGTTGAAGCCATCTTGTGACGTCATTCATTTGTTTGGTTTGTAGCTCCATCTGGCGTTAGCAATTTGCGGTTCTTAGTATCAGTTTTTGAAATAATTCATTTCAAATGTCCTCCGGCTAGCTATTATCTTATCTTGGGTCGAACATGTGTCTCAATACAGGTCATGAAACGGAAAGGAATCTTTTATCCAAAAATTACACTGATGAAGAAATTTGTTTTATAATTTTTATTGTCGAACACGTTCACTATCACTTTTACATATTGATCTAGATACTCGCCAAACTGAAACTGTTATAATACTTCTTACTGATCACTTTTAATTCACGTATTTCAACTTTGTGTATAATTAACTTTATAATACTTTAGATTTTCGTAACTTGTGAATCTATAGCCGACGTATCTCATACAAATATTTTGACGAACTGACGAACTTAAGACGATGTGTATTGCACTAAGAATTTTGATGAACTGCACACAAGCTACCTCAAACCTACCCTATTTATACGCCTTCATTAAGATACGCCTAAAGATTATAACTGAGCTGCAATTGGCTAATAAAACGCGCCAACATTAGCGTCTATTTTAATATCCAATGAAAACCACGAATACATATTGCTTTTAGGGAGAAAATATTCCAGAAGTTTCTACCGAAAACGCGCCAACATTACGTAACTTCCTTGTTTCCAATAATGACAAACAGCTCACCCCCCTCGCTGCATTATTGCGCTATTATTGACAGTTTCAGTAAAGCCGTATAAACTTATTTCCAAATAATAATTACAATTAATAAACATCTGAAATCAATGTCACATAAAAATGCATATTCATATTACAATCATTATTTACATTTAGGTAATTTGTGATACAAATTACTGCATCAAAACACGCATAAATTTCCATTCAACCCATTCCATTCCATTCATGCCAATGACGTCATGCCTCTGACGGTAATGCATTCTTATTACCCGATTGGTCAGTGACCTGACAACACCTGCCAACTGTTACACACCACACAAGTGTCAATCACAAGGTAATTTCTCAACAACTGCATGTATGTGCTACAGAAAGTAAAAGGACATGAAGGCTACATAATGCATGTATGGCCAATAAAAGGAAATCAGGAAGGCTTCTTAGGAATCTTGAAGTCACTTTTGTGATATTATACACAAGCAGCCTAGCGTCACTCATCTGCAGAAATTGTTGGTCTCTGGAAGTAAGGGCAGATTGGCCTCAAAGGACCCCTCTGCTGCTATGACACAGTTGGAGGTGACTTTGAGGCTGTTGCTTGAGGTTCATTTTCTGGAGACCTGCATGAACCAAACTTGGTTAAGCCACGCAGGCCTTTACAAGAAGGCTGGTTGGTGGCCACAGAGATTGTCACTTTTAAAATAGTTAAACGGGCCATTTTTTTCCTTTGAGTTCTATAAAAACGTGAGTGGTGATGGTCTTCCCAGTTCTTCTAATGGAGGGCTGGGAGATCATTTCTTCCCACCTAGTGATATTTAGGGCCTGTCTGGCTGTAGGGCATGTTTTTTGCCTCTGGAGATGGGCCAAAGTGCTGTTTATACCTAAACGGGTAGACAATCCTACCACAGGCCTAGAAATTTTTTCTCTGTCAGTCTAACGTCTTTTATGTTGAAGCCTCTGGAAAGACTGGTAGATAGATGTTTGAAGGATGGGGTACTGGTTGACAGACCCATACACCCTCATTAATATGTCTACTGGCTGGGTAAATCTATGGAAACGGTGCTCCATCAGCTCCTGGCAAGACTGGAGAGTGCTGGACTGTGAGAACTGGCCATAGCAGTTTCCTAGACATTGAAGGTGCCTTTAATCACATGACTTAAGACACCATTAGGAAATGTCTGGAGAGTAGGGTTCGGTCTAGTAGTCACAGACTGGATTATGACCTCCTTGGAAGGCCATCAGTCAGTGGTGACCTTGGGGAGTGAATCCTTGAGGGCAAGAGTTTAAATTGAGTTTTATTTATAAATGCTCTTTAACTACTGTGGTCGTTAGCAACCCATTCTATATCGGGCGTGAAACACCAGTAATTTTGCCTTTATTAGGCTTGAGGTTCTTTTATGTGCCGTAAATCTATGACACGGGACCACCAGCTTTACTTTCCTTCCGAAGGAAGCCATGCTAAGGATTTTTACACTCGAAAAAATCCATTGTCCTCCACCGGGTTTGAACCAGTGACCTCAAGAACTAGAAGCTAGCATGGTAACCACTACACCACGGAGGACGATCAAGGACAACAGTACCCTGGGCTCCCACAAGGGGGAGTTTTGTCAGACTCAACAGGGGAGGGATGTATGCTCAAGGTTATGCTAATGACATATGCTCTGTAGCAAGTGGAAAATTCCCGAGTACTGTTTCAGAGCTCATACAGGCTCCCTACATGCTCTAGAGGAATGGTGTAGAGAAACAGACTTGTCTGTTAATCCGGAAAAGATTGAAATAATGATTTTCACAAAGAGGATGAGACTGCCAGGTGTGGCAGAGCCCCATCTGTTGAAGCTTTCTGGACCGGTCAAGTATCTAGGGGTCTTCATCGTTGCTGGGCTGAACTGGAAAAAGCATGTTGATTATAAAGTAAAGAAGGCCTACAATCCTTTGTGGGCCTGTCTAGAGATATATAGGACTGAAGTGGGGCCTGATCCCTAAGGTGGTCAAATGGCTATACACCTCATTATAAGATGTCGATAACTTATGCGGCGCTGGTTTGGTGGCCTGCCTCTCTTGTGAAGGCAATTGTCTTCATGATTTGCTGCAAACATTGGCATGTATGATAAGAGGGGCAGTGCAGATGATCCCTCAGTCCACCTTAGATCTTGATGGACCTTCTCCTTTTGCACCTGTTTGTGAAGGAAGTAGCAGGATGAGTATGCACCACCTCTGGACTCTAGGGGGGTGGTGTTTTAAGCTACCCCCCATAAAGGGCACAGTAATAATCCCTTCCAGGGAGGAGTGGGATCCAGAGACAGAGTCTCTCCCGAAAGCAGGGGACAGGACGTGGCTTATGGATGGTTCCCACTTCGGGAGCAGGATGGGAGTTAGGGCCTTAGGCCCTAGAACCAGGCTTGTCATTAACCTTGGTCAAGTTGCCATGGTTTTTCAAAATGATGTGTATGTAATCTTAGCCTGCGCTATCCACATTAAATACTAGGCCATGTAGATGAGCGTATGTGTACATCTGCTTGGATAGCATGGCAGTTTTGAAAGCCCTTAGGGCGGTTAAAACTACATCTGGATTGGTGTGGCAATGTTAGATGATGTTGGATAGAATCTGTGCCAGTTGTCCAGTTACACTTTACTGAGTTCCTGGGCATGCTGGTATTAAAAAAAATGAGATGACAGACCCTCTTGCAAAGAGGGGATTACAGCTCGATTTTATCAGGCCTGAGTCCTTCTGCAGTGTGCTGACTAGAGATCTCATCTTGAAATCTGGAGTAAGCAAACCACTGCCAGGCAGGCCATGCTTTGATATCGGGGCCTGACAGGAAAGTGGGTTAGTTTCTTCTGAATTTGACCAGATTTAAGCTCAGGAATTGTGAGCTATCTTAAAGGTCACAACAGTCTGCCTAGACCTTTACACATAATAGACCTTACACAAGACCTTTTATGTCAGAAATGTGGCAGGGGTTTTGAGATCTCATAGCATATACGAGTACTATGTGAATGCTAAGTTTCGCTATGCATAGATAAGTATCCCTAGGGTGGTCCTTTTTTGCAACCTGAGGAAATAAGTAGGGCAGATATCAAGAACATGGTCCATTTTATACAGACATTGAACTTGAGCAATGCCTACAATAAGAGGCACAAAGGGCTCCAAGGGCCTATGTGACTGCTTCTCTATGAGGCCACTTGTGGTGATGATGATGATGATCATCATCATCATGGCTTAAAACATGAAAGTTTAAATTGGAAACACATGGGATAATATGGTAAATAACACTTTTGATCACATAAATTTCAGAAACAAGAAAGTAACAAGCCAAAGTCAAAAAGTAATTAAGCTAAAGTCAAAAAAATTTAAAGAATTCAACAGAAAAAACTGGAATCCACTAACCTCAATGTCATAAATGTATCTATGCGAGCTTTCAGTGAAAACGAAATTCAACTATTGGACAAGAGGCTAAAGACTTAAAATTCATTCAGCAAAAATGCAATGGACTGCATAATAGACATAAAACTGCAATAAGTGAAGGATTAATGAAGAAAAATGCATAATTAAGAAAAAACGTAAGATGTAATAGTAGGATAAGTTATAAAATACATAAACAACTCCTACATGAAAACAGTTAATAAAGTAGAACCCCGATTAACCCTATAATAGAGAAGCAGGGTTAACAGTTAACCAAAAATGACAGATAATCCATCTTACTTAATATAAATAGTAGGTTTATAAGCAAATGCACTAAAAGATCACTAAACACACAAGTCCTATGTTAGATTTCTTGTATATTTAGAAAAATGGTAATAAATGTCTTTGCTGTCTGCACAGGGCGCTAGGTCTGTGTGGTAAGAGGTAACAGACTTATGTTCCAATAAAACAATACAAGTGCGAGCGCTTACATCCATTTTTCATCAATTTTGTAGCTACCCATCTACAATACATTATGCTCACTACCATTGCCGATTGCATGACCACTTTGATTTGAAACTAAAGCTTAAGTAATACACAGCTGAAGGCATCAAAGCAACCTCTTGACTAGAGTACATGCTCATTCTGTATTCAATTCGTAACATTGTTGCCATGCTCACATGGGAAGCGATGCAACAGAATTTTGTCCTTTATTTTAAAAATGCACTTCACTTGAGAATTTCGGAAACCATATGTTGATGTATGGCATGCTCAAACTACCTGTAAATACATATCCAGGACACATCATAGATATGTCAACTTCCGTGGTATAGTGGTTACCATGCTGGCCTCTAGTTCCCGAGGTCGTGGGTTCAAACCCAGCGGAGGGTGATGGATTTTTTTCAGGCGTAAAAATCCTTAGCATGGCTTCTTTCAGAAGGGAAGTAAAGCAAGTGGTCCCATGTCGTAGATTTACGGTACGTAAAAGAACCTCAAGCCTGATAAAGAGGCCTCTGAGCAAAATTACTGGTCTTTCATGCCCAATATAGAATGGGATGTCAAGGACCATAGTAGTTACGGAGCATCCATAAATAAAACTCCACTTCATTTCACATCATAGATGTTTGTTTCATGAATACCTCAACTTTCACAAAATGTAACGTGTTTGCACCTACACTTCACATGATCACAAATTACTGATGATTCACTTTAAAGAAGTCTGCAACGTTCTTCTGAACTTTGAATGTGCTTAATGAAGGTTAATCAGGCGACGGTTATTCAAGGTTTCACTGTACATTCAACAGAAGGGATATAATTTATACTAATTCAAATAGGTGGAATAAAATGGCTAACCTATATAAAAAGACTATTTGGAAAGCATGTAAAAATAATACATTAAAAGTGAAATTCATAGAGATCCCCCCTAAACAATACATTCACTTGGAAATGAAGCAAAGCAGAACAGTAAATACACTCCACCTAATGAATAGCTTTGAAGTAGGAGCTCCATTAGCTATGATACATTACTTAAACCAGTTAATAGCATGTGACCAATAATAAATAATATTGGTTTCCCAGCATATTTTGCTAAATGGCTATTAAATAAGTTTCAATCTTTGTCACCATTTGAAAGTAGCAATATCAACAACTTGGAGTTAACTGAAAACCGAACTTACTTCATACAATCTCTACATGACCGCCTTGAGACCCACATCACTAAAGCATTTCCTCATAACTTTAAGATCTGGTATAGATAAGTAGATGTGATATTTGATACATGATTGTGATACATGAAAAAATGTAAATGACTCACTTAAGCTTAAACCTTCAAGATTAGACTTCAAATTTCACTTTAGAAAAAGGAAAGATAACTTGCTATATCTTTTTGGATCTAAAATTCACCAGGCTTAATGACAGAATAGAGTTTGGAACTTGCAGAAAAAAGCATATATGCTGACAACCATATCAAAGACAACAGTTTCAACCCTAGACCACACAAATATGCCACAATCAGCAGTCTAACTTAGGCCTGGTTTCACAGTTTAAGCTTAAGTCGAAGCTGTAGTAAGCTATGGATGCCACTTAAGCAAGGCTTAACCTTTACAAGTTTCCAGTAGGGCAATCAGGTTCGGTTTTACTGAGCTGAACAATTCCACGGTACAAGAGAGTTGGTAATGCTTGCACATGCACATCGAGTGAATTCCCATCATTTACAGCAACACTGTTCCTAAAGTAAGCGTTTGTTGGTTATCCAGAAACAAACTTAAAATGACCGAAAAAGCAGTCAAAACATAGAACTTCACATCCAAAAAGTCAGCTTTCTCCTAGAAATTGTAAGCAGTATAAGCATGTGATGAAGTGCAAGCAATCGGACAAATTACTATTAAAAACTTACTATGGAGAGTAAGAAAAACCAAATGCAGGGAAAAATTGCAATAGTTATATTTGGTGTGAAACAATTTTGATAGTTCTGCATACTGTAAGTTTTGAGATGCCAGAAAAATCTCTGGCCGCAATTAGTATGCTTTCTCTTGCATAAAATCTCAATGTTAAGAGAGATTGTCTATGACAAGAGGGCTTTGTTACTGAAATATAAAGTAATACGTAATTATGTAGATGTGACTGCAACGAGTGTGATAACGTATATGATAAAAGCATGAAGTATAAACTTAAAATTAAGGGCATGCCAAATTAAGTTTAGCTTCTTACCAGTCAGTTTTATGTTTAATCATATCATCAATAATTTCTGGTACCATCACTGCCAACTGTTTACTTAACTGAAATTTCTCATGAATTCTCAGTCATTAAATATATGAAAATGGTTTGGACGCATTCTATATATTCTAGATACAGTAAAATCCATATATAACGAATCTCAGGGGGAATTAAACATTTTTTCCCTTAAATAGGGGTTTTCCTTAAAAGAGGGTTAGCATAAGGTCGAGCATTCAATTGCCAGTAATAATATGCAAATTGTGTTTTTAAGTATTTTAATAGCAAACTTATTTTCAGAAATTTTAAATCGTGTACACATGTAATAATAAGAAATTAATTTAAAGATTAATAAACAAAATACAGTAAATTAAGAGTTAAAATGCTACAATAGCTATAAATTTATAGTAGTTTCAAAAACAGAAAACACTGATATTAACATTGCTTCATGGTCAGCCATTTGCACTTAATCTGCAACAAACAAAATGTAAGTGGATATCAGATTTACATATTTATCATTAGATATGAATGCAGGCTGATTTTTCAGTATTACCTGGTAAAGAAACAAGACAGCAAAGATACTAACCTTCATTTCTTAAAGAAATCCAGTAGAGTGGTCTGCTTCCTCCTGCCCAGGTATCTGGCACATACAATCCTGTGTTCAATGTGATTAAGTAGCCCCTCATCAATAGGGAAGGAGCATAGGTACCGTCTGATGACATCCAATCCTTCCATTGCTGCCACAAATGTTGGTACTGCTGATTCCTCTTCATACTCTTCTCCTGTTTATTTCATAGCTCAACAATGTCCACAGATGCTTCTGAGGTTAGGACACTGTCATTACAACTTACAAATTCTTCAAAGGTTACACTTGTGCCCCTCTGTAGCATCTCCCACTCTTCCTGCATACAAGTTTCTTCGGTATCATTGTCCTCAAAGACATCGGTGCAAGAACCAAACCCAGCTTTCCCAAAGCAATGCTGTATGGTGCCTGGTGTAAGCAACTGCCATGCAGCCACAAACATATGCATAGGCTGATGATGATGAGATGCGGTTTAAGGGCGCTAAACAGCTAAGGTCATCAGCGCCCTTACAAAGTAAAAAATTGAAAATCCAAAGATAAAATACTAGTAAAAACAATATAAAACAAGCCAAACAATGTGAAAACCACCACAAAAAGCATGGTAAATAAAACAACACAAGAGTAAAATGACGTGTCAGGAACTGTAGAACGCCAAGGGACAAGAGTGCCATATCTCAGCTGGGGAGAGGGTCCCCATTAAAAAACACACAGTATAAAGTCAAAAACTAAAACATGCTCATCGCATCAAATGTGTCGGCTAAAACCAATTTCAGTGATAAAACGTAAAACACATTCTACAGTATGCGCGTCGTCTGCCAAAATGTTGGCTATACCAATAAGCAGAGACACACAAACACGCAATTGTGCTAAAATGTGACGCACCGTTAAGGGCGCATCACACCGCTCACAAAGTGGTGTAGGGTCACCACGGAGAAGGTATCTATGACTAAAAAGGCAATGTCCGATTCGTAAACGAGCTAAAATTACCTCTTCCCGACGTGAAGAGCGAGAAGAGGTACCCCAGACCATCGGGAGAGGTTTAACCTCCCGCAACTTGTTCCCACGGAGGGCCGTCCACTCATCGCGCCAAAGCGAGAGGATGCGGTATCATAAATTAACATAAAAATCTGAGGAAGGAACAGCACAGGTAAAACATCTGGGTGATAAAAGCGCTGTCTTGGCAGCGGCGTCGGCAGACTCGTTTCCTGAGATGCCCACGCCAGAGGCACCAAGCGAGTGGAGCAGGCCATGTATGCGCTGTACGAGCAGGTGGTAACTGTACAGCGGGCTAATACTTTGAAGAGCATTCAGGGAGTCTGAGCAAATAAAACAGTGCCGTAAGTCGTGCTGCTGAATGTACAAAAGAGACTGATAAATGCTAAAAAGTTCGGTGGTAAAAATCGAACATTGCCCCAGTAAACAAAGGCACACCCTACTCCAGCATGAGTATTAGATCCATCAGTAAAGATAAAATGAAAGTCCCCGAATTGCGCCTGAAGTTCTAAAAACACTGATCTAAAGACTGAAGAAGGGGTCTCATTCTTCGACATAGACGCTAACCCAAGGTGACAGTGGGCCTCAGCGCGCAACCATGGAGGAAAACGCGTTTTCCCCCTTGGAAGGGCCGGCGCTGGCGTAACGTACAAATGCCGAAGTTGTCGAAATCGAACCCCTGGAGGGAGCAAAGAACAGGAGCTAACTAAATATTGCCGATCAAGCGAATCCTCGTAAAATAACGCGGACAGGTGTTCAGGCAAGCTTGAGAGTCAACAGGCATAGCTGCACAAAAGCATCTCATGCCTGAAGGACAGCGGAGGCTCTGCAGCTTCAGCATATAAACTAGGTACAGGGCTAGTTGGAAAGGCCCCAGGAGCGACTCTTATGCCACGATGGTGAATGGCATTCAATCGTTGTAACACAGATGGACGTGCCGACGAATAGACAATGCACCCGTAATCAAGCTTGGATCGGAGCAAAGAGCGATAAAAACGCTGAAGGACGATCCGATCAGCACCCCAGGATGTGCCACTTAAAACACGTAAAATATCAAGAGAACGGTCACACTTTGCTTTTAAAAATGAAATGTGCGAAATACAGCTCAGCTTTCTGACAAAAATCAACCCCTCGTCTGCAAAAGGAAGTATCCCCGGCCCAAGATGGAGAGAGGGCAGAGGGAAAGCCGTCCAGCGCCAGAAATTGATACAGGCAGATTTTTTGGCAGAGAAATTAAAGCCGTTGGCCTTACTCCAGGCGTAGAGATGGTTGATACAGCTCTGGAGATGGCGTTCGAGTAGACAGGTCCGCCATGAACTACAATAAATGGCAAAATCATCAACAAAAAGGGACGATGAAATGCCAGGTGGAATACAATCAACAATGGGGTTGATAACAATCGCAAAAAGTGTGACACTGAGTACAGAGCCCTGCGCTACTCTGTTCCCTTGAACAAAACGACTACATAAAACAGAGCCCACATGTACACGAAAGACGCGGTCCATAATAAACTCCTGAAGAAATATGGGAAGATGACCGCGTAAATTCCATCCATGAAGTGTACGTAAAATGCCACCCCTCCAACAAGTGTCATAAGCTTTCTCGAGGTCAAAAACTACTGCTACTGTTTGACACTTTCTCAGAAATCCATTCATAATATGCATCAACAGGGACACCAGGTGGTCGATGGTAGAGCGATAGCGACGAAATCCGCACTGAGCATTCGCTAGAAGTTTCTGAGACTCAAGCCACCATGTCAACCGCCTGTTGATCATGCGCTCCATCACCTTGCAAATGCAACTGGTGAGGGAGATAGGGCGATAGCTGGAAGGCAGTTGGCGATCCTTCCCAGGCTTAAGGATAGGGACAATGGTGGCTTTGCGCCAAACGGAAGGAAAAATACCGTCTTGCCAAATACAGTTGTAGACCTGTAAGAGAAGGACTTTACTGTCGGCTGGAAGGTTCTTTAACATCAGGACATGAATGCCGTCCGGCCCAGGAGTGGAGTGCCTAGAGCAATGAAGAGCGTGCTCCAGCTCCCTCATTGTGAAAAGTTCATTATAACATTCATTATTAGCAGACCGAAAATTATAGCTTGCGGAATCCAGCCGGTCTTTAATAGAGCAAAAGCCGGCGGAATAATGGTCTGAACAAGAAACCGCCTCAAAGGCAACACCCAGGGTGTTAGCAATGGCAGCCGGATCCACTATGGTGGCATTGGAAACCTGAAGGCCAGACACAGTACAATGCGACACTTTACCGGAGAAGCGATGAAGTTTATCCCAAACAATAGAGGAAGGCGTGAAGCGATTAAAAGACTCGACAAAACGAGTCCAAGAAGCCTTGTTGCTATCCTGAATAATGCGACAAGCCCTGCTGCAGGATTGTTTAAAAGTAACCAAATTATCAAGTGTAGGGTGTCGCCGAAACACCCTAAGCGCAGTTCTACAAGCACGAATGGCGTCCCGACAATCCTCGTTCCACCACGGAACAGGAATACACTGGGGGTGAGAGGATGATCGGGGAATCGTGCGTTCGGCGGCAGAGAGAATCGTAGACGAAAGGTGCTGCACCATTTGGTTAACGTCAGAGAAGGGCTGGTCCTGAAAACACACGAGGCTGGAATACTATCTCCAGTCGCCTTTTCCGAATATCCAGGTAGGAACTCCGGAATGCTGGACGTGGTGAGAGAAACGATGCAGGGGTAATGGTCACTGGAGTAGGTATCAGCGATGACGTTCCACTGCAGACAACTAGCAAGCTGGATGGAGCAAAAGGCAAGGTCTAAATCAGAGAAGGAACCAGAAGAATCAGAAATAAAAGTAGGTTCAGGTTCACCAGTATTGAGGATAGAGAGGTTGAACTGATCAAAAATGTCGGAAAGAAGAGCTCCCCTCGCACAAGACCTTGGCGAACCCCACAGGGGGTGATGGGCATTAAAATCTCCCAACAGAAGAAATGGTGTTGGGAGAGTGGACAGGAGATCGTAAATGTCGGCGTGAGCTAGGGGAGACGATGGAGGTGTATAGATGGAGCAAACAGAAAAGAAAAAGCCGGGTAAGTGAAGTCTAACGGCAACAGCTTGCAAGTCGGACATAAGCGTGAGAGTCTGAAAATGACCGTCGTCACGCACATATCAAGACACCTCCATGAGCAGGAGTACCCTCATCCGGTTCAAGGTCGTAGCGAACCGGAGTATACCCTCGGAGCTCAAAAGGGTCATGAGGGCAAAGCATGGTCTCCTGCAAACACACGACCATATGCGAATGGGAACACAATAAGTTGCAGCTCCGCCCTATGCGATTGTACACCACGTAAATTCCAGGTCAGGATATCCATGAATAAAAGGGATAAACGGTCTACTTACGAGGGCGGCTCAAAATTACTTTCTGCTTAACCTTTCGGCTCCGGCTTTTAGTATGGAGTTGGTTTAGACTCCATAGCCTCCTCGAAGGGAGGGTCCACGCGCTCAGTGCCAGAAACCGATTCAAGTGCCGTGAACTGGTTCTGGGTGGTAATGGGTGAAGGTGGCCGCTGAGCGCAGCAGGTCCCATGGAGCATCCTGGGACTGCGCCTTCGAGGAGGAGGAGAAGGTGAACTTTTCTTACCGTGCGCACGCGGAGGGTCTTTCAAAAAATCTTCCCTACGAAATTTCTGCTTCGATTTCTTCTCGTGACTTGTGACTTTATAACCTTTGGACCAGCTTTAGATGGCTTTATCACAGTAGCCTGAATAGACGGCCGGGTGGTAGTGGCGGTTAGTGCAGTCATGGTCAAGGTTTGAGTCTCTGCATCCTTTGTGGGTAAGGGCGAGGCAACAACAGAGCTAAATGTTCCTGGCTAAATGTTCCTGATCGCAGGAGCGAAGGTTGGCGCGCATGGTAATGCCTCCGGGCTTCAGCGAAGGAGTTTCTCCGTTACCCGGATCCCCTGGATCGACTTCTTGTCCAAATACCGCGGACAGTCGGCAAATGAAGCAGAATGAGGCCCTTTGCAATTAACGCAGACGGGGGCTGTTGAACAGGTACCTTCATGTGAGGGCTGGCTACATGATGCACAGATGTTAATGGCACTCTTACATGAGACTTGCGTATGCCCAAAACGTTGGCATTTCAAACAACGCAGAGGTCTAGGAATATAGGGCCTCACCGTAATACGTTCGTACCCTGCTGTAATGCTCGTTGGCAGATCGACACCATCAAATGTTATAAACAGGGTACAAGTGGGTACCAATACTCTGTCGCATTTGGCCTGCACTCGATGAACCGCTGTCACCTTCTGGTCTGCAAGATATTCTACCAGTTCCTCGTCCAATATACCATTGAGGCTATGCGTGGTGACGCCTCGACAGGAATTCAAGGTGCGGTGCTCAACACGGATAGGATAGCCGTGGCGCGAACAAGGACTTAGTCTGCTGTTCGGATTTGGTTTGAACCAATAATTAACCAATCCGAAGACGAGTGCAGGACTGAACCGCACCTGCAATTGCATCAATGCCCTTCTGTACAATAAAAGGGTTCACCTTCTCAAAAGTTTGACCTTCCTCAGTTCGCAAAATCACTAAGTAACCAGTTGTTGGTGGTGCTACTTCTGTTGCAAATACTTTACGGCGCTTGTTACTTATAACGGAGAAAGGATGCTCCATAGCAAAATAAATCCTCCACCATTGCAACCATCTCCGACCTCGGGCCCTGACCTCCCGGGCATTACCCTGGCTTGGGTGAGTGGCCTATCTATATCAAACTCACCCCAGGGTCTCACCTCCCAGAACATAGACAGAGGGACCCAATCGCCGTCAGAAGTCAGCAGCTCATGCAATGGCCCCCCTGCGGGACTGCAGTTGAATAGCGGATACGAACACATACCCTACATGACAACCCCGTGTGGTGGGGATGACGCCATTACCCGCTTACCCAGCTGCGCACCCAGTGCACAGGTATCCGTCAGGCTGTGTCCATGGAGGATTAAAATAAAAGGATAAAAGAAACTAAAAGTGTGTGGGCGTTTCGTACGCAAGGTAGGCCGGCGAAGAAGTAAAAGAGATGTGTAAATGAATGGGCATGGGGCGAAATGTGCATAAATAGAAGAGAAGGAAGAAACGATGGCGAGGGGCATCATGTAATGAAATGCACAGAACGCATGAGAGCCTACCTTGAGTCCCCCAGTCACGAGGACGAACCCACCTCGATCGGACAAGGGTGGAAGAATGATGATGGCAATGATTGGCTCGGGAACCCCTGGGTGCGCCAAAACCTGTACTCACATAAGGTGAGCCCCTGGAGGGAGCATGGGCTGAAGTATATTCAAATGCATATATTGTTTTCTTTCTAAGAAAGAAATAGCTCATTGCACCAGGGCTTTCCTGTACTTTGCTTAAACAGAATGTATAATTCCCAAGCCTAAAGGCTGCAGATGGCTGGTGCAGTTTGCTGGTAAAAAGATCACCTTTATGTTCCGTAAGAATGATGGCTTTAATGGATGAGTCGCACACCTGTTTATCACTAGAGCAATCTTTCTTCCCTGAGATCCCATTTCGGTATCCATGCTTCGTACATATTTAACAAATATTTCCGAAGTCATCCATGAACTTTTTAGGAAATCGTATTTGCACAGAAGTGTATGAATTTTTTTTGAAACACCTTGAATTTATTAATTTCCCTGATTAGCAGAGATAACTTTTCAGTTCCATCACTATTTGCACACAAGAGCTGTGAACCTCTCTTTGCTTTTTTGCCATGATATTTTTCACCACAAACTGCACAAGTTTGTTGGGTAGCAAGTTGAACACTCCTGTTTCGTCCGCATTGAAAATGTCCTTCACATTGTCGCCACGGAGGAGTTTAGGCAAGGTCTCCTTTTTCCAAAACTCAATGGAGTCATCCACACTTTCACTGCACATGCTTTGCCATGAAAAGTTATTCCGCTTCTTGACCATTTGAAGCTCAAAAGTTGTCAACATGCAAAGTTAGCACTATATGGCCAGCTTTTTCTTCTAGGATGTTTCCATCAATAGGAAAATTGCCACTTCTTCTGGCTTCAAACCATTTCATTAAAATGTTTTCAGTTTCTTCAAAAAGAGAGCTACGAAAATGTTTTCATTTCTTCACCACGGATCCGCACTGTACTTCTGCGGCCAGATTAGCATCTTTCTGTTGAAGTACCCCATGCAACGTGGAAGGAGCCAAATCATATTTCTTCACCATATCGGTCAAAGAGACTGCACTGTTGTTGCAACGTCTTGAATTATTGTAATGCTGCTTCATTCATATATAAAATGGAATGTTTATAATGTGATAAAATTTACATTGGAAAAACAAAACGGAACCTTGAAATTAGAATGAAGGAACATTTAAGAACATAAAATTTAAGCAAGTGGATAAGTCTGCAGTTTCATCCCATTTTTGGAACTCTAACCATGAAATAAAACGGAAAATTACATGCTCAGACACATCAAGACACCCTTAGCACTTGGTACATGGGAAAGAATTTTAATCACTAAGAACGAGTCTTGTCTTATGAATTTTGATACCCCACAGTTAACGATGTCATCCGAGTAGTCATAGGACACAAGAGGGCAGCACAGACACAATGACTTGACTGAATTTTTCAGCTGCAAGCTCCAGTCGTGAAACTGATGAGCATGCTTCCCGAAACGCATTGTTAACTTAACTATGTATGTGGAATTCATGTGTTTTTAATAAATTGTGTTAATACTCATCATATAGCTCCACTGTTAATAATGATTTCATTTTAATTTCATGAGAAATTAATATTTAACATAGTGTACATTAAAAACATGTAGCTTTCCTTATCAACACAAAGAAAAAACAATTCTGATTTTATTAAGTAATGCAATATTAACATAATGTAGATATTATAAACAAAGGTAAGACTGGTACAACCAGTAGCATTTTTCTTGGAAAAAAGTAAAAATCCCTTTCAGTGTAAACCCCAATTTAAGGAATTTTTTTCTTAATCCTCAGAAAAACTTTATAAAGGGGTTTTACCGTAACTGTCAAACTGGGAAGCTAAGCTAGTAGCATTATAAATATTAATAACACTAGACGTTCAGTAATACAATTCAAATAATGGAGTGAAATGAACTTCCTCCACATTATTTGAGTACCTTTTATGGTTCCTCCCTGCTCCAATGCTTCAATATTCTGGAAATTGTGCTCTCCAGGACAAAGTAACACTGTATCTCCAGGATTGGCAAGATTCAATGCACAGTGTAGTGATGGGTAAGGCCTGTAAGATAGAGTATAAAAATACATACAATGTTTTATCACACACCCATTATTTTGGAGAAAAATTTCAAGTGTTATCCGAGAAGAAAAATCTGGTATCACACTCTAACTTCGCTATTTTAAGAAAGACTTATTTCGGGCATGTTTTGGAGCTACTTGCTTCCATCCTAAGTGGAGGTGTTCAGGCTCCAAAAGCAGTCTGAAGTTAATTTTAGGAGACTGTCCATATAAACTACCTTAAATTCTATAGTGGTACTTGTTTTTTAGGGAATAATGCAGTAAAACTGGCAAGTTATTATTATGATGAATATTCTGAGAAATAATCCTAACAACTTTAATCCATAAAAATTTTAGGAGAATGTCCATACAAACTACCTTAAATTCTATAGTGGTACTTGATTTTTAGGGAATAATGCAGTAAAATTGGCAACAGTTAATATTATGAATATTCTGAGAAATAATCCTAACAACTTTAATTCATAAAAATTTTAGGAGACTGTCCATATAAACTACCTTAAATTCTATAGTGGTTTCAACCAAACTTGAAACTTTCAATGAATATTCCTCTAATGATCCAACAGCCAAAGTGGTGCCAATGTTTGCCGACATTTACAGAATGCTGAGCTTATGGAATTTGACACACATGATAGGGATTGCATGAGCAGCAGAAATTTTAAATCTGCGAAAGTTGTTGCTTCAATGGAAAGAAATGCAGTAAAGAAGCAAATATCAATTAAACACATTTTACAGAGAGTCTGGAATTGGAGGCATTATTCATTAACATACATATGTCAATATATCATTTACTAACATCCCACATTCAATTTTCCTGCTTTCAACATGTTTTAAAATTAGTTTACATATGAGGGGCACTATTTATATTTTGAGCATTGGCAACCCTGAATGTTGTAGGTGCCATCTGACGTTTCCAATGGAAAGTTTGACATTTTTGACCATAATCTACTTCAAACATTTTGTCAATAGAGCGTCATTTGTTTTGTTTACACCAACTTTAAAATTGTGTGTCAACAAAAACACGGAATTAACTCGTGCAAGTTTGTGCAATGATTTATTATGACTTTTGACGTGGATTACCAAGACAAGAGTGCATCGATCAACTAACTTCCACATTTGGCAACAAAGCTCCATCCTTTGCCACTGTGAAACGCTGGTATAACAAACTTAATTGTGGCCACAGTTCGCTCAATGATGAAGTTTGTGAAGGTCGTCCAAAATCAGTTGTTGTGCCAGAAAACATTGATGCTGTACAAAATCTAACAATGAAAGATCGTCATGCGACATATTGTGAGATTAAGGCAACCCTAGGCATCAGTTCCACCAGCATATATTATTTAGCCGTGAAAAAGGTTTGCTCTCATTGGATCCCACATAATTTGACGCAATCTCAAAAAGATGCTCGTGTCAATTGGTGTACAAAAATGCTCAAGAAACACAATGGCAGTGCCTCAAAAGACGTATATAAGATTGTAACAGGTGACGAATTATGGATGTATGCGTATGAGCCGGAATGTAAACAGCAGTCCATTGTATGGGTGTTTCAAGATGAAGCAAATCCAACAAAAGTTGTTCGCACTCGAAGCACTTCGAAGCAAATGGTCGCCTGCTTTTTCAGCAAAACTGGCCATGTGATAACACTGGCTTTAAAGGAACGTAAAACGGTCAATGCCAAATGGTACACAACCATTTGTTTGCCGGAAGTCTTCAGTGAAGTAAGGAAAACTAACAAGAACCGTTGGATAATTCATCAAGAGAATGCGAGCGCATACACATCTCGTCTAACAACAGAGTATTTGAAGGCTCAAAAAATCGAATTGATGGATCATCTGCCATACAGTCCTGATTTGGCACCCAATGACTTGTTTTTGTTCCCGAACATCAAGACTAAATTGCGTGGACAACGATTTTCGTTGGCAGAAGAAGCCGTTGATGCCTTCAAAAACCATGTTTTGGAGGTGTCTCAAGAAGACTGGAATAAATACTTTGACAAATGTTCAAAAGGATGCAAAAGTGTATTGATCATAATGGAAAATAGTTTGAAAAACAATAAAGCAGTTTTCAATCAGAAATTACTTTCTTTTAGCTATTAGGCTCAAAATATAAATACCGCCCCTCGTATTACATTTATATGTTTTTACATTTTGAATAAGGGCTCACTACAGCAAAAGCGTGATGCTTGAGGATGTTTTACTTTAAACTGCTCATACAAACTGTGCATGATTATATTTCCCAGTATTAGTATTTATTGCACATGCTTTCTTTTTTTTTTTTCTTTCTTTTGTTGTTACTTGAATAATAAACGGAGAATTTTCCATACCCACAAGAGTTCTACACTTAAATACATTTTACTTTCTCTAGTACCTGCTTATACAGTGCAATCGTTTTATGGTCAGGCAACGGTTCATGTGTATGCATGCTCTGCATACTGTCTGTTACACTGGGGATTTTTCATTCCATAATTCCCACATTACTTACTCATGAGTGATAGTAATATTGCTCTATAATGAGATAAGTGGTTTCCATTTGCATGAAGACATTCCTGGCATCTTCGAATGAAATTTCCATTCAAACGCTTAAGTTCTTCTTGCGTAATGTTCATAATTTTTTGTTTTTAATTGTTCATAAGTTCGTCATTGGTGTGAGGATTGTTCCTATAAACTTTTTTTAGGGTTCCCCACATATAGATTCACCAATTTCATCAATTTTTTCCTCCATTAGATCTTGTTTTTGTTTCTTAGATTAAGTGTTCAACAATCCCTTGTCCTAAACTTATTAACCAGCCGCCTTAACAGTTTCTCTACTTGGAAATAGAATATCAGGAAATTTCCCATCTACATGATTCAATTTTTTGCGTATGTATTGTACATACAATTTTTTGTTCAAGTGTGAATTTGTCAGCAGGCACTGCAGTGGATTAATAACAAGACATTAACACACTTAAGTAAACGATGTCTTGAATAAACTTTCACCTTTGAACGCACAATGTCAACTCTTTTTTTCACAGTGTGAAAACGGCAACGACTGAAACACAGCTGATAAACTGTAATGCATCTTGTGCCGTCAGTTGCACATCAGAAAAGTACCAAGGTCACCGCAGTGCAACATGTTACACATGTAGCCAGTCTGGGCCTCACCTTAAAATGCTCATACTGTATCAGGTACAGGTCCAGTCTACTCTTTACATGAAAAAACGATCATTATTATTTTATATATACATGTATATATAAAAAATCTGATGTGTTACACTCATATGACTTTCTCTACTCTTGTACAAACTATTTTTACAAACGCTTATTCTCCATATGCTTCATGTTAATCGAGATATCGAGATGTCAATCTTATTGCTAATTTTCTTGTAGATGCAAGGGGAATATGGTAGGTTTTAAGCGATAGTCAAATATTTTATGTGCTGGTTGCTATGTGGCGCATTCCATTCTCTCTGCATGTCCAGGACATAGAAAAATGAATAACGAATTTGAGAAAAAGTATAAGTATTGGAAAATTTAAGGGAATAACAAGCAATATCTTGAAAACAGTTCACTCAACAAAAGAAATGTATATGACATAAATTGTGTATTTTAACGCGATCTACATTTTTTGTGTAGTAACATTATGCCTATCTCTTATGGTTTACCAGTTATGCAAAAGTCGTTCATAATGAAGAATACTTTTGGAGACATTCCCAGAAAATTCGAGATATACATTTCATTTCTCATGACAATATCTTAAACATATGATATTTTAATCAAAATCATTAGCCATTTTTGAGAAAATTAAAATTTTCGAAAAATGTTCCATGTAAAGGGTAGTCTGGGGTGGGGGGATTTTCTTGAAAACCTTCGTGTTGCATCTCTGGAAGATACTGAACCTAAATACCAAGTTTGGTGTTTATCTGACTGTTCGTTTCCGAGTTATGCTGTTCACAGACACACACACGGACATGTTTCCAAAAATGCTTTTTTTTATTCAGGGGGTCTCAAAACATGTATTTCCGGTGAAATCTCGGTATCGAATTTTTGGGTGGAATACAATACTTCCCCTACTTACTATATGTAGTAGAGAAAGTAAAAAAGGGCCCCTTAAGTGTTACATTCATATGGCTTTCTCTACTCTCACTTCTACAAAATCATTCTTATGAAGGTTTATTCTTCTATCTGCTTCACGTTAATCAAGATGAATATTCGCAGAAATGATTTTATTACACAATTCATAGGTACAAGGGGAATGCAGTAGGCTTCAGTGATAGTCAAATCCTTAAAAGCAGGTCTCTATGTGATGGCTTGAAATTCTGTTCTCCTTGCAAAAACCATGAGAAAAAAAAAACTAATAGCAACTTGTTGAAAAATCTGACATGTTGCATTCACATGACTTATTCTACTCACTCTTCTACAAACTATTTTTACAAAAGCTTATCTTCTCTCTACTTCTTGATAAACGGAGGAAAACTTTATTACACATTCATACATTCATTGTAGGTTTAAGAATACAATAGGCTACAGTGATAAGACTTTTAAAAAGCAGATCACTATGCAATGGCTTCAAAATTTCATGCTCCTGTATGAACACAGACACACACCAAAAAAAGACTTACCATTTGAAAAATGTATAAGTATTTGAAAATTAAAGTCAATAACAAAAGGATACCTCAGAAGTGGTTAATGCCACAAACCGTGCTTTAATGAGTTGTACATTTTTAACAATTATGCACATCATTCAGAATGAAGAGTATTTCACATTATATTCAAAATATACACTTTGCCATATATCTTAAAGACATGGTATTTTAACCAATATCGTTAGGAGTCATTTTTGAGAAAATCAACAATAATGAAAAGCACAGCACACACACTTTGTTTTCTAAAAATTCTTTTTCTTTTTTTTTTATTCAGGGGACTTCAAAATACCTATTTTCAGAGAAATCTCAATATAAAATTTTTTTTGGATGGAATACAATACTTTACTTACTATAGGTAAGTAGTGCAAACATTTATGTTAACATGAAGTAGACAGAAAACTAAGCTTTTGTAACAATAGTTCTTGGAAGTAATACAAATACAAATGGTAGTGGCCAGAGAAAGTCATGTAAGTGTAACACATTGGATCTTGTATAAAATTCTAATTATATTATTATAGCAATAAAAAAAGCTTTAGGTACATAACTAAAGCAATTAAACATCTGAGTACACACATACCTAATGACTGCCTGTGGATCTAGAGTACGTTTTGCATCAGTCAATAATTTGATGAAGTCGTCAGCAGTTCCTGAATTAAAAACCATTCTAATGTCAGCAGCTTCTTCTTTGGCCTTCTGCTTAATCTTGTTTATCATGCAATTCCTGTAAGATACGACAAAGATGCTACACCATAATACTGTTAAGGAGCAACTGTTTAAAAACTAAAATGTATTGTTAACAAACCCAACCTGAATTCTGGATATTGTAATATTTCAATTTCATATTTGATTAGTTCCAGTCGTTTATGCAACTGCATTAAATCAAACACTGTGTTGTCATCCACATCATCCTCCTCTTCACTTTGCTCTTCCAATAACTTCCTCTTTTGACCAAGCTCTCTTGCTTCCTTCAGCAATGAATGAATGTGCTTAGCTGCTTCATGGGGGATTTCGCCAGTGGCCAAATCATAATACCTGCAAAGAAAAGTTCATTTTTTTATTCACTGCAACACACTAATGAATTATTACCCTAACAATGTGAAACAAACACAGTTTTTATTTAGTCCTTCCTCACTAACAGTCAAAGTGCTTTAAAAGCACTCTCCTCAGGTCAGGTAAAATCAAAACTAGTATGGGAATTAATTTTGAAGACTGAGAAGCTAGTAACAGTGATGTGTCATAATTTAAAATAATTTTCAGTTGAAAACATGCTGACGATGGGAGCAAACCATCTCCCGAAACACGTTCAAGTAAGAACATTTTAGTGATGTAGTTTAACAACCTTCAACTCTCTTTATTTTAAAATATAGGGTGGGAATACCTAAATGTCCTGAGTGAGTCATCTCGGAAAAGGCTCAAAATGAGGTGGAGTGCAGCATCAGAACATCTATGGAAATGAAAAAGCTGATCAGCTGGCTGAAAGGGGTACTAAGATACTATGTTGGTCCTGAACCTGTGGTTGGAATCAGTTCTAAATATCTCCATTTAATACAGTGTAAGACTGCCACATTACTTTAAATTCATTGTAATGCCGGCTCAAGCTTCTAAAATATTCTGGTATGAAACACTCAAGAATGCATAACAATAATTGCCGTTTGGATCATAGAACTGAATTTGTGTCTGAGTTTTGTTGAAATGTTCTCCAAGCAGGTTCAAAAGGCGTGTATAAGATTCTTTCCTAATACCGAAATGTTCATTTCTCTCTTAATGCGATGAAACAAGAGTTTGGCAAAGTCAAACTTTTCCTTCCCATTACGTCAAGTTTGATTTCACATGGTAATTACAACCAATCGGTACTAGCTCGAAGTAATGAAAGAACTATGAATCAAGAGTCATTCCCATTACGTTAAGTACATGCCAATTATACCTTTAGTTTACCAGCATTTTCATGTCACGTTAAGTAAAGTTCATCATAATCCTGGTATTAAAGGCGATCTTATAAATAAACGTTCACCACGCGTCTGCTGGCCATGTATTTCATTACGTTGTTAGAGCGTTTTTGAGGTTAAGAGCAAGGTACCTACACATATACACGAGTGTTCAGAAAATAAAAGGCAATTCTTCTTTTTCACAGATTTCCCACATGTGTGTGGAATTGACTGCACACATATTACTACTTTGTACCCATCCGTGAAAATGGTGAACTTTTCCGAAATCAGAAAGGGTACTTCTCTATCAACATGCAAGTGATCTGCGATGCAAAATGAAGATTAGAAACATAGTTTCCAGAAATTTAAGCTGCTCTTCATTACGTTTCCCGTCACTAGATTTATTAAACTTGTCAATCACGACTTTCCGGCATTTCTCTTCCAGCATCTTCATTACACGTTTTGGCTTTTTTGCATTACTTGGGTCTTCATTGAAAACATTAATAAAAGTAACCTCCTGTGAATCAGGAACCTAAGCTTACATATATATAAAAACCTAACCTAACCTCCTGTAAATCAGAAACATAAAAAACTAATAAACCTAAAATAAAAAATAATTAGGAACGCACATTGCGAGTGTTGGCGGTATCTCACTGGCTTTGTAGACCAACATAATGCAGGTTATCGCACGCTTTTTTCACTCATTGTTTAAATGGATTTTCTTTATTTCTACCAACAAACATTTCTCTCTTTCGTTGACGTTTCTCCCCTTTTCCTATCGCACATAACTTTATTCATGATTGCATCAAGTAAATTGTGCAAACAAAGCAATACCTTCGGGAGTAATGAGCTCTTACTTCCGTAGTCTTAACTATAAGAGTAAATAGGAATGAGCTCTCCAATGTTACTTTCGAAGTAAATTGCTCCCATAGTAACCTAATTCCATAGTGGGGACTTCTTTAGTAAACGTTACTTCCGAAGCAATTTACTCCAACATGGTGCACACCACCCATTGCGGCAATCTCTCAGAAGCTCTTTAATCGTGCCAATAAAAATGAAGTTTTTATTAATAGAATATTTATTCTTTACTGTTTTCTGAGTAGAAATTCTACTTTACCCTTATGCGTATTAGTTCTGAAGCTGACATGGGCAAGAATGACACACATTTTGAAAATGGCTGATGCTACAAAAAATGTTATTTGAAATAAATTTTATTTTAAAATTCAAACCAATAATAAAGACAATCACGGAAATGGTTAATGCCACAAAAATTTTTATTTGATATGCTCGTGTACTTCAACAAGATATACATTTTTTGCGCAATATGTTTTTATCTACCTCTTATGGTTTACCAGTTACACAAAATTCCTTCTGAATGAAGAGAGCTTCACAGCCTATTCCCAGAAAATTCAAGATATACATTTTATTCATCATGTAAATATCTCAAAACATATCACCTTTTAATCAAAATCGTTTGAGCCGTTTTTGAGAAAATCGAAAATTTCAAAAAGTCTTTCATATAAAAGTAGTTTGGGGTGGCGGTTTTCTTGAAAATCATCTTATCACATCTTTGGAAGATGCTAAACCTAAATACCAAGTCTATTATTTATCAGACATTTTGGATATGCTGTTCACAGACAAAATCATACACAGACCTTTTTCTAAAAGTTCCTTTTTTTTAATTTATTTATTCACAGTGCCTCTGGTGAAATCTTGATATAAAATTTTTGGGTGAAATGTAATACCTTCTCTACCTACTATTATGTAGTAAAGAAAGTATACACGTACATCACTCAGTTAACATCTATAAAAAAGTCGATCGCAAAGGAGCCAAGGATGTGAACAAGGGTTCATAAAACATGTCTTATAAGTGCGATGGACACGTTGGCTTCACCAGGTAATTCTGACTGATGAAGACATCGTAGCCACGCAGCCGTTTACGATAATTTATCTGGCGGTGGGAAACCCGACAAGACGAAGAGGACGGACCTAACGAATGTCGTAGGGGGAAAATTGAAGAAAGAAACCACAGAATTGTAATAACCTATACAAAAATGAACGAGATAATCTCCGAGCATAAAAAAAAGAAACAGAACTAACTATTTAAATGGCCTTATTTTTATTAATAACTATGCCACATTAACATGGGCCCTCACAGCTAAGCCATTCACAGTATATTGACACCAAGCTCATGAACTAATAAAACGAGCATAACACATTAACTGAAATATAAACCCCCATAATGCCTTTAAAAGGAAAGTGAAAAATTTAATTTTAAAAGGGAAGCAAAAATTTAAAAATACAAAGTTGAAGTAAATTTATAATACAACTTCGATCTCAGAAAAAAATTTAATAGCAAATTGAACAATACTTTAACATACAACGTAAAGTAAGACAAAAACACAACTTGAAACAGCCCATTAAAGCTAAGAAAACATAAAACAAAAACAAATGCTATCAGAAACTAGTCGTTTCAGGGTAACATTTAAACATCTTTATATATAGCTAAGCCTTTAAATTGTAATCTGGTAAAGAAAACTATATTGCACATTAAGATTCTTTTGAAATTTACAACTGGTAAATTGGCTCCTTTATAAAACCACTATTATAATTATAAGAACCAGGATAATAAAAATATACTAATAGTGAACGTAAGGATTAAATAAACTCAAACCCTGAAACAACTCCATAAATTATTTAGCTGAAAAGGAAACATATGAAATTCACAACCAAGAAATAAAACACTCAAAGCAAAAGCATAAATCATGAAAAACACCACGTGCACTAAGGAGTAGAGTTCAATACTTGGTCACAAGAGAAAGCCAGAGCAAAACTTAGTTTAACATCCCCCACTAACAGTCAAATGGACATTATTCAGCAAACAAAGGAATGAAAGAAAGTTTAACACCCAAAAATCGGTGAGAACAACCAAATGGTTTTCACCCGACCAGAAATAATGTTGAAAAGTATTCTTGTAACTTATGTTTGCCTTTAAGTGCAAGTGTTGGTCTCACTTCCTTAAAATTAGGACGACTAGCATTAATACAGTTATTATTGAATTAGTATTAGTATGGTGCTATCGCCAAAACAAAACCCCAAATGAAATATAATTTTAAAGGTAGCAAAAAAAACAATTTCCTCAAGTAGGAAACTTTCACATACCCACTTTCAAATGGGGCAATATGACTTAGCAGCTTAATGAAAGCTATAAATGTGGCTTGATCAAAACAATTAACAAGCAAATACAACAGAGACACAGCCTTTGGTTTAATGAGCCCAAACTTTCTTTAAATTTTGTGTTCCAAATCAAGTAGAACCTGATACATTTAACTATTAACTCGAAAATCTGAGAAAGTGAACACATATAACATAACCATACAAAATTATACCATGTATTACCCCCTAAAAACCAGTCACTTACGACATCTTTGGGGCATAATCTCCAAAATATTACATTCACTCCCATTCACCTAGAAAGGCCAAACAAGAAAATGAGCTGCACAATTAGTTCCTACCTTCATATAAGCCGAGATGGAGAAATCTGTCGTGAATACATTGAAAATGTATGCCACTGACAAATTTTGAAAACTATGAAACCACGTTTACTAATTTACATTCACGATGATGGCATACAGAACAAAATTCTCAAAATGTGGCCAGCTTAAAGAAAAACGTGAAAGTAGCAGCGGTCTCACTCCCACACCAACTCCGTCTCGCTCGTACTCCAGCCGTGCTAGAACTGCCAAGAGAGCAACGCAGGCAGCCCACACCAGGCGACTGAGGAAGCCACGCCCACAATGCATGGAGGTCGAAACGGCAGAGCGAGAGAGAGGCGGACAAAGAAATAATAAATTACGCAAGTGACTGGCGGTAAATATAACAGTTTAACAATTTAAACAATAAGCATCAGCACATAAGGTACAGAAAAGTGAAATAATTGAGTGATAGTGCAACTCCCCAAAACTTGCTTAAATTGCCTCACTGTAAATATTCCAAAAATTAGCTTTTCCAATAAGTAATTGTGCTACTTTTAAATAACATGCTAAATTCCTAAATCCATATACAGAAACATTGTCGTGTATTTTGAGAAACACCTTAAATTCATCTGTTTTAAATTGCAGAAGATTGGGAAGATTTAACAATATACCAAGATACTTACAACTGCATTCTAGGCAAAAGAACAGTGCTGGTCCATTGCGAATCTCCATTTTCTGCATCCCAAGGCAACCAAATATGGTAATGAAAAAACCTGCAGAAAGAAATAAAACACTTCAATTATTTGCAGACTTTTATCCATTCCAGATGCAATAAGTTATTAAACTGCATATCTCCAGAATCTCTCTACAAGACAAAAGTTCCTTAGGCAAAATAAAAGATATCCTAATGATATACTTAATATTTTCAGCGCTTATGTAAGTGCTACAGGAAACATGATAAAAAATCAAACATCTCAATATTTTAACATTCTTCTAACTCCTTTGTTTAACTTTAACTCCTTTGTTTAAAATTCTAAAAAGTGCAACTATTCCTTGAAGAGTCTTGTATAATTGGCAAAATTTTAAGATAAGGTATTACATTTGTTTAGCTTATTTGATAGCTCTAGATCAGGCATGGGGAAAAGGGGTAACAGGAATGCAATCAAGCATTTACCCTCTCCACTAATGCCCTCACCAAATGCAGGCCACCTCTTTTCTGGTACTGTTTGTTTAGATATATGCTTATGTGTCTTTACATGGTGAGCTTCAAGGGTGCAGAGGTGGAATCCAATAGAAATATGAATTGGTTTTGCGATTACACTGTAAAGTTAAATGATTGCTGAAAAAAAAATACAATAAAACAAATATTCACAGTTTACTCTTTAAAATGTTTTTATATAAACAAAATGAGAATCATTTTCTTTTAGGGGTTAAACCCATGGAATAAATCATAAACAAAATAAGAACAATGTGAATAATTTTCTTAGACCAAATAAATTGAAAATGAACAGCTACACATTTACAAAAGAAACATAAAAGCACTAGAATAACCAGTATTGCAGAATGTTTTATATGAAAGTAAGAGCTTGTTCCACACTATTTTGTGTGTGCTAGGAGTCATGTTAGTGGAACTCAGTTGTAGCACAGATGTAAGATGCATGTTTCTTATTCATGATCCTTTCCTTGATTTCAAAATGTTCATTTTTGAAAACATCTGTTCACATATATATGTAGATCCAAATAGTGCTAATAACAACCAGCAAAATTGCAGAGGTTAGGAAACTGATTTTCGGAGAAAGCTTTAAAGAACTTTGTCCCGACCTTCCTTGACAATCTCATAGCCGTACAGTTTTGAACATCTGTTAATTGTAATGAAGCATGTGCCTCGATTGGCTGAACAGAGAAAATATCACTGAACAACCACCATTCCAAATCCATATATTTCATATCAGAAAATCTGTCCTCAAAACTCCTGAACAGAATGTATAGAATGCCTTTATATTTTTCACCAACTTCCAGAGGTGAAATAGTGTTTTGTGTTGGAAAATTTTTGTTTCCATTTGTTGTGAAAATAAATTCAATTTTGACAGAAAGATCTTATAGAATCCATTAGAACTATGATTGTATGGTTAGGTCCCTGTAATACAGTATTTAATTTATCTAAATGAGTGGATAAATCTGTGAGAAAAGCGAGATCACTTATCCATGTTTCATCAGTTAGTTCTGATATTCCTATATCTTCAGATTTCAGAAAAGTGTCTATTTCGCACCTTAAGGTAAAAGACGCCTCAACATTGCACCCCTACTGTTGGACTACCAGAAGAAGGCAAGAGGGGCCTGAGGTGCGAGAGGGGCTTGAACTGTTTTTCTACTCACTTAGGCAATTTATTTATTACAAAATGTGGTTATATGAATCACACATACTAGACTTCTAGCCATGGATGAAAGCATGCATATACATTATGGGGATGGTAGAAAATGTTTACATAGCACATTTCTCTCACTTGCCTCCTCTGGGGGTCCATCTGTACTTAACCATCACATTTGACAATAGTATGGAATATCTGTGTATTCAGCTCCAATTTCAACTAAATATGCCTGAAGTCAGCGATGGCAGAGTGATGTCCGTTTAATGGCATTAACTGATTTTACCACTATCTGCATCACCTTATATAGAGATGCGGCTTTAGCGCACAGTGCTTCTCTGTGTATTATACAATACATTGCAAGTAATTCATTTTGCCCCTCATTAATACATCTTGGTATACCTATGAGGCCAATCTCGTTCCCTCTCATTGCGGGGACACCATCTGTAGCAACACAAATTTTCACAAGGTAATTCGTACTTTGTCACAACTTGTACAACAGCTTCAAAAATATCTTCCCCCACTTGTGGTGTTTACCAAAGTAACAAACTCAAGAAACTCTTCAAATATATTGAGTTCAGAACTCACATCACATATAAAAATGGCTAATTGAGCAGTGTCTTTAATGTCAGTGCTCTCATTAATGGCCAAAGAACACCAATTCATCTTTTATTTGATATTCAATATCATTACCCATTTCAGTAATCCTATCTAACAGTTTGCCAAGAGAGGCATATTGATTTAAACTGTTCTAACTTTTCTGGACAAAGCTGTTCGAAAACCATGGTTGAACATTCTTTAACAAATTCTCCTTTCGAGAAACATTAAAATTTTTCTGCTATATGCTTTGAGAGCAGAGAATTAACTCGGAGTATGTTTGATGTTAAACAAATCGAAGCTGGCTCATCTCTAGCTTTAATGTGTGCTTTAATTCTTCGAATTGTTTTTTGGCCCTATTTAGAGAGAATAAGGAAATTAGTTTTGAAAGTTTAAATCACTACTACAATTGTCACTAGTGTAGTATCAGGCTAGTATTTCACTAATGGTACCAAGATTAAACGACAAAAATGTCTGTTCACAGTCAATGACTATGATTTGATATATGTAACAAATGCATGTATATATGGCCATACGTATATTACTCTGTAATGGGCCATGCAGAGGATAATTAATAAAACATGCGATACATAAATAATTTAAATATGTACCTGGCAAATTCGTCTCGGTATAATCCTGTACATAGGCACTTTGAAAATGCTGGTGTACACTAAACATGGAGCAGTACATTTCCTTTTAGCACAGGAAAAACAAATCTTTATCTTTACAAGGAACACAAAAGTACTTATGCTCCCATTCAGCTTTGAAGACTTATCTTTTTATTTTATGTGACATGAATTAAATTGAGTTTTATTTATGGTCGCTCTTTAACTACTATGCTCCTTAGCTTCCCATTCTCTATTGGGAGTGAAAGACTATAAATTTTGCGCAGAGGCCTATTATCAGGCTTGAGGTTCTTTTACGTGCTGCAAATCTACGACACAGGACCACCGGCTTTACTACCCTTCCAAAAGGAAGCCATGCTAAGGATTTGTACACCCAAAAAAAAATCCATCGCCCTCCGTCGGGTTTGAACCCGCGACCTCAGGTACTAGAGGCTAGCACAGTACCGCTAGTCCACAGAGGACGACATTATGTGACATGATTCTGCCACTGACACAATGAGAGTTGCTTTGAGTGACTGACTGGTTCTCGGAAGTAGGTAACACAAGAGGCATAGCCTGATAGCTAACTTGTGTACCATGGTGGATGAGGCTAAAACTACGATTTAGGGGAAAGAACACATTGAAACAGTTTTT
The DNA here is from genome assembly GCA_030765065.1 of Deroplatys truncata. Lineage (NCBI taxonomy): Eukaryota > Metazoa > Arthropoda > Insecta > Mantodea > Mantidae > Deroplatys > Deroplatys truncata. The sequence continues at coordinate 96,585,949 of CM060984.1, read as the reverse complement.
CCCATGTCTGCTCTAGATATTCTTTTATTGGATATTCTAGTTTCCCAATTTGTTCTATCCAAAGTAACCTATCATTTATATCTAACATGTTGTAAGTCTTCTGCTTCAAGTTCTAGTAGGTAATAAATTAAATTAATGGTTTCAGGATAAACTGCGCTATAAAAAAAGTGCTGAAATGGAGGATTACAAATTATTTGAGTTAACACATCTTTACAATTACTTAAAATTAAACCAGTTTCTTCAATACATTTTGAAACATATGCACCATCACTCAACAATTTAACATTTACATGGTAAGCACAAATGCATACAGTAAGACTACTACAAGATCCAAGTAAAGTACCTGCTTAGATCTTAGCTTGGCAAATTTAAAAAAACCTATTTTCACTGTTTGGCATGTCTTTAAAATGCTGGTAGGTTTCTCTCAGTGCAATAGCATCTGTCTCTCTTGTTTTTATACCTTTATACCAAGCTCTCTCATATTTACAGAATTCCCTTTCCAGACATTACTCCACTATTTCCTATGAAGCGTAAAACTCCAGAGCATTTTTACACTGTGGATGGTTCCAATCTTTTACTCTCGAGTGTTGCCAGCATTCTCTTCTCCACAGAAAGTTATTTTACTTCTCTAATCATAAGTACAGATGCATCAAATGTAGCCATTTTTTTATATGGCTAATCTTCAAAATAAAATTTGTAATTTAAAAATCTTATTATCAGTTATACAATAAGAATCTACAAAACTATTTCACTCTAAGTTTAAAGTGGAAGTAAATAAACTTTAATGTAGCAGTCTGCCAAATCATGGCAGCACCACATGGAGAATGACAGGAACTAAGTACCCAAGAGGAAATTGCTTGACAGAACACGAGTACGGTACACTGCACAACTTGGAGATCTTAGCTTTTAAACATTTTATGTCTTATCCCTTTATTTTGCCTTACATCCTAAACTTCTAACATATAATAGTAAGAGCAGACAAATAAAAGTGTACCTGAACAGTTCGACATCTGTGATTAAAGGTACAGGATTAAACTATCTTAACTTCAGGTTTTAGAAATCACTCATTTAATGACAAATTTAATTTTTGCTTTACCTTTTATGAGTCAACAAGTTAAGAAAATGATTAGCAATATAGGTCAGAAAACACAGAAAGTAAACGTGATCCAAGCAACAATTCTGCATCACTAACAAAGAAGTTCAATTATTATTAAACAACAGCCAACCCTATTCATTGTCGATTAAAGGTGGATACTTTTCACAGAATTTGTTAAAAACATTTAACCAGTTTTCTTTCCATTTTCCACTTGGCAGAGGATTCTCAGGCATGACTCTCTTGAAAGTGATATTTTCTCAACATGTGGCAAGGAGTACACTGGTGGCAGAAACCTGGAACAAACTACAGCGCCTGCACATAGCCTCTTAAACTCTCTGCTCTAACAGTTCAGTTAGTTATAGGTGACTCATAACACATTTTGATTCATAAATTGAACTGTTACAATAATGGGTATTTTTAATTTCTCTGCGCAAGAACAATAAAAAAATGTTGCGATCTGAAGCGAATTGTTTTCTATAGAGGAAGAGAGGACATGTTAAACAGGAAAAGTTGTAGTTTGCCCAGCAGCCAATGAGGTGCTCTCTTGTCACGTGGTTTTGTTTACAACTCCTTTAAACTTACACTACTTAAGTTTTTGTTTGATTGTTATTGCCTGCTGGTTTTTCATCACAGATTAAACTTTGTATATGAATTTTCTCTTTAACGGAAATTTCTATACTTTGCAATTTTTGCAATGGATATTGCACTTTAGTTAGGATTCTTTTCTTAATGGGCAATGAACTCAAGATCCCTAAGCTTTAGTTTAACTTTACAACACATCTAAATTAGAAAAACTACTGGAAGATGAATCGTCACTATTACTTGTAACACTTGGAGTTACACCTATGTTCACATCACTCTTTATGCATAACTGGTGATTACTCTAAAAACTATAGAGCTAAAAGCAGATTTGTTACACTCAAAGCTGAACACAAACTACGATATTGTAACATTCCAGTTTTTCCCAGTTACTCTTTGTTTTTCATTGTACATAGTATTGCAATAAACCATGAGTGAAGCAGCCTCTTCTCTCTTCTGATCATACACCAGAGTGTTGAATGCAAGACTACTCTCTCTTCCAGTCACTCACTGGTGTGTGGAATGCAGGACTCCTCCCCTCTCTTCCAGGGAGTGTCAAACACAGTCCTCCTCTCTCTTCCAGATGCTCACTAGTGTTGAATGCAAGACTACTCCTATCTCTTCCAGTTGCTCACTAGAGTGTCAAATGCAGGACTCCTCCCCTCTTTTCCAGTTGTTCACTGGAGTGTCGAACATCGGACTCGTCCTCTCTCGCAGAACACACATCACTATACGTCATATCAAGCCATGGCAAACTCACTGCTCTTTATAGCTGTATGAGCTTTGAGAAACTTCTCATGCTACCAAGGAAAGGCCCAGTCTCCAATTTTTGCCATTCTTTTCAATTAGCCTTCCTAATGCCAGTTAGCTCTGAAGGAAAGTCCACTATCCACAACTCACTATTGCTCGCCTAACAGCACACAGCACTATACATCACACCAAACCATGACAAATTCACTACTCTTTATAGTGGCAAGAGCTTCAAGAAATTTCTTATGCTGCCAAGGAAAGGTTCAGGTCTCCAATTTTCGCCATTCCTCTCGATTAGCCTTCCAAATGCCAGCTAGTTCTAAAGGAAAGTCTGCTATCCACAAAGTGAAGACAGAGAGAGGATTGTTAGTATAACAGATTCCTGTTGCAAATACTATAAAAAAAACAACAGAATTGAAGCTAGATGCACTTGTGTGTGACAAGGTCACGCTTGTTAATACATCAATGGTTATGTCAGTATTTTATGGTCTGAACATATTCCATAACTCAGATATTATAATTAAAAGCTCTGAAGATCCCATGCTGAAATTAACAGTTCTAAAGGGAAACAAAGATATTTTCTGGATTTTAAAATAAAGGAGTTTGCATTGATATTGATGTTTAAAATATTAACACTGGAAAAAAGTGGTTGATTTTTGTTTTGAATGTTTTATATTTTGTCTGAGGAAAAAGACAATGTATAAAATAAGATATTCTAATCCTTGGCTGTTTTGTGCTGTGAGAATCAATCAGTTTATGTAACATTTGTGCATACAAGAAAAATATTGAATACACTATAAATAGTGAAACATAGTCAAGTGCCCATTTATTTTGTGAGTGGAACATGGAAAATAAAATTTAGTAAGTTCAGTAGCATTTTGCATGCATTAGTTTTTATATGGATCAACTCTAGTATAAAGTTCTGGACTGAATAAAATAAGAGCACTACACGTTGCATCTTCCTCACCAATACAGGAGGAGATAAATTTATGACAAATGTTTGCTTTTCCTAAGCACTAATAGAACAAATGCTCAAATTACATAAGCATGATTTTTTCTATTCCCCAAAGCACCACTTGCTGAAAATGCATGTTTTATCAATAAAAAGGCCAATCCGTAATCTGCACATATCCGTTCTTAATACTAGAACTGTTTCAAAACAGATTCACTAATCTCTTGACCTGCAATTGAAGGAACAACCTGTACACACTCAGAAAGCTATATGTACCTTAGTTTGTCGAGAATATCTGCAGTTCCAACAGCATCAACACTTGAATACTGTTGCTGTTTTGTGGGATACAGGTTTATCAGTTGTGCTTCTTCTTCATCATTAAGCTGAATATCATCTTGCACACCTACAATTTCTACAGCAGCTGTTAGGCTCTTAAAATCAACATCTTTCACCTAGAGTAAGAAAATTTGAATTAAAGTCTTACATAAACATGTGGAAATTTGGGGAACAGGTAAAAGCTGGGAAGATATTAGCAAAATTCACACAGTATTCGTAAACTGATATTGGGACTACCTAAAGCAGCTCCAAATGGAGTAGCTCTAGTTGAACTGGGAAGAGCATTTATTAAAGTACTGGAACAGGATTGAATCACTGGAAGAAAGAAATATTGTGAAAGTTTATTTAAAGGCTCAAGAAAACATGGGAAGGGAGTTGGTTAGATAAAACAAAGCAGACAGTACGAGAAATTGAATGGGATAGCGATGAGCACATAATTAGTACACAGAAAGTATGGAATAAAGTGAAACTAAGAATTGATATTGAAAAACAAATATTTAGCAGCTTCAGAGATAAGGATCCCTTAAAACACTACACAACTATATGAAGGAATGGGTTAGGGAATATTATATGGGTATCTGTGACCAAAAGAAAAGAGCTTGCATGGGCAAGATGGCTAAATGGACAAAAAGTTTAAAAGGGATTATGTCCAATGTGTGAAGCAGAGATAAAAACTTTCATGTTTAATATATAGCCCAGAAGTTAAAATATGGAATAAAAATCTGATGATACACATTCACATGACATTCTATACCTTCTATTAATTATTAGTGAGTATGCAAACTATTCTTACTAAAGCTTGTTTTTATATCTATTACATTTTAATCCAAATAAACCTTTGTAGAAATAACTGCATTACACATTCGGTTATAGATATAGAAGGAATGAGTCAAATATTTAAGAACTGGACGCTATATGCTGGCCTTAAAATTTCATACTGTTTCTATGCAATTGTGAGAAACAGCTGAATGTTGAAAGGACTTTAAAGAATTACAAAGAAATGAATTCAAACCATTAACAGATATCTCAGAAATGAATTATACCACAAAAAAACTTATTTGAAATAAATTGTGTGTTTTAAAGAGATCTACATTTCTTGTGTAGTATGTTTTCATCTGTTGCTTAACATTTACCAATTATACAAGCTTATACAGAATTCCTTCCAAATGAAGAGGGCTTCAGTGGCTATTCCCAGAAAATTCATGATATACATTTTATTTGTCATGTAAATATCTTTAATATATGGTACCTATTTTAATAAAAATTGTTAGAATCAATTTTTAGAAAATCAAAATTTTCGAAAAATTTTCTATGTTAAGGGTAGTTGGGAGCTGGGGGATTTTCTTGAAAATCGTGTTGCATCCTTAGAAGATACTGAACTTAAATACAAAGTTTGGTACTTATCCGACTTTTCTTTTTGGTTATGCTGTTCACACGCACGGACATTTTTCTAAAAAAGCTTGTGGATTCAGGGGGCTTTAAAACATATATTTCAAGTAAAACCTCAACATCAAACTTTTGGGTGGAATATAATACTTCTCTTACTATATGTAGTAGAAGAAGTAAAAATTAATATTGCCAAGGAATCAAAATATGGAATAAAAAATTAAAACTAAAAATAGAAATGTTGGTTCTATTACTGTCTGGACAAAAACTACGACGACCAAAATAGATTTAAGGGGGGGGGGGGGAATTGAAATGAAAGCAAGAAATAAGTACAATAAGAGATATAAGATTTAAATTATTTGGAATAAGCAAGCGAAAGGATCCATTATACACAACCAGTATGTTATGGTATAAGATCTGTTAATATCAAGTAACTATATGTAAAGAAAATAAACTTTTAAATTGTAATAGTTTTAGAATAATAAAGCATTAATTCATAAACATAACATCTGATATATTAAGTTTACCTCCAAACTTAAGGAACATAAGTAAAATCCTATAGACTACAATTCTGCTTCAGTTATATTCAAATGAGTTACATAAGTACTGTAAACAGAATGTTCCAAGGAGTGAATCAATTTTCTGCCCAAAAACAAACCCTTCACTACAAATTCAGTCTCTAATGTTCCCTATTTGCCACCAGCCTTTCATCTTTGAATATGTACAACTTATAACATTATGGATTGTGTGCTTTGTATACATATTTTCTTTGTTCTTTTGAGTGGGCTGTTAATTCTTCACTGATTGCCTCTCAAAGCCATTGGTAACACTGACTGCTTAACAAATGCACATTCCACAATCTAAGACTGTCCATATACTACACTATCTGATCTCAGATTTTCTTCCAATAAACCACAGATTTTGCGCTTTTTGCAACTATCTTCATATATATTCATTGTTGCATACCTATGAGCTATATGGCGCCTTTTTGGTTTCAAATTCTAATTAATTGCTTGCCATATTGTGTCTTTGGATGTTCCTGTGGATTAGCAAGGCTTCTTTGTGTGGATTTCTTTCCAGAGTTTCTGCTTTCTTGATATGGACCACCACTGTAACAGTTATTTGGCTACGTTCTCTTTTAATTCTTTTGATTCTACAAGAAATGGTTCCCATTTGAAGTCCAGAGAAGAAAGAATGACCTATATTCCTACTAAACTATAGCAAGCTGAAAAGCAAAAATCCATATAAATTAATACTCCGAAATCATCCACCACATTTCCACACTAATCTACACGAATATGTTAATAGTGAAATCCTATTTAACATAGTCTTTCCATTTTTTGTTTGTTTGTGGAAGTTTTTCTTCTAAACGCAAGCATTTATTAATAATGTCATTCACACTACAAAGAGCGCATTAACAGCAAAACCTATATAATTTAATATTCTGAAATGTTTTAAGGTAGCAAAAGCCCTACATACTTGTCAACACTGTTTTTTAAATGTAACCGTCACAAATTTTAATATAGCGAGCCTTGCGGCTAATACCTCTGTGCCATCAAACTGGCTAGCGGTAATAAAATAAGTACGATACTGGTAAAGATAAACCATATTATTCCTACTCTTCATCAATTTCAAATGCTTTAACAGCAACACTAATACAATACATGTTAGATATGTTACAATCAAAAGAGACTCCAGCATTCTCAGCTACCGTGTTCTTATATGCAAAAAGCCACAAAGACACATCAATCAAAGTTGTCCAAACTTACGTGAAGAAACCTTCTACATAACCTTTTGGACCTGAATTTTTAAAGTTGTTCATGCCAATTAGACTTCACTGCTAGCTGCACACTTATGAATCCAACAAACTCCAGTTTTAGCAGAAATGGCATATTCTACCATCACATTAACTCAGTAAGTATAAAATATCCAGATTTTATCATGGACTTCAAGTAATTTAGCATTTTTAAGCATTAATCCCCACCTAATATAACTTATGAGTATAAAGTCTAATCCTTTTGCTACCCATACTTTGCACAGCCTGCAACTATGTGGTACTAACTTAGTCACTCCAATCTTCTTCGCTCTAAGCTGAATGCTTTCTGCACGATTTGAGACTGTACATTTATATTGCTTGTGTTTATTACAGCTGCAGAAAAGTTGCTAATTTTGCTAAATGTTGATATGATTCCTACTAACTTCTGTGAATTCTGGGTGTGACAAACATGCATTGTACAGAATATGTCCTGTTTGTCCATCCTATATTCACAGAAAGCCAATATGATTCATATCAACATTCAGTTGAGCTAGCATGTTATTCACTAACAAACCAGACGAGCAATACATGTATAAAATGCATATGAGCATGAGCACTTTGCTATATAAATATAAAATTTAAAATATGATCAGTATTAAAAATGAACCCCAAAAAATTGGGACCAAAATAATAAGTACACATCATTCAGAGGACAGACAGTACATCCAAAAAAATCTGATGTGTTACATTCACATGACTTTCTCTACTCTTGTACAAACTATTTTTACAAACGTTTATTCTCCATATGCTTCATGTTAATGGAGATATCGAGATGTCAATCTTATTGATAATTTTCTTGTAGATGCAAGGGGAATATGGTAGGTTTTAAGCGATAGTCAAATATTTTAACGCTGGTTGCTATGTGGCGCATTCCATTCTCTTTGCATGTCCAGAACATAAAAAAAATGAATAACGAATTTGAGAAAAAGTGTTATTGGAAAATTTAAGGGAATAACAAGCAATATCTCGCAAACGGTTCACTCAACAAAAGAAATGTATATGACATAAATTGTGTATTTTAACGCAATCTACATTTTTCGTGTAGTAAAATTTTGTCTATCTCTTATGGTTTACCAGTTATGAAAAAGTCGTTCATAATGAAGAATACTTTTGGAGACATTCCCAGAAAATTCGAGATATACATTTTATTTGTCATGAAATATCTTAAACATATGGTATTTTAATCAAAATCGTTAGAGCCGTTTTTGAGAAAATTAAAATTTTCGAAAAATGTTCCATGTAAAGGGTAGTCTGGGGTGGGGGGATTTTCTTGAAAACCTTCGTGTCGCATCTCTGAAAGATACTGAACCTAAATACCAAGTTTGGTGTTTATCCGACTCTTCGTTTTTGAGTTATGCTGTTCACAGACACACAGACAGACACACACACGGACATGTTTCCAAAAATGCTTTTTTTGGATTCAGTGAGTCTCAAAACATGTATTTCCGGTGAAATCTCGGTATCGAAATTTTGGGTGGAATACAATACTTCCCCTACTTACTATACGTAGTAGAGAAAGTAAAAAACACAGTTGTCACAAAGGAAGAAGAAACACAGCTGAAACGAAATGATCATTAAAAGATTTACTGATAGATATATCTGTTAACATGTAAAGGATATCTTTTGGAGTGGGTCCTCCAATTAAAAGGGTTGAAAACTGGTGGCAAAGGGCCAAATCCAGAGTCTTTACTTGAGGGAAGCTCATACTCAAATCTCACTTGAGTGCCAATATCAGATTCAGAAACAAAACTGAAAAGTGAGTGGGAATGAGTGAAAATTGAACAAGTATTTTTCTAAAGAAGTCTAGTATAAACTTGAGATTCACTCAAAGCACACTTTAAGGATTGGTAACTACAAAAATAGTTCAGAAATATTATTAAAATGTTAGCAATATAATTCAAACATTTAAGTAATAGCTACAAGTGTAAATGTTTGTGACATTCTGGGTAATTTGCTAATTTAGATTTTCGAGATTATGTGTAAACTTAACAGCAGCAAAGCTAAAGGCCTGGCAGACTTTCAGTGCAAAAGGGGGGGGGGGGATTGCATGTGCCTGTGCAGGTTTCTAGGCCTCTAATAGAGCTATTATTTATAACAGATAAATTATTTGAGAATGAATTCATAATTGTGTATGTTTACAATGTGGGCTTACTTCAAACGAAATGTGGAGATGAACTCATTGTCACTATCACTTCTCTGGGTATGATGCAAACGCAGCTATAATGATGAGATGGGGCTTAAGGACGCTCAACAGCTAAGGTTATTAGTGCCCTTACAAGGTATAAAATATAAAATTTAAGTCAAAAAAATAAAAAACCACACACAGATCCGCTTGGTCAAAAACACTAAAAAACACAACAGACCAAATACTAAAATCTACACACTAAAATCATGGTCAATAAAAGACTAAAACGTGTCAAGAGCTGTAGAATGCATGGGACATGAGTGCCATATGTCCACTGGGGAGGAGTGCCCCCATTAAAAAGATAATATAAAATCAAACAGCTAAGAGGCACTCAGCACTCTCAAATGCGACGGCTAAAACCAATGTCAGTGATAAAACGTAAAAGACATTCTACAGCATGCGCGTCGTCTGCCAAAACGTTGGCTATGCCAACAGGCAGATCCACACGAACACGCAATGGAGCTAAACCTTGACACTCTGTTAAAATGTGACGCACCGTTAATGGCATATCACACTGACCACACAGTGGTGCGGGGTCACCACTAAGCAGGTATCTATGACTAAAAAGGCAATGTCCGATTCGTAGACGAGCTAAAATCACCTCTTCCCAGCGAGAAGAACGAGAAGAGGTGCTCCAGATTAACGGGAGAGGTTTAACCTCCCGCAACTTCTTCCCCCGGAGGGCCATCCACTCATGTCAAAGCGAGAGGATGCGGTGACGAAAAATAACACTCAAATCAGACGAGGGAACAACAGAGGTAAAAAATCTGGAGGATAAAATCGCCGAATTGGCAGCAGCGTTGGCAGACTTGTTCCCTGAGAACAAATGCAGCTGAATGACATTCAAAACAATATTGTTTGTGGTGGAAAAACAGAGAACAATGTCAGTAATTAATAATGCTCTGTGTCATTTGCAACATTTCTAGCTGTTGCATTTAATATTGTTATTGCAGAAATGTGAGGTGTACCAAGAATGTGTTCCTAAAACCTAACGTCCTGTTCTTACAAAGCATTCTAATAATGTTTGTTGATAAAAGCTGTTTAACAAGTAGTTTACCTGATCTCTGCGCAGTGATTCAGTTATATAAAGTTGCCAGCGACATTGGCTAAAAGTCATTTTCAAATCTCAAATTAATAAAAGCCTTTAGAGGAAGGCAATGAAAGAAGCAAGATTAAGTCTTCAGCTGTTATGAGCACAGAAAACGAACATGCACAAAATCAAGTCTACAGAAAATTATGAGCAAATCCATGGCACTGAAATACAAACACCCTGGAAAATTGTGCTATCAATTTGGTGAGTTACCCAATGTATTTTCTTGATTTTAATTTAAACTCCCTCTTTAATAATCTGTTCATGAAGATCACACTTTGAATATGTAACCTGAAACTAACTGAACTTTAAGCAATGTTAATACCTCACTGGGATCTGTTTAATATTTTAAAAACTGACCTTATGTACTAGGTACCCACCTAAACTTAATGTTAAGAATTAGGATTCTTATTTTAAAGAAATGTAACATTTTTTTTTTATTTTTTTTAATCAACCAAGAACGGCATTACAAGTCTTCTTGTAAGCCTCAACAGTTTACTTTTGCCATTGTATCCTCATAGCATAATTTTGCAATTTGCTTCTCACAAAAGCTATGATTTCATTAATTTTTGCATTTTAAACTCCTTCATTTTTACTTTATATAAATCTATTTTCTTATGTACAGTCAAATTATTGGTCTACTTTCCACCATTATGTCATAATTTACATTGACTTATTAATTTTTATGTAAAAATACCCTGATAAAAATTTTAAATTTATAGATACACATCATTGCTGTTATAAAACAGCGGTAATGAAAGCATATTTCTCTTTTTCCTTGACATGCTCAATTTTGGTAAGTACATTGTTAAACAAGTAAGTAGAAATATTAAGAAATAGTAACAAAACACTCGAGAATGCAGTAAAGGACCGGTTAGTCATTTCTTATTGTAAATAGTAAACATATATTTATTGATGTTAAATTCATACAAATTGAACTATTTTGCCAATATTTCCTTAATGGATTTCTTTTTTGAAATGCTAATCCATTCCTACTTCTTATTTTCTAAAACATCTCTATGCTTCTCTACAATTGTGTTACACACACGTTTGTTTCTGCAGAGAAAAGCTCAAGGTTACTTGAAATTTTAATCCACAAATAAAAACCATGGAGCAACACATACCACATGGAAGACTGTGAATCCAATGAATAAAGCGATAACCACACAATTCACAGCCTCTCTAGCATTACGCTTGTTCCGAAAAGACAAATATTATCAACCTACCAAAGTCTATCTATAGCTATTCATTTTTACACTCACCTCATACTTATAACATTGAAGTAAATTTCTCTGCTTACCAAAGTGAGGAAGAATTGGCACTCATAGTTGAGTGAGTGATAAATGAATAGAGTACGAGTGTCCCTGTCATCCTCCATGGTGTAGTGGTTTCCATGCTAGCCTCTAGTTCCAGAGGTCGCAGGTTCAAACCCGGTGGAGGGGAACAGATTTTTTCAGGTATAAAAATCCTTAGCATGGCTTCCTTCGGAAGGGAAGTAAAGCTGGTGGTCCCATGAGATTTACGGCATGTAAAAGAACCTCAAGCCTGATAAAGAGGCGTCTGAGCAAAATTACCAATCTTTCACGCCCAATATAGAATGGGACGCTAAGGACCACAGCAGTTAAAGAGCATCCATAAATAAAACTCAATTTAATTTAATTTACGAGTGTCCCTAAAGTAAGGACTATGGATTTGCCCTTTAGTTCATACTGGTGTTTATAAATCTTAAGTTTTTGAAAAGCTCTTTAGAACCAGTATTATTTATGTAACAAATTTAGGACTTGGTATAAATTAAGAGAGATGTGGCCATTTATAGTGAAACTATACAAAGTCGACAGTCACTTTTGTACTCCTAATACTATTAGGTATTTAATTAACTCAATATACAAAATTTAAGCATATGAAACATAACATAAAACATATTCAGGTGATGCAGAACCCTTCATCCAACCTGTATAATCAGCATGGGAAAAGCCAATGTATTAATTGCGCTACTTATGGCAAGTTTGCCCAGCTCTATAGTGCAGAGGTAGCATGCTTTCTTTTTAATCTGGGGTGCCAAAGTTTGATACTCACTTGGAGTCAGTTGTTTGAATCAAGTTATTACAGGACATAGTCCATACAAGACATATTGGAATAAAATTAACAAAACAAATGACTACATATGCAGCGATGGTTGTAGAATTAGGGACACACCAGAACATATAGTTTAATGTAATAGATATAATCAACATGTATTAGAAGAAAGGGGACATTTAGTAGGATATAATCTGTATACAATTTTAAAACATCCTGATTTAAATATTTACAATAATTAATAAATTATATAAGTAAAACAGCGTGGGAAAAATGCATTACCAAAAGTAAGGAAGTAACAATTACCGAGAGGGATAAAGGAAATTAGAAGATCTGAAAGGATTAGGATAATAAAGCAAAATTTATATATGGGAGAAGATAGAAGTATAAGTGAAAAGATGGTTAGCTTACAAATGTTGAACTGATGGAGAATGAAGAGGAGGAGGAGAAGAGAAGTAATGATGAATATTAATCCTTAACTAAACCAAAATCTGACAATAGAAGAAGGTTTTTTGTTGTTTCTACAGGACAACAGGAATGGGCAGAGAGAAAATTTTAATTAAGATGATGGGAAGGAAAGAAATGTGAGGATTATAGAAAGAGGAGAAGAAAACTATTGGGGAGCAGGTTCACCATCGTTGGAGGAGCAGCTAGAAAGTTCGCCATTGTTGAAGGAGCAGTTAATGTGGATTGGGAGGGATAGTGAGTGGAGTTATGATGATAGATGCATGAAGGTATGGGTTTGTATTATGTTATTAATAGGACGGGGAGTTGAAGTTTATGTAGGTTTGGAAGTGGAGCTGGTGTTAGAATAAAATAAAGGATGTGAGCGAAGTGAAATATGTGGGGTAAAGGAGTGGACATGTGGTGATAGAAGAAAGAAGATTTAGTGTTTGGTTAAATAGGTAAAGGTTTAGTATATAGTGATAAAATTTAAAATTGATTTATAAAATAAATAAAAAAGAAAATAATAGAAAAATTAATATGGAGATTAAATAAAATGTTATAAGCTAAACAAATAAACCAATAAATACATAAAGATATAAATAAATTAAACAAAATATTAAATTACTATAAATTACATAATTCTTATGAAATACTATAAATAGTCAATTTTAACTTTATAATTTTATTAAGGAATTTTTAAATAAAATATAAATAAACTTATTAAAATGATTAGTAGCTTAGTAGAAGGTTTTGTGCTAGCTAGCAGTACATCTTCGCTGGTTTCCAGTGAATGTAGCTAAATAGGAGTAGATAGTAGCTGGTTTCCAGCAAGAATAGATAACTATAGAATTTAAAATTTTAATTAAGTATTGTTTACGCCATGACTCAGACCTAATAGTTTCTATTCTTTTTCTTTCCATTTTTATTATTTTGTAGACTTTGTGTAGTTTGTAGTTATTTTATCTAAAAAAACATTTGATGTAATATAAAATGTAAATGTGTTGTGAGAATAAATGTAAAGTTTGAATGTATATCCCAGTGTAGTAACCAAGGTGCTGAGATAGCATATTCAGATTTTATTTATTTGTCTGAATCAAGTTCTACCCAGGGTTTCCCTCATACTCATAAGACAAATGTTGAATAAATCTGTGCTCAGAGGGTTCCAGGTATTATTCAATCATTATCAATTTCATTCATGTCCCTGCAATTCACAAAATGTTTAGAGTGATCTTCATTGTACCCTATATTAACCATAAAAATGTTTGTTACGGGTGATGATGGGTGAAACTTTAGCAACTTTTAGTTAAAATGTACATTTTTGTTCTTTTAATTAAAGCATACTAGACACCTTTCTATATGTACACAAAGCTTTAAAGCACTATGGCATCTGCAACATGCACTATAGTGGCCAGGCCAGTCAAGGTAACGCATGCTAATCCCCATTTTCGCTATATATATATCTATATCTGTCTCTTTCTACAGTTTCCCCTTCAGTCCCTCCCTTCCTCAAAGCTTGAGACCAGAGTTACAAGAAGACTATACTGCCTCTACAATACTACTGCTACTGCAAGAGGGGAACTGAGTGGAGTGGGTGGACGGTTGCAAAGTGAGGAAAAATGCCTTGAGTGGGCTGGCAAACATGAAAACAGTATAGTTGGCAGATGCTCATTGATGTATGGATTAGCTTATGATAATTGTGCCACTCGACATTTGTATCTCCAGATATCCAGAGCAAAGATATCCTGACAGGAAGATGTTTGAAACAACTCATTATGTCTTAGGAAGCGTGGGACATTTATGCCTGCTACTTGTGACTGGAAGTGGCCTAGAAGGACAAGGACACCTCAACTGGAGAAAGCAATTCTTCATACAGTTGACAACAATTCTAGCATCAAGCATAAGACAATTGGCTGCAATAAGTAGAGTTGACCACATTGACTGTTTGGAGAAGGTTTCATGAGAACCTGCTGAATCCATACCATTTACAACATGTGCAGGCATTATCAGCAGCTGATTTTCCTGCAAGGTATACTTCTGAAAAGGTTTATTCAACATTATGTCAACCCTGATTTTAGTGCAATTGTGCTGTTCATGGATTGTAAATTTTCAATCCGCAGATATGGGCTGACGAATCCTCATGCAACAACTGAATCACATCAACAAGATTTTCCGTCAAGTTTTGGGCGGGCCTCACGTTTTTCCACACAAGCTCAACCAACAAACTTACCACGTTTGCTTAGAGAATATTCTATCTGTTCTGCCAGAATCAGATTGGTAATTTAATAACACCAAAGATGAAAGAGGGGAGAAATGAGAGCGGAATTGCGTTTAATTGTTAAAAACTGACCAAATAATCTAGCAACCTTTGAAAACAGGGCAGGGGCAAAATCTAACATACACCTTACCCAGTATAATTTTAAATCAGTCCAAAAAGATGTAAACTGGAAGGTGAGTCAAGCTTCAACTATCAGCGATCATAAACTAATTTACTTTGAATATAATGTTGGCAACTTTCAGAAAAAGGGGATATTGAGTGAAGAAATGATTTACAATTATAAACTAGCAAATTGGATGGATATGAGGCAAGAATTGGACAATTTTCAACTAGAATATTTAGAGAATTCAGTAGACCAAGATGCATATATCATCACAAAAGTAATACAAGTAATTTTTACAAATAAAACAGACTATTTACAGACCTACAAAATATTCTGATAAAACATGGACAGATAATCCTCAAAAATTAAGACAAATGAGGAAATTAAGGAAAATATACCAGAAAAGCATTATTGTAGAAGGGAAAGAAACTTAACTAATCCAGAGTAGCAAAAAACAGGTACAAAAACCTATTACACAAAATAAGAAATGGATGAAAGAAATTTGTTGAGGTAAAATTAAAAGCAAATGTTTGGAAATACCTTATAAAATTGTAATGGAGAAAGTAAAGAAATAAAAAATTTTAACCATCCCAAATAAAGGAAATGGAGACATGACAACAAACTGGAGAGATTCAGTAAACATCCTATTAGACCAGAAGTGGGCAGGAGTCAGTTTAGCACCGACAACACAACGCATCCCTCACAAGAAACACAAAAGTACGGCATTGCTGCAAGGGAAGGGAAAGTTACGGTTGTAGAAATCTTGCAGCGAGGGTTGAGAGCAGTTTAGTTCACTATTATATTGTATCCCTTAGTCATATAACAATGTATGGGAAAAAATAATTATAGATTTAACTTTCTTCTTGCTTCTCCTGTTCTTCTTCCTCCTCTTCACCACATCCATTCATAACAATTTCAAAATTAGGTGTAATGTCTATAACGGCCAGACAACTGGGAAAGTAGATGATCTGAGAAAGAGGAACTTGCTCTTGATTTCACAATGTTCATTTGAGGAAAATATTGTTCACATAATATACTTAACTAAACATTGCCATTCGTACTGCAGAAAAATATTGAAGGTATGCATTTTACTCAACTGCTTAAATATATCTCACCCAACCAAACCTTTACACTTGTTTTTGAGAATTTAGTTAGTTTGTTTGTTTGTTTGAAGATCGAGTTCAGTATGCAGTTTTATTTTTGCAAGTGTAACATTGAAAGAAAATGGATCTACAAATACTGAGATACCATTCTCCATTTGCCTGAAATCACTGAATCTCTTTGTGGTAAAGTCATTTTTCAGATCTTTTAGAATACTGATATAACTGCAAAATTTATCTTAACCAATAAGCGCAAGTACATTTAAGCATTTAAAATAGAAAAATTGCACTTCTCTCATATGGCCGACCCATAAATCAAGTTTCCTTACAAATAACTGTATAGCACATTACATCTCTATAATAGTTTAAGACCTTGAAGACAACTACTGAGATCATGTTGATGTCGACATATATCGTAAAGTAACCCCAAATCACTGACTCAGCCCTCTTCTTTAAGTCTGGTGCATCCTGCCCTTCTCCTTTCATAAAACTAGCAACAACACTCTGCAAGTTGAAAAAATGACGTAACATGATATCACGGCTAAGTCAACACACATCACAATAGTATGACAAGTCTTCATAATTCTTCTGGAGTTTCACTAACAAATGTTTAAACTTTCTGTGTGTCAATGAGCTGTTCCTTATTTTATTTACAATTTTAATGAGGTCCACTACATTCAAGCTATTGCTTTAGTACAAATTGTTTATTGACAACACTACGTAACAAAAAATTGTTTATGTTCCTTTCTTAGTGTTTATTGGATAAAATTAAGAGCTGAACACGAATATGCCATTAGTTTTTTTCAAATGTTCATACTTCTCAAACTAAAAATATATAATGGTATTTTAATAACTTACTAGTCATTTTGAATTTACCGCTTTTTTCTGACAATCGTAGTAGGTAGTTCAAAGCAATTAGCAATATATGACAATGGCTTTTTTCATTAGTAAAATCAGTATATGACATCTTTAACAATCTTATCCATGTATATCGATATGTATACATTTAAGATAAAGAGAGTTGAGGGTTGTTACACTACATCACTAAAATATTCTTACTTGAACGCGTTTCGGGAGACGGCTTGTTCCCATCGTCAGCATGTTCTCAACATGCTGAGTTGAGAACATGCTGACAATGGGAACAAGCCGTCTCCCAAAACGCGTTCAAGTAAGAATATTTTATGATGTAGTGTAACAACCCTCAACTCTCTTTATCTTAAATTATGACACATCACTGTTACTAGCTTCTAAATCTTCAAAATTAGTCGATATGTATACATATTTTGCAAAACAGTCTTCCTCTTGTTTGTGAAATTCTGTTTTATTTCTGTGGTTATAAAAACAATTGATTGTCTTTAAATTAAACATGTTAGTATACAGAGGTTGTAAACTGCCTGCAGACACATTTTGTAAAGTTTGTGGACATTATATGATCTAAACAAGTGAAACATAAAATTGTGCTTGGAACAAACTTCTGTGATGCGTACCAAGCTTATTTTGGTGTACCAATTGGAGATAAAAAAGCTGTATGGGCTCCTCATGAGTCTTGCAGTAGCTGTAGATCTACCTTAGAGGGTCGGCTACGTGGAACAAGAAAACCTATGCCATTTGCATCATGACAACTGTTACTTTCATATGGCTGACATTACACTTTATAAAAGTACCAAGAACAGCAAACATTATTTCCTAGCATACCATCATCTATTGCCACCAGAACATTGTAATACAGAAGATGAAGTACAAAATTCTAGTGATGACAGTGATTTCTCTAACCATGATGAGAGCATTGCAAAGGAACCACAGTTCACTCAAAAAAAATTTGGATGAATCTTGTAAGGTAGTTAGAACTAATCAAATCAAAGGACGAACCTTTGCATCCTGTCTTAAAGAAAATAATTTTGCTTGTTGAAGGATGCAAAATAACAGTACAGCACAAGGTTTTTGCTTGCTTCTATCAAATTTCACAACATCTATGTTTTTGCAGCCATGCTAATGCTCTTTTAACATATACAGATTCCTTATGCACCAGGCAGTGACATCTATTTTATAGATAGCTCAAGTACAAGTCTTAAAGCTGTCCTACTACACAATGGGAACAAGTTTCCTTCCATCCCAGTAGCTCATTCCTCACCTGAAAGAAACATACATCAAGCTGCTCTTGCAAAAACTCAAACTATGGATGCCATAAGTGAGATATTTGTGGCGACTTCAAGGTGTTGGGGTCCTTAAGTGTCCCATTCTATATTGGGTATGAAAGACCAGTAATTTTGCTCAAAGGCCTCTTTATCAGACTTGAGGTTCTTTTACATGCTGTAAATCTACAACACAGGACCACCGGCTTTCCTTCCCTTCCAAAGGAAGCCATGCTAAGGATTTTTATACCTGAATAAAATTCATCGCCCTCCACCAGGATTGAACCCCTGACCTCGGGAACTAGAGGCTAGCATGGTAACCACTACACCACGGAGGATGACAGGCTTTGACAGGGCTGTATCATGTGACTAAATATAAAAGGTTTTACTATCTTCAGCACCTCGTCTGAATTAAAACCTAGAGCATGTGTAATTATGGGACTCACAAGGAAGAGTATTTGCCTTCGAACAGACATATCTGTATGAAATTTTGGTTACAGGACCATTACGTACCCCTTAATGTGCTGGTGAGGGTCATATTTCTGCAAACATGCTCTGGATGTCATAGCAGAAGCCAAACACAATGCAGATATCTTATTTATAAATGCAAGTGAGGACCTTCAATAAAATGCTCAAAGCAATATGAATGACTACAAAACGCACAGTGAAGAAAAGCAAGTTGATCACATGTCATAACTGCACATTCTACAACATCAGTGCTGAACGCCATGTCAATGACATTTTTGAAGTTGTCCACAGGTTCACCAATATCGTTGCCAGCATTCTGCCATGCGCAACGAAGCACTGGTCTATATGCTTCTGCAGATAATTCATGTAAGTGACAGACTGCAATTTCACGATAAAGAAAATGTCATGTAATTTTGGCTGCATCTTACTAAACTTAGTTTAAGAAAATCTGTTATTCTCTTGGCATACATTTTATATTGCCTGAAGAAATACATTTTGTAGCTTTAGGTGGAATGATTTTTAAATTTACTCTTTTCCTCCGGAGGCTTCCAGTAGTACTTGTCCATCCTTATGTCCACACCAGGAAGCACAAAGTGACTTTGTTGACAAATGTTGATTCAAAACTGATTGAAAAATTATCTTCAGATGTTCATCTTCTCGCTCACACCTGCATCTATGAAGAAATTTGCAGGGCAACGTTTTTCTATTTCCCTTGACACATGGGGTCCAAACTTTCCATTGGTTCTTGGAAGCATATACAGAGTTTGTCTGCCAATCATCCATCCAGTGAAGTAGCAACATCGATTGTGTAACTGTGTGTTGCAGTTAAAAGATTGCAATGTCAAGACAGTGTTTCTCTCCCCTTTCATGGATAGTGTTCTTTCGGAAGAAAGCTCAAGTTGAACTGACTCTAATCACAGATCCATACAGAACCCATTTAGATGTTTTCTGTCGTGATATGCTCATTGACTTCAGCAACAAATGTTTGAGCTCTTTGAATCATCTCCGTCGTCCTTAAATCCCAGTGATGCTGTAAAGTTTGTACACCCAAGATTTCTGGCTACATCTAATGCCAATGTTGTAAATGCCAATAATGAACGTAAGAACTGCATTCTCGCGCTTCATCAAACTTCGTCATTACATGTTGCTTAATGATATTGAACTGCAGTATATGATTTCCTTTGAAAACTGTATTGCCTTCTCTTTTCCTTGCCACATAGTCCAGTATGCTTCTAATACTGCTTTTAGCCTTCAGTTTAGGGTATCTTTTCAGGAGCTGTCATGTGTGTTGAAACCTCTGACGTGGTAATCATTGTATATGTTCTCTAGTGTGTTGTCATCAAACGCTGTGATGACACTTTCAACTTTAAACTTGAGAAGGTTGGAATTCACTTTCACTGCTTCCATCGCCTCTTCTCAAACTTGCAGTGAGTTCATCATTATCATCACTAGCATCATGATTATGAGTTAGTGTTACAACAGTATCCACTTCTAACCGGTGATATTTTTGCACTATAACAGATACCAGAAAACATGCAAATGATTCATCTTCTAAACCAATACCATCTTCACGAAGAAGAGTTCGTTGTAACTTCATCTCAACCAATCGCAATACATTAGCAGGGTTGATTACCAATCGCCAGTCCATCTAACACTTCACTACACGAATAACTTCGCATACACACTGCACTGTCTCTAATGGCATAGCTGCAGGCAAAGGCCAAATTCAGAATGGCATACTCAGAGGCCTCTAATGGACAACTGCAGAGGCTTGCAGATAAACAAATATCTCCAGTGCAATAAGAGACCTTTAAGTGATCCCTCACAGGATCATGTGGTGTAAATGTGTTTGCTCGAACCCAAATACTTTCCTTGTCAGTAATACCTGGGCCCTGTCGGGATTTCTTACTAAAGACCTGGCAGCAGTCCTAGTGAGGTATGAGTAGGGCAGAATGCCACATCAGATGGTAGTCTGCTCGGCCCTTTCCCCTATGACTCTGAGGAACCACCACCTCCTCAGGAGCTCAAAGACCTTGTGATTTATTACAAGAATAGAAACCTTAACCTGCTGATTGGCTGTGTCTCCAATGCCCACCATAGCGTTTGGGGTAGCACAGATATCAATGTTACAGGGGTGAAGCTGCTCAAGTACCTGAGCTCTACAGATCTCAAGATTGTGAAGCAAGGGGATGTTCCGACCTTTGTTAATTATCAACAGGAAGGAGATCCTAGACTTGTCATTAGTGTCCTTTGAGATACTAGAGGAGATTTAAGGACTGGAGGATTTGTTTGGAACCTTCCATTCCAACCACAGGCATGTATGTTTTAGTCTTGAGGAAAAGGAAAGGACTACCTATACAGGAACCCCAAGAAGGACCAATTGGAACTCCTTTAGAAAGAACCTGGAAGGCGGGTTGAGGAATGGACCCCAGATCAAGCAGAGAAATGCAGAGGACTTGGAGAGGTACATGAAGCTTTTTACAAACAGTCTGGTATCCTCCTACAAAAGAAACTGCCCTCCTCATACATGAAGTTCGGGCTAAAGATAAACTCAGGTGGAATTCTTTTTTAAGATCCATCAGGAAAAAGACACTTTGAGGGAGACTTTGAGGTTGTTACTTGAGACCCACTTCCCAGAGGCTTACATTATAAATCAAGAATCAAACTTGGGTGGGGCATGCCAGCCTCCGCAGAAAGAATGGGCAGGGCCACTGAGATTGTTACTTTTAAAAAACTTAAATGGGCCATTTGCACTTTTGAGCACTATAAGAGTGCAGGTGCAGATGGGGTCTTCCTGGCTCTTCAAGAAGGCTGGGAGATCTTTCATCCCACTTAGTGAGAATATTCAGGGTCTGTCTGGCTATGAGGCACATTTTTCGCCTCTGGAGACAGGCCAAAGTGGTGTTTATACCTAAGCCAGATAGACAATCCTATCGTAGACCTAGAAATTTTCATCCTATCAGTCTAACTCCTTTCTGTTAAAGACTCTGGAAAGACTGGTAGATAGATTTTTGAGGGATGGGGTACTGATGGACAGACCCATAGATCCTCATAAGTATGCCTATTGGCCAGGTAAATCCACGGACACAAGGTGCCTCATAGCCAGACAGACGGTGAGGCGGGAGAGGGTGCTGGACTGTGGAGAATTTACAATGGCAGTTTTCCTGAACATTGAAGATGCCTTTAACAATATGACTTTTGGCACCATTTGGAAATGTCTGGAGAGCAGGGGAGTCAGTCCAGTTGTAACGGACTGGATCATGACCTTGGAAGGCCAGCAGGCTGTGGCGACCCTGGAAAGTGTGTCCTTGAGGGTAACAGTGGCCGAGGCTGCCCACAAGTGCTTTGTCACCTATCCTGTGGTGTGTGGTGGTAAATGTACTGCTAGATAGACTAAACAGGGGAAGAGTTCATGCTCAAGGCTGTGCTCATGACCAGGTTTAGGATTTTTAGGTGCAAATTTCAGATGAAAAAAGGGAAAAGGTGCTCAAATAAAGTGAAAAAAGGGACAATAAGGTGCAGGTTTATTTAAGGGGATGCACAACTAAAATTGCTATTTTCTAAACTATCCATTCAATTGGGCTGAAATTTTAACCACATGTCAGTCTTCTTTAGATATAATTGTTTTGTGAATTTCAATCCAAAATCTTAATTAGTTTTCAAGTTATTAATTTTCAAAATATAAAATTATGGGTATATGCAAAATACAACACATGATGCATTTTTCAAAAAAAAAAAAAAAAAAAATCTTATCTTGCTTCTATGTCAAGGAACTACAAATCTGTCATAATTTTTTTTCTACCATTCTTAGTTTAAGAGAAAAAAAAGCTTTGCAGTTTTGTATTTGCACTTTTTTGTATACATTGTTATCTTCAAAAATTAGTAGCCCAAAAACTATTCATTACACAGAAAAATTATATGACAGTTTTATTTATTTGGGTTTTTAAAATAAGCATGAAAAATGTCAATATGAATGGATGAAAACTACATCATGTGGAACATTTTGAATATGCATAAATACTGAAAATAAGAAATGCCTTAAAATCAAGCTTTAAAAATATAAACAGCTAGCAACCAAATGCACAAGGGTATTTAAAAAGCCTCGTAACGATCCTGAAGCGTTCACTAGGTCAAAAATAAAAATGGATTCTAAAACTACAACGGAGAATTTTTTGGGAACATTTTTATTTTTTTTTAAAGATATTTTGAGATTTTGGGTTAATTTTATTTGTGCATTCCCTTAACTAATTCAATGATTTCTCTTTCCTCTATTCTAATTTATTAAACTACAAACAATACATCAAATTATCGCTCGTCAAAAGAAGGAAAAAACATGAAGCTGTTGTACTTCCAGACATTAAGCATCTCCACACTTTTAAAAGTAAGTCTGTTTCTATTAGGAGATAGAATGTCTTTGTAGATGATAAAGCTTCTTTCAACATCCACAGAAACCAGTGGGGCAAACCTTGTATTCACTCAGAATGGCAACTCTATAGATGTGGCGAATTCCTCAATGTCTGCATTCTTCTGAAGACTAGATTGACAAAGCCATCTGTTCCCTCACGGAAGTAAAAATATCCCATTGTTTTTCCTTTTCCAGACCTTGTTCTTCCAATCGTTTAATAGCTGCAGGCAGGTACTTGTAACTATGGACACAATATAGTTCTGTCTGCAAATTATATATTTTCTCCGGTAACAGAAGTTGCTGTGCCTTGGAAATTGTACCTGCGTCAGATGGATCCAAAGAAAAACACACTCTTTTTGTCAAAATTCTCACACAACATAGCAGCACACTCAATCCAAGATCCCCAGCGAGTAATGACCGGGAAATTTGGAAGGGGCAGGCCAGTGATTTCCCTGTAGTAAACAACGCGGCTCGGAGCTTTCAGTAGAATCTTCTTCAGGGCAGAGATGCATTGATTTGTGATGTCATATTCGTTCCTGTGAAGGGCATGAGCCAAACATGTCACATGCTTCAAGTTAGGAAATAAAGGTTTCAACTGGTTAACAGCTGAAACCATGTATGGAGCCTGGTCCGTAACCACAAGAAGTTTTTCAAACTCGATACCAGTAGGCCAGAGTTTTTGGCAGAAGTCCATAATGGATTGCATTACTGTACTGGCATTGGCTTTCTGCAGCTCGTACATTTTTAACAACATGGGCTTAACTTTCTCCCCTGCTAAGGGAAAAACTAAAATGTTCAAAACATATAATTTCATTGAGTCTGGTTTCATCCACAATGATTCTTACATCACAATCACACACTTTCTCCTTGATTCTTTCTATAGTTTCTTGGTAAACAGGCTCCATGTAGTTTTTTCTTAAAGTACTCTCATCGGGCATTGACATCTTTGTGTATTTTTCAAGAAATCCCTTGAAGGCTGGATGGTTCACCTTATTGAGTGGAATTCCTGCTTGTGTAAGAGCTGCACACAAATCAATGTTTAATTCCTTCAAATTTGGCTTTTTGAAGAACTCTGTTGAAACGCATTTCGTAATAGAGGTTGCCATGATTTGTTTGCTTGAAGAGTCTTGTTCATTTGATGCTTAGAGCTGGAAATGTGTTGTTTGATGCGATCTCGCTGGTGTTTTTCATCTAACAAAATTCCTGAATCACAAATAGTACATCGCATAACAGTTGCATCAGTGTCTATGAAATCTTGTTTGAATTCCTCAGCCAATAAATTGAGCATTGGACACCTTTGGCATGGTAAAATCTAGTACTAGTACACTCGTTTGGAGAGCTAACACTAGTTCACTTGCTAACACAAAGCGACTGTCACACAACTCACTCTTGCGCCCATTCGCTGTTCACATTCTCTTATAACACCGTGACAATTACCAGAATGTTCTCATTCATGCTGGAACTTAAGTCTCAGCAATTTCTAGTAGTTTTGAGCAGAACCCAGTCTTAATAATTCTCGGAACTGCGCGGTGAGGTTACCCCGTCTCTACGTGCCCAGCCTTCGCCTCCACGCAAATAGATGATGTCTCTCACAGTAACAAACTCACATTCACAAACAGCATGCTACTGATTCTGGTGGGATAGAATCACTCATTGTCAATTGCATTATTGCGGGCTACTTTATAGCAGTAAAGTGAGAGAAAGAGGTTTTCATCGAACACACAATGCTTTTCCATTGTTGCGGGTGTGCTTTCAATTCCCGCGTGGCGTTTACTGAAAGAGGTAGGCTTACTATTCGCACGTACACAGCAAGCTGAGGAGACGTTAATTGAAAGTTAAAGAATAAATTGGAATGAAACTTAAAAGAAAAAAGGGGATTATGGACATGGTTGGGGGAAAATGGGATAAAGGTGCCAAAAAGGGGAAAAAGGTGCGAGAAAAAATGCCTCTTTTTGCAACTAGAAACAAAATTTCACACTGTGATATCTATCCGCACTTACCCTAAGAAAAAAGGTGCGCACCTAAAAATCCTAACTCTGCTGTAGACATATGCCTTGTAGCAAGTGGACAGTTCCCGAGTTCTGTTTCGGAGCTCATACAGGCTCTATAGGAATGGTGTAGAGAAATGGACTTGTCTGTTAGCTCGGACAATACTGAAATAATGATCTTCACATGGAGGAGGAAACTGCCAGGTTTGGTAGAGCCCTGCCTGTTTGTGAAGAAGTTGAAGCTTTCTGGAGCGGTCAAGCATCTAGGAGCTATTTTGGACGCTGTGCTGAGCTGGAAAAAGCATGTATACCCCCGCCGCTGTAACGTTGCACTTGACAGCTCGCGTTTAAGTTGGTACACTCGCAAAAAAACAGATGAAAAGCTTTCACCGTTTGACTTTCTAAGCCAATCACAAGGCAACATTCTAGATGGTCGATGACAAAGCGGAAGCGGAACGGGAGCTGGAAGCGGCTCTGTTGCCAGATGTAGCTATCCCCAACCATGTGCTTCAGTTTGTGAATCTCTAGCACAAGCGTCGAGTGGTCGAGTTGTTCTTTGCAAGCTACATATTGTTCTTGTTATTTGTATTTGTGGTTATTGTTTTATAGTTTAGTTATTGTTCGTTTATACATATATATTTATATATTTATCTGTTTTATATACATTTAAGTCATATTATTTATTTATACAAGATTTAAGTGCGACAATGTCTGAAAAACGACGTCGATCGCGGAGTGATGATTCACGAAGTGTAAATCCTTTGCGCCACTTAATAGTCAGGCATTGGAACTATTAAGGAGCACCCGAGAGTTCTTTGAACAGGAAAAGGAGTACGTGAAGCTTCACGGCCATCCCGCTAGTCCTGCTGATAAAGCCGTACACTGTCACTTCAACCCTATCAAATTAGTGTGGAACGACATTAAGGTTTATGTGAGGGAGAACAATATGTCATTTACCATTACCGAAGTGGAAAGGCTTTTGTGGGAAGGTGTGGCGACGGTGGACGCGGCTTCGTGAAAGAAGAAAGTAGATCATGTGAATAAGCTAAGACGAAAAACACAAGAAATAGACAGAATTATTAGTGAGTGTGAACCATTAATAATATGCCTTGGTGAAGATAATGATGACGGGGATTTGGATGGAATTGAACCATTGCAGTTTTAAATCGTGAATGAAAATAACTTTTGTTATCGCGTGGTTATAATTTGTTTTATTTCTCCTCAATGTGGCAGGCAAGTTTGCATTGTTCTGTTTCTATATTGTCAAAAGTGCGTAATTTATTCTACATACGCTGCAATGTTTATGCAAAGTTATTTTCAATTAACAATAATAATACAAAATAGTTATTATACATTGCCGTTCGCTATTATGTACACTTTTGTATGCGGCTTAGACACGATAGAAAGAACTATCTGCTGTTGTTGTTTACTAGCCACTCTGGCAACGTCGCAACCACAATGTAGCCAACTTTACACAAAGCCACATGAACTGTCAAGTGCAAAGATTCAGCGGCGGGGGTATAGATTATGAAGTTATGAACGCCTACAGTGCTTTGTGGACCTATCAAAGATCCATAGGACCGAGGTGGGGCCTGAGGCCCAAGGTGGTCAAATGGCTATACACCTCGGTTATTAGACTATCAATAACTCTTGCAACACTGGTTTGGTGGACTGCCTCTCAGGTGAAGTTAGTGGCTGCCGGGCTGGATTTGCTGCAAAGATTGGCATGCATATGATAACAGGGGCAGAGCAGACAACTCCTCAGTCTGCCTTACACAATTTGATGGACCCTCCTCCTTTGCACTTGTTTGTGAAGGAAGTAGCAGGATGAGTGTGCATTGCCTCTGGACTGTAGGGTGAGTGTGATTTAAGCTACCCCCAAAGAACACTCGCTGATCCTTTCTGGATTACAGGACAAGTGTCCTATAACCCAGATGATCTGGAATTTGATGGGGATTAGGTATAACCTAAGTCCATCCTATACCGTGATAATGCCTTCCAGGGAGGAGTGGGACCCAGAGACCAGGTCTCTCCCAAAGGCAGGGGGGGGCAGGATGTGGTTCACAGAAGGTTCCTGCCTCAGAGGTAAGTTGGGGCTGAGGCTATGGCCCTAGAGCCAGGCTTGTCATTCCCCTTGGGCGATTTGCCATGATTTTCCAAGCTGAGATCTATGAGATCTTAGCCTGTGCTATGCATATTTACATTATGCCAGGCGGACAAGCAGATGTGTACATCTACTTGGATAGTATCGCAGCTTTGAAAGCCCTTAGGGCAGTTAAAACCACATCCAAACTGGTGTAGCAATGCCAGAGGATGTTGGATAGACTATGTATACCAGCTACCGTACACATCTTTAGGTACCTGGGCAAGCTGGTATTAGAGGTAATGAGATGGCAGATACTCCTGCGGAGTGGAGAGGATAGGGGCTCAATTTTATTGGGCCTGAGCCCTTTTGTGGAGTGTCTGCTAATAATGTCCAGTATGAAATAACCCAGCTTACTGCAAGGGCTCAACTTGAGATCTGAAGCAAACCACTGCCAGGCAGGCCAATGAGGGATCTATCAGGGCCTGACCGAATTTGACTAGAGTTAAGCTCAGAGGAGTTGTGGGCTATCTTGAGCCACAACACTCTGTGCAGACATCTCCCCGTTAGGGGGGGGGGGGGGTTCCGACCCCTTCAGCTGCCGTGGTGCGGGCGCTGCAGACCCTTAGCACTCGTGGTACTTCTGACGATACCAGAAGTATGCTGGGCCGAACATTCGAGCCCCTCCCAAAAGGGAGCTGTTCGGATTGGGTTGGACTCGGCGGGGCAGTGGTTCCCGATACCCATGGGTTATTGGGTACGCCTGGCTAGGTTAATTCCGCCCAGGCGGGGTTGTGAGACGCCTCGAGACTCTCCGGCACCAGCCATGAGGGATAGCTGGTAGACAGCTAGAAACTGTCGGCCCCACCGAGGTTGTTCGGTAGTCTCCCCCAGTAGGGTTCGCCCTGCTGGCCTGACGCACGTAAGTGGCGTATCCACTTCCGTCCCTGCTTGGAAGGGTCGGTGTGGTAGGTGTCCTAGCCCGATTTCGACCAGGCAGGGGGGGGGGGGCATTTATAAAATAGGTACCGCTCCTAATGGAAAGGCCCACGAGTTTCTCCTGGGTTGCGAGGGCGTGGTCTTGCGTTGGCGGACCCAGTCCCATGTTTGTGCAGACATCTATGCATAATGGGCAACACCCTTTATGTAAGTGCGAGGGACAACATATACATATACTATGCAAAGGCTTATCCTTAGGGTCCTTTTTCTTTTGGAACCTGAGGAGATAAGAAAGGCAGATATCAAGGACATGCTCCGCTACCATACAAACCATTGAACTAGAGTAATGCCAAAATATGAAGCACAAAGGGCTCTTGAGCCTGTGTGCATGGCCTCTTTAAGAGGCCACTCAGTTATCACTCCCAATACTAATATTGACTTCTGATGTGAGTTCTTCAACAGTGCACTGGAGATCACCTTTGATAAGCTCTTGAATAGCACAGATGTCATTGGTGAGACTTGACCATGGGTGTCGAGCATGACCACTTTCTACAATTTCTCAGCCAACCTTAAATTCTCTAGTCCGAGTAAACACTCAGTTCTGAGACAGTGTAGCCACCAAACTATGCCTTCAAAGTTAAAATCTGAGGGTTTAACCCCTTCATTGGTTAAAAATGTTATAATAATGCGCTGCGTAACAGGTGAAGGAATCTCTTGATTACTCATGGCTGTACTGACGCCAGAAGAGCAAAGCAGCTAGCCAAGCTTGTTCCCCTCCCTAACACACTTGACCTTCAACCCCCCACTCCACCATCCTGCTCAAAACTGCTTACTCAGTATACTGTTTATATTTGAATCATCCTCATATTATACACTATGTTAAATACAACACAAGGAGAGGAAGAAAATATTGGATAATTTTAGGAAGAAAAGAATGGGAAAGAGATAGAGAATAAATGAGAAAGTAGAATTGCATTTAGATTATAAATGAAGAATGGAGGAAGAGAAGAAGATAAGGAGCGGATGATAGAGTGAGGAGATGAAGGAAGTTGGCAGGTGAGGAGTTGGAGACAAGGAATGGAGGAATGGTGAGCAAGGAATGGATGATGAAAAGGATAGAATGAGTTGAGTGCAAAGAAGAGATGGTGGCGAATATGGTAGGATAGTAAGTTGAGTGTGTAGTGAAAGTGAATTATGATAAAAATAACGATTAATGAAAGCAAGGAAATTAATTAAAAGTGAAGAAAGTGTTTAAATTGAGGGTGTGAAGTGGGTTATAGTAGGATTAAAAATGTGGAAGTGTGGAGAATATGATAAAGAATTAGAAATAGTATGATGTTTGATAGTGTAGTGAAGTGAACATTATCTAATACAGATATAAATGATATATAGATTAGTTTGATAGCTCAGTGAAGTGAAACATATTTATAAAGTATAAATGACCTGATAAAATCTTGAAATTGAGTCGAAATCTTTTAAACATAATAAAACTCCACTTACATTATGAATTTTCAAGATTGGTTTCAGGGAGTATTCTCACTATATTCAGTTGCTGAGTCAACTGAAGCTCTCATGTCATGCCGGGTTCCAACTGTCTTCTCTGCCAAACGGATGACATTCATCTACTTCTGGATTCTCAAAGTTCATAAGGTCTCCTTTGTGTTTAAAGATGAAAATGTTTTCCCATGTCTCCAATTTGACTGTGTTTTAACAATTTAATCCCTGGTTCAATATTAAGATTTTCAATAAAAAGTGATTAGCTACAACCGATTTATCAGTGTTTGAATTTTAGATTTCATGTGTTCTTTCCTTCTAGTGTCTAAATTTTTCTTTGTCTTTCCGATGTTTATCTTATTACAATCCTGGCAGTTCATTTGATAAATCCCTGATAATTTTGTTTTCGGAGTAACATCTTTCAAAGGATGATTTAATAAATTACTAATATTGTATTTATTTTGTGACACTAACTCAATATCCAGTTCCTTGAAATTTTTTTTAAATTTCAAAATATTTTGGGTGGAATGTGAATTTACAATATTCCATTGTGGATTTGTTTAATTTTTCCAAAGTGGTGACATCCTTTTGTACTTTCTGTCTTTTGTGTTTATCAATTAATTCGTCTAAAAAGTTAAAGTTGAACTTGTTCATCTTTATTACTTTGTGTATATATGCATATTGCTGTTCATATTCCATTTCAGTCAGTGGGATGTTTATTAGTCTATGAAAAGAAAAGGTCATGAACTATGAAATTAGTCTATGAACCAAACCATGAAAAATGGCATACTGATGTGGTGATTGATTAAATTCATTCTGTTTGATGCAATTGTCTCCCGACTGACTCCGATTACTTTTAAATCTAAAAATGGCAGATATCCTTGTGCTTCTATTTCAACCGCAAACTTCATGGATCTTTCTTGCAAGTTCAATTATTTCGCTGCATCTTCCACTAGGTTCTTAGGAACAATTGCAAAAATATCATCTACATATCTATAACATCAGAACATATATGGGAAAGCTTTTGGTATTTGAATTACAAAATTGCCCATAAACAAGTTTGCCAAAAATGGTGACAAATGATTACCCATGGCTAAGCCAGTGGTCTGTTGATAAAATTTTCCATTAAACATGAAACTATGTTGACCATCACATAAGTTTACCAACTTGATATATTGATTAATCTTTTCCATGTTGATGTTTTAACATAGCCAATGTTTAATGAATTTTAGTAATTTTTGTATTGGAACGCTTGTACATAAAGATTTTAAGTCGAACAATACCATCACTTCTGCTTTAGCTGTCCAGTCCTTTATTCAGTTGGCCAGTTCTAAAGAATTTTTATGCTCAAAGATTCAAATTTTTCAAAACTATTGAACTCCTTAACTAGCCATTTTATCAATGGTAGATAGGCGAATTTATGTTTTAATTATTGGTCACATACTATCATTTTTATGAATTTTTGGTAGACAATATAATTTAGGTAACATGGGATTATTACTTGATACTAAGTTTTGACTTTATTTGGTAGTATGTTGCTTGCTTTAATAACCTCTTGTGCATTTTCTATGTATTTGTTCAGTGGAGTCTTCGATAATAACATGTATTCAAGTTGAAGAAGTAATTTTTCTACTCTATGATTATACTCCTCTTTCTTCATGATAAGAATTTTATTTCCTTTATCTGCTTTAAGATACCATACTGGTTTTTCATTTAAATTTTGGAATTACGGAAGATGTTCCCTGAAACCAATCTTGAAAATTCATCATGTAAGTGGAGGTTTATTGTTTAAAAGATTTCGACCCAATTTCAAGATTTTATTAAGCATCATGCTCTACTGTATAAAATGCTTCCCAATTATCCACATTATAAATGAACTGTTAAGACATTGAATATAATAATAATAATAATAATAATAATAATAATAATAATAATAATAATAATAATAATAATAATAACAACAACAACTATGAACCGATATCGATGCATACATTAAATAAAATGAATAGTGCATAGATTTTAATAAAGGAATATAACAGATACAGATTAATATTTTTGTGTGTTCATTACCAACACTTTTGCTGCTGAATACCAGTAGAAATATTGAGTAAATTAACATTTTATTAATTTTGTAAACAGGCAGTAACTGGATTCCAGCTATTGTGCATACTGGGTTACAGTATAAATACGAGGGCTGTAAAGAAAGTAGTGGCAAAATGGTCCCCACATTCACAGGGGAGCAGGTATGAGCAAATAGGATATGGGAGCGATCAGGTGACTAGTGTCGATGTGTGGTGTGCATTGGCCGGGGTGCCAGTTGAGAGTGTGTTGTTGCTGTGTAGTGTTGAACTGAACAGTGTCAAGTGCACCGCTCTAAAGCATGTTTACCAAAGGCGATCAGCGTTCATGGATTAAAATCGAGGTTGCCTGTGGCAAAAATGCATCAGCATGTTATCGAGGATTACGTGAAGCCTGTGGCGGGAATGCATTGCCGTACAGGACGGTTGCACGATGGGTCAAGGCGTTTCGTGCAGGTCGGACTGAGACTGCGGATTTGCACCGCACAGGTCGGCCGTCCATTCTGCAAGATCAGATTGACATCGTGTGTGGTCTCATTGTCATGGACCATCCGGGAGTTATCCGTAGAGGTTGGTCTCAGTCATTAAACTGTGTGGCATATCCTGACGAAATGTCTTCACCTGAGGAAAATTGCGTCCTGCTGGGTTCCACATCGACTCACTGAGGTACAGAAATGACACCGGTATGCACTGGCTGGCATCC
Organism: Deroplatys truncata; assembly: GCA_030765065.1. NCBI lineage: Eukaryota > Metazoa > Arthropoda > Insecta > Mantodea > Mantidae > Deroplatys > Deroplatys truncata. Next base: position 96,553,468 of record CM060984.1, on the reverse strand, counting down.
ACCTGGACAGATACTGCAACGAAGGAGACGCATTTCTGCAGCGTCTTGTCGCCATTGATGAGACGTTGGCACGAACCTATGACCCGGAATTGAAGCGTCAGTCGAATGAATGGCGTCACCCAGGTTCACCACGTCCACAGAAAGTTCGACAGAAACCCAGTTGGGTGAAGCTGATGCTGATTGTGGCATACGACTACGAGGGGGTTATTCTTACGTCAACAGTGACTACTATTGCTGATTTCTGGAGAAACATCTTCGTCCGGCTATGCAGCGCAAACGTCCACATTTATTGCAAGACGATCACCCCATAGTGTTGCATGACAACACACGTTATCATGTCGCAAACAATGTCCAGCTCTTATTGCAACGGTGGCATTGGGAGGTTTTGGAACATTCTCCGTACTCACCAGACATGAGTCCTTGTGACTTCGACTTGTTTCCGAAGTTGAAGGAACCCCTCCGAGGCCGCCGATTTCCTGACGTGGCATCTGTAGTCCGCGCAGTAGGGCGCTCCGTCGCAGTCATCAACAGAGATCGCCTTGCCAACGGTCCCCAAAGGCTGCCCTACATTTGGCAAAAGGTCAGGGACTTTGCGGGTGACTACATTGAAGGAATGTAATGCAATTGTACTTGTTGAGTTCAATAAATATTGTGTTCTATCAATGTTGCCACTACTTTATTTACAGCCCTCGTAGTAATTTATTAGTATTTTGTTGAATTATAGTTTAATTGTAATTTGTTTTATTTATTTTTATTATTTCATTTTTTACTTTGTTAATAATTAAACCTGTACAACATTATTGTATATAAATCAATAAGAATAAGAGAAATAAATAGAAAATTTGGAATAGACGTCCTGATGTAGGTAACTAAATGCCAGGATGGAGTATTGCAGGTTTTATTTTATTTTTTATTCTGCCAGAAGATGTGCCTTTAACATTGCAATTAAACATGTACTTCATGGACAATGGAGCTCCTCATTTCCGTGTTAATGTCTGTTGGCTTCTAAATAAGATTGCATGATGCATAGGTAAAATAAATCCTGTGGTACTACAGCCTGCACCTGGCAATCCAACTGCCAGCCTCATGCCCACTTATACACAAGAGGTGGGCAAACAGCCAATAGATAGGGGAGGTGATTTGGCCAACATTACACATCCCCCAGCTGGAAAGTTGATTCACAAGGCCAGGATCACTGCCTTACACAGCTCATGATGCTAGGTGGGCACCAGTTCTATAACTGAGACTCAAAATCCACACTCCCATTGGTGGGATCGAACCCAGGCACATTCTGTAGCTGGGAACCAGTGCTCCATGCTCTACCCCACAGATGAATAGCTAGAGGTGGACTAACTCGCTGCCTTCCATGCTCTCCAATCCTAATCCATTAGACTTTCATTGAAGTGAAACTTCTTCAGGTGTAGTAGGGCAAATTGGCCTGGATCAGACGAAAAGTGAAACGCACGAGTTGGCCTGATCGAGAGATTCCACTAGCAGTTGAGAAGAGAGGGAGAATCATTTCTACTTTCTCCATTGCATATGTCAGTCTATACCTATGCTGCTGTATCTCCGGCCCTGACGTTTCATGAGGATAAAGAAAGAGACAGGTATATGGCCACCTTTAGCAATACTAGCACTGTGAATTTCTATACTAAAGGAAGCTATTCTGATTAGCTTCAAGATAAATCGGGACTGTAATTTGATTTCTTGTAAGTCTGTAATAAATATGGTCTACTGTTGTTGCTTAGAGCTTTGCTGAACATAAACCACAACACGAAAGAAAAGAGAATAAAAGATTCGGCAAAGTTTGCAGTGCTGAGTTGACTCGCACAGCAAAGGGTGGAAGTTGTCTGCTAGGACCAATTACAGGTTCCTTCTCCGGTTTGTACACTGCAATTTAGGCTGTGTTGCCAATTTTCTTGTAAGTGAAGCACGTGTCATTAGTAGCTGTTTGCTTTAGTCCAGGTGAAGTTTGTTTTCTGTGCGCATGCAATTTACTGCATTACCCTTGTTTAAGTTACCTGTAAATGCTATCTCCATACTTTAAATACAACTAACATAGACAACTATTTCGTTTGCATTTTACAAAGAGATGGCACAAGTATACACACGTGTTCACAGTAGGGGTAAGAATTGACAACACTACCTCTCTCGGTCACGCTAAATGTCAGAGCCGGAAATAAAACGGCAGCACTATATGCACATCCACTGCATGCATTGCGTTAATACGAAGCATAGGGAACCAGTACACACTTGTATACATTAGCTGAACACATAATATTATTGCATTAGCAAGTTTCCTGTTTTAAATAAAATCAAGCTTTAAAGTGATCGTGTATTGGTGTCTTTTAGATTATTATTCTGCCCTTATAACCATCTTTCCAGTTATATTTCCTCCAATAAAGAAATCTAAGAAACTTTTTCTGGTCTTATATAAGAAATATAGTGTTTCGAGCCAGGCAGAAGGTGTTAAGGAACACAGTGGACAATATAACCTCCCAATGACCCCTAATATACTGGATGCATTGATAGCATTGTTAGGTGAAGACACAGTAAGTGGTATGGAGGATCTGAATGCCACTGATTCAGGAGTGGCATCTACAAGTGAAAATACACATGGTATAAGAGATCAACAAAATGAACCTAATACAGCTGAGCCATTGACAAATACAAATAAACCTACTGGTGCATACACAAAATTTCAATTCTTTCCACCTAGTTATCACGAATTTGATAAACAATTCAAAAATCTGCTGGGTACAGTATGTTCCATATGTGATCGAATCTAGTTCAGGAACAATGTAAAACCTGTTGATCCTAAGTAAGAGCATCTTTTACATACTGCATTTCCAGCCATTATGACTGGAGATGTCATTGCGTGTCTACATGCCAGAATGCTCTTGCTAGGAATACCATTCCAATGTTATTGAAGTCAACTGTCTACCAAAATCTATGAAAAGAATTCAGCAAGAAAATACTCTCAAACACTCTTTAAAGGCATATCTGATTAACCACTGCTTTTACTCTATTCAAGAATTCTTAACTAAAGAGAATTTATAAGCACTTTAACATGTAATTATAATTTATTCTTGGAAACTTATACATATTTTGGTTTGATAAGTTTTGTAATATTTTGTAATCTTACCTTGACGTGTCCGCATTGATTGCACTTTTTGTACATATGTAATCATAATTTATTTTTTTGTAAACTTATACATATTTTGATTTATTAATTTTTTTAATATCTCACAAATATTTTGCTATCTTACTTTGACGTGTCCAACATTGACTGTACTTCTGTACGTAACAATTAACTGGATCAATAAAAATTAAATGAAATGGTTTTGTCCACCCAGAGTTACCTGGTCATCTATCAAAATTAGGTTTAATTTGCTTGTTTGTTCATTTGGTCCCACTGTGAGCAACGCTCAGGGACATTGAACATGTCATACAATTATGAAATATGCAGCATAACTAATAAACATACCCAGCACCAAGAACTTATTAAATAATAACATACCCAGCACCCAGAACTATTGTTTAACTAAGAAACATATCCAACACCAAGAACATTTCCCCCTCTCCACACCATGCATTATTTAAGAATTGAAAATATGCAAACCATCGAAATTCTTCTTCCCCCCCCAAGAGTAAACATCTCAACATGCATTACAGTAGGACAATAACAAATAAGTGTAAGTTACTATCATATGCCATCTGCCTTATGTATTGAATATTTATATATTGCACACATATTAAAAAATTCCTCCATAGTATATGGGGAGTGAGTATATAAGAAAGACTTTAGCTCTTTCTTAAAGATGTTATGTTGATTAAGCTTGCCTAATAGTTTTAAGTAGCATGGAAAGTTACTGTAAATTGTTATTGCAGAATAGTAACATTCTTTTTGGAACAGTTTTAAGCTATTTGCTGGTCTATGCAAACCGCCTGCATGCCTTGTATTGTGATCATGCACAGCAAGGTTCATTGTGAAATTATCATAATTATCTGTAAGGTAGCTAAAGAGAGAATATACATATTCACCAGTGGGAGTAAGAATTTTTTGGGTTTTGAACAAGGGTCTACAGGAATGATGGGACACAACACCACAGATAATACACATGGCCTTTTTTTGTAATATAATTACTTGCTTGCTATGTGCCGAATTACCCCAGAACATTATTCCATATTGCAACAGGGAGTGAAAGTAGGCAAAGTATGCTGTTCTTAAGGCATTTTGGTGGAGCAAAGTTTCTTAAGCCAAAGCAAGCTGAGCTGAATTTTGGCAGCATGATTTTTATTTGTTTTCTCTAGTTGAGCTCTCCATCTATTTGAAACCCAAGAAATTTTGTATCAGATACCTTATTTATGGTGTAATTGTTGTATCTGATTGTTAATTCACTCACTTGTTTATGCTTCGTTTGAAATTGAATAAAATTGGTTTTATCATAGTTTATGAAAGCTTATTAGCTTCAAACCAAAAGTTGAGCTGTTCAAACACTTTGACAGAATTTATTAATTGCTGATGTGACTTTTCAGATATAAGTACACTGGTATCATCTACAAAAAGCACAGCTATTAAATCTTTGCTAAGATTGTATGGCAGATCGTTTATAAATATTAAAAATAACAAAGGACCAAGAATAAAACCTTGTGGGACACCTCTAGTAATAATACCTGGTTCTGAATCACAAGCATTGATTCTGGTTTTCTGGATCCTATTTGTTAAGTAAGATCTGAACCATTTTATAGTGATATCACTGAAGCCATAAACTTTTAACTTTTGCAGCAAGAGGTTATGATCTATGCTTTCAAATGCCTTAGCTAAGTCACAAAATATTCCTAATGGTAGTTCCTTTTTATCCAAGGCTGTTAATACTTCAGAAGTGAGCATGTATATTGCATTTTCTGTTGACATTTTTTCCTAAATCCGAACTGGGATACTGAGAGAATGTTGTTGAACTCCAAGTATTTTATAACCCGATTATATACAGCTTTTTCCATTTCTTTAGAAAAGGCTGCCAAAAGAGAGATGAGCCTATAATTGGAAGCCAAGTTTTTGTCTCCTTTCTTGTATAGAGGCTTACAATTGTATGTTTCATTTTTTCTGGAAATATCCCGGACATAAGGGAATGACTGCATATATGACTAAGAGGCTTGCTTAACTCTTCTGTGCAATATTTTAACAATTGGTACTTATCTCAGCCCAACCATGCGAGGTTTTGCTTTTCAATGAGCTAATAATATTTTCTATTTCTCTACGTGTTGTAGAGTCAATCTTAAATTCACAATTAATTTTGAAATGTGCCTTTTTTTAGCATTTTAAGTGCAGCTGGGTTTCGGTCAGATCTGTTTATTTTGCTATTTGCTACATTAAGGAAATGTGTTAAAGGCATTAGCAATGGCGGAGCAATTACTGACTTCTTTATTTTCAGTAGTGATGTGAATAATATTGCTATTAGATTTAATTCTACCTGTTTCAGTTTTTATTATATTCCACATTTTAGCTTCATTAATTATTCTCTTAAGCATTTCACAATATGTTTTGTAGTGTGCTTTAATGTTTGAATCAATACTTGTGCGATACAGTAAGAACAAATTTCTTTTATTTGCACAGGACTTCCTCATACTTGAAGTAATCCAGGGTTTGACCTTTGTTACCTGTGATGAGCTTATTATTTTCTTAGGAAAAATAGCTTCAAATGCTAATAGCACTGATTTAAGGAATTGATCAAATTTATCATTTACTTGAGTGCTGGAATAGACAGAAGCCCATTTTTCGTTTTTTAATGCTAGTTTAAAATTGATATGTTCATCATTAGTTATTCTTGTTGTAATTTTACGTTTTGTATTAACAATCTGTTTGTTGGCTATGACAGGCACCAACAACACCTGAGCATCATGATCTGACATGCCATTTACAATAGGAATTATGGTATAATTTGGAATTTTTTCTAAGTCTAGAAATATGTTGTCTATAGCTGTTGCAGTGTTCATATAAGTTCTGGTGGGAAAATGAACCACATATTCCAAATTAAATGTATGTAATAGGGAGGTGAGATGTGTTTTCATTTCACTGTCATTAACCCTTTGCGACGCATAGCGTAGTAAAACGTAGTGAAATGATAAAGTAAATGTGTTTATCGTTTCATATAGGTTTTGCTTATGCTGACCTCAGCTTTTAGGAGCTGTGTTGATGTAAACGTACTCCTGCTGCATTGTTCCAGCGATCTTGCAAGCCAGAATGTAATAGCAAACCATAAATAGCACTGTTTACAGCCGGGTGCAGTTGTATAAGTAAGCAGTTTCCTGTCGCATTTATAGCCATATCAGTACCATGGAGGCTGTTCCAAGTACATCACGGTCTAGAAAGGTATTGGTAACAGACGAGGAAATACTTGCAGCAGTTTACGAGGAATTAGATAGCGAAGGTGGCTCCAACGAATCTTGGTTTGGTGAGTTAGTGGAAGACAGTGATAAGGAACAAAGTGACAGTGAGAGTGCTGAGAAACAGGTAGCAGAACATGGGGCTAAAGCTAGTGAAAGACAAATTAAAACTAAAGCCATACCGGCACAGTGAACCTCTAATTTGACTTTCAATAAGTTAGAAACATTTTCATCCCCTACAGGTGCAAATCATTCTATTCTTACTGGAAGTCCAGAAATAGATTATCTTGAACTTTTTATAGATTCCAATTTTTGCGGAAAAACTGCAGAGGAAACGAACAGATATGCAGCTCAGATTCAAGCTAAAAATGCGGACCCAAAATAGGAAGTTACAAATTCAAGGGAGATACAGGCCTATTTAGGTATTTTGATATATATGGGGATGGATTTACCTGAAACCAGAGATTACTTATTGGGGGATTTTTTGTATTTGTCCAACTGTAAGACAAGCAATGACGTTGCTCCGCTTTCAAAAGATATCGCAGTACCTTCACCTGAATGACTAATCTGCAAGGCCACGATTAGGGGTAGGTTCTTACGATTATCTGTATAAAGTACGACCTGCTTTAGACATAATCAAAAACTTTGCGAGTGTCTACAAACCAAATCGTGAACTTTCTGTTGAAGCGATGATAGGCTTCAAAGGACGCTTCTTTCTAAAACAACATATGCCTGTAAAAATGGGGGATAAAAGCATGGGGTATTGCAGACAGTAAAAGTGGGTATTTATTGGAATGTAAAATCTATCTGGGGAAAAAAGAGGCGAGAAACAGCAATCTTCTGCTTGGGGAACAGGTTGTTTTAGACATGTGTGAAAAATATACAGGGTTTTGGCATCACATATATTTTGATAATTTTTTTACTTTGATGCTGCTATGAAATTACTTTTGGACAGGAAAATTTATGTGTGTGGTACAACTCATGCTGGAAGGAAAGACTGGCCAAAACAACTGAAATTGAAAAGGGGCAAATCTCGCAAACTGCAACATGAAGGTGTAACTGCGATTGTTTGGCATGATAACAGGGACATTCTTTTATTATCTACAAACTCTGATCCTAGAACTGATGGGGAAGTAGAAAGGAAGAGTGGCAAGTGAAAAGAACAACTAAAGATACCCTGTCCTAATGCAGTGATAAACTATACTCGTAATATGGCAGGGATTGATCTGTCAGACCAAAGGAGAGGGTATTACGGTGTCGGCCAATCCTCAAAAAATGGTGGAAATATCTGTTCCAATTCGTAGTGAATGTTGTTATCGTTAATAGTTTTATTATATACAACATTTCGAACAGACCTACTTCTACAGCTCATGGCAACAGACTTCTTTACTACAGGCAAAATTTAGTGCAACAGTTAATCGCAGAATTCATGTCACGTAAGCGAGCGAGATTTCAGCGTAGCCTACCTTCTGCTATTTCTGCACCAAGTTCTCTTCACAACCTCGTAAAAATTCAAGGCCAGGTGAAATCGTGTGCTCAGTGCATAGTGAAGAAAAGGAAAACACCATCAGGTCGTGGCATACAGTCACAATACAAGTCCAAACAGTGTGATATTGTGTTGTGTAGAATTGGGTGCTTTCTCAATTATCATGAGACAAAGGGGGTGGAAATTCAAAACTAATACAAGGGGGTACATACGCAACCATTAATAATCTTAAGTGTATATATAACATTTGTATGGTGCAAGAGAATAGTCTAGCTAACATGTTATGGACATGCTGCAATATCTTCGCTGCAATGATGGCAGGGATGTAAACATTTTAAGGGTGAATACCATAATAATTTTGCAGAAATTATTGTATTTATTTTACTTAAGTATAGCAGATTTTATTCCGGTTTTTAATATCCTAAAGTAACGAATTCCATTGCCATTAATATTGCGGAGTTATAAAGATGCATTGCAAAGGGGTGCATGTATATAAGCGTTGTTTGTCTACAAAGGGATTGATGTTTGCAGTTTTAAATTATTTAAATAATATTTAATCTTATTTACTTCAAACCAATTTTAAATGAGTTATTAATTAATCAATTTCATTTAGCTACTAAAAGATATAATTAGGCATGTATATAGGTCACTTTTAGTTTAACATCTGTAGTAGCAGCTCAGAATTTAAATGGACACAATTCTGCTTGGAGAACAACTAGCTAATACTCTATGCGCAGCAAAGGGTTAAGCGTGTTAACATTAAAATCTCCACAAACTATTATTTTAGCATTTTGAGTGTAAATGTATGAAATAGTTCTTTCTAATCTATTTATAAATCCCTGGAAGCTCCCTGTGGGAGCTCTATAAACTGCTAAAATGATGTATGACTCCCTACCAAATCCTATTTTTACTGAACAGCATTCAAACTCCTTTTCCTTACAAAAAGATGCAACATTTATGCTGGTGAACTTTGTCGTGCTTTTAACAAATATACTCACTCCTCCACAATTTAATCTACTTCTGCAAAAACTGGAACATAATGTGTACTTACTGAAGTTCACACTTTTAAGCTCTGCTTCTGTCATGTGGTGCTCTGTTGTGCAGATTACTGCGATATCATAATTTATATCTTGAATATGTAAGCTTAGCTCCTCTACTTCATCCTTTAACCCTCGTATGTTTTGATTATATAAACCAAATGAGTTTTTTAATATTGAAGGGGAGGCAGTGTACATGTGCAACAGATTTTAGCTGTGTGGGCCTCGTTTTTACCTTCTTCCTAAAAAATGAGATCTGGCACCACAATAACGGGAACAGAGGTTAATTTCATTTCCTAATTTAAATTGATTTTGTAATTCTGAAATAATAAAATCGTTAACAAATGCTAGAACCTAAGAAGTTTCACTTCTAACATGCGAGTGTCTCACGCTTCTTTTCTTTGCGAGGACATAAAGCTCTTTTGTATCGAGTCCCAGTACAAGTTGCAGAGTCTTTGTGCCCATATTGTGCAAAGCTGCAAAACAATATACAATTCTCCAGGGATACATCAGCACATCCAGGATTCAATGCAAGCATGTATCAATCTACATTTTGAACATTTTCTATAACAAAGAATTTCATGTGGTGTGTTCTAGCCCTGAGTATCCCATGATTAATGTGCTATGAAAAGTAGTGGGAAAAAGAGTTCTAACATGGAAATAAAACGTTTTCAGACCCATGTCTCTATAACAAATTTTGTTCTTTTCCATATATGAGAAATCTGTAGTGAAAGTTTGACTACACCTTAATGTTATACCCTGTATACATACTAAAACTTAGGGTAGCATTAGAAATATAGAAAAGCTACCCATCACTTTCCTTAAACTGTGATTATATAATGTTTTTACACCTAGATTAAATAAATAAACACCTACCAAAACAAAGACAGAAACAGGATAGACTATTTTAAGCTCTTCACATTTTCTTCTTGGAATTTTCCAAAGAGCCTGCCATCCTGCTGCTTCAATAAATAATTCTACAAAATAATGCAGCTGCTCCAATACTTCTGATGCCCTTAGTGGTTTGTCTCCAAATATGTCCATGTACTCCTCCAGTCTTTGTTCCAGCACTTTAACATGTTTGATTATTTCTAGTGACATGGCAGCAAGATTTACCTAAGAAAAGAGAACACCTATTTATTCATTAGCATCAAAGCAATGTCATAACTGAACCATCCCAATTTTGGTGGCGTGGGAGTAGCCTATCTGCCTATACCTTCTGCTTGAAGGTCCCAAGTTCGAACCTCCTTTGGGGCAAGATGCCTGAACATGGTTTGTACTAAACTTCATAAGACAATTGTTGGACAACTCTCGGCTCAATGGACCCCAGGTTTATTCAAGTATCATTTCAACCACCATCTCTGTATTCCTGAGTTTGTTAAAAGGGCTGTTAAGTGCTTAAAAAAATAAAAAGTTGGGATACAAGCCTGAGAAAAGGGGAAATTGTACAAATTTACAGCCATGCTTATAATTATGAAGAAGTTAAGCCACTCGAAAAAATAAATGAAATGCGAAGTTGCTGGTAGATTGTTTTATGCTGATTACATTTGTCCAAAAAGCTCCTTTAGGGATTGAGATGCTAATCTGTATGTATGCGTAACTTTTGTTGGTAGAACAAGGAGGCAAGGGTAAGCCATCAAGCCATAGCAAGCCACAATTAAACCATGAGGTCTTTTGGCTTCTAGACTTAATTTAACCTGAGGTTAACCGCTTCTAGATTTAACCAGAGGTTAGCATTAGGTTTAGCGAGTATGTATACGAACTGATGTTCTGTAATTATGACATGTCACAGCAGCAGTCTTAATGGCCAAAATTTTTTGCATCATATGTAATCACAGTGGCATCAGTTCACACACACCAACATCGATAAATCTAGAAAACACAGAATCCTTTGGTTTTACTGCGGCTTGCTACGCTCTACACTCATCTCAACTTGTCCTAAGGCTAACATTAAGTATGAGTTGTTAAGATGCATGTAACAAATTTACATCTAACTCCATAATGGAGATTTTCTGACAAACAAAATTAGTAGGAGCATAATCAGCATAAAACAATCTACCAGCAAAATCATACTTTCTTTACTGAGTGGCACAACTTCTGCATAATAACCAAAACACCATATGAACCGCCTCATTCTGCAAAGATATTTATATTTACTGCAGAAACATTTATGTGGCCATCATTTAAGGGCACAAAAGTTGTAAAGCATGAGAGGGCAAGGCTTACGTTCTCCTTCCTAGTACATGCACAGACTAAGAATTATTTATCTTATATAAATAAGCAATAAAAACTCTGAAATACAGTTACTCTTAATCAACCCAAACCATCGGGAGAGATGGAAAAAATGTCAGCACACTTCTATCATAATACAAAACTTGTTTCAGTCTGCCCTAAGGCCAGTGCCTTCCATAACAGCATTAACGATTTGTGCACATTATAGATTTAACTGATGGCACGGAGAAGACTGCCAAATTGAATCATTTACAACACAGTTTTACCATTATTGAAGAGATGAAAGAAAGACACTAATAGTAGAGACAAATGATAGAAACACTGAAGGGAAGTGCAGTTTCTTAAAGTTCTGCTTAAATAACCATTTTCACCAGAGGATTTCATGCACCCAGCTGAATTAAATACACTGCATAATTTCGCAACCTGATTATGAATTACATTCTTATTTTGCTTTTCATTCTTGATATCGCACATTGGGCAGAGCTGATATTTAAAATGACACAGCAAACACCATCTTCACGAAACATATAATTTAAGATATGCGGCAACTTTATACTTCTCAAGTCCATCGCCATTATCTCAAAGGCCGTTTGTCATCCATTTACGTAAATACCATCTTCAAACATTCAATTAAGGAATTTAATGTACGAAGAGAATGTTGCAAGAGTGCTAATTTAATAAATGTCCACCTCTTAAACTATAATAGTACGTTAACATTTAAAACTACAGTATTTTGCAGCATGGCTGCAAAAGTATTTACGATCTTATTGGATTCGTATATGCCGTCAATGACATGGAACATGAAACACCAAACTCAAACTGAACTTAAAAAGTGTCTGGTTCTGATGCATCAGATGTAAATATATCATACCTTCAGAAAACAAATTTAAAATAGTTCTCATATGGTTTTCCGCCAACAATATGCTCATGAAAATCGCGGTAGATAATGGAAAACAATAGTTGCTTTAACATAAATCTTTAATTGAGCATTAAAATAGCATCCAAAGAATAATATTACCTGTGAAAATTTGAACACTTTTCTTCTAAAACATATCTTACTTGTTACTAGAATATAACGATGCTTTATACCGTCTCCAATTGAAGCTCCTTACTTCCAAACTCAAACTGACAGACTTTTCTCCGCCAAAATGCAAATAATCAAATGTTACGCCATTTGTTAGTAAGTAATACCAATCTAAACGTTAAAATTTACCACAATAATGCATTGGTTCTTTATTATAAATTCATAACAAATGTTCGTTTAAGTTGAATATAAGGTGCGACTTTTCGTAAAATGAAATAATAATATAATCCATACCGTACATCCAAACTAATTCCATTCATTTCATTGACCTGTAAAAATGGCAAGGCCCAAAGTTTACCAATCAGTGGTAACTTTTTTATCATTTACCTTGTTCCATCTTTTACACATAATATGTACTCCATCAGATTGATAAATCTTAAATTACTGAATAAAATAAAGCAATAAGGCAAAATCCTCCCTCTTTTTGTTTTCCTGCACTTGGAAGAAATTGCATCCTTCTGATCCTGACTGTGAGTTGGTTGCACTGAATGTTAGAATTATGCGTGTACCTTGTAAAACTTTTCTCTCTAAAGAAAAGAATGAATGGTGGTTTCAAATTAATTATATTTCAATATTAAATTTCTCTTCCTCTAGTTCTGCCTCTCAATTTTAACATCCTTACGATGACCGTCCTAAATGTCGAGAATTAATGACATCTGCCTTAGAAAGTGCCGTGTTCATACTTTGTTTTAGATAAAAAGCTATAACATACCCCAAAACAATTTGAGCAGGCACATCTGTCCGCATCCATGTGGTTAGTACTGATAGCCAGCCAAACGAGAAAAACATTAATTTTCACACCCTCCTCTCAGTTCATTCATGATACAGAAGTAATTTGTCATTTCAATACAAACGCTTCTAACAGTTATCCAATCTCCTACTAATAGATCAAGCATGGTAATGGGATAGTGCACAGATTAATAATAATTCATTGGGGGTTGTCCTGCATAACAGCGGCCTGTCTTCTGCTAGCAGCGGCCTGGGCGTGGCTCAAGGAGTTCGAGCGTTGCCAACAGTAAGAAATGAAGGCGTGGAAGATAACAACATTGTAACACGAAATTCGCGGTACGGCGCGGTTTTTTCAAACTCAATTTTTCGTTGTTTGTTATATTGCATTGAAACACAGTTATTGTACAAAGTTAACTAAACCTGCATGTTGATTCATACCCAGTGAAAATGCTTTTCTTTCAGGGCAAACACATTATCGCACATATACGTTATTACACAGAAGCAGTGGCAGCATTGTTGCCATTGTCCTTGAGCCACGAACACACATTGTAAATTAGGTGAAATATCAGCAGCATACATTATTACACAGAAGCAGTGGCAGCATTGTTGTCATTGTCCTTGAGCCACGAACACACATTGTGTATTAATGTACTGCAATGAGGTGGCAATATCCATACTGTTTCCATGACATCGTGAGAAACAATTGAAATCCATAAAACTTTAAAAGAATGACAGGTATCTAATTATACAAGATTATACAAAACTCCTGCCGAATGAAGAGGACTTCGCAGGCTATTTCAGAGAATTCTAGATATAAATTTTATTTTTCTTCAAGTTCCATTTGTACTCTGCCTTTACCATATTGGTTTTATCGGCAACCTTTTCTGTGGAACTTGTTGCCTAAAGCAATGGTGTTAACTCGTATTCGATTGTCGTTGGGTTTCTTGCACTTTCGGTTTTTTTAATCATTAGATCACACACACACACACACACACACACACACACACACACACACATTCACACTCTCATTCATACTTCCAGACTCTGGGGAGGATAGGGAATAATCTTGGCTAGAGAAAAATTCCCACCCCAGCAGGGAATCGAACCCGGGACCCTTGGTACAGAAAGCACTAAGAAGCTCCTGAACTAAGGAGCCAGCTACATTTTATTTGTCATGTAAATATCTTTAATATATGATATTTTAATAAAAATTGTTAGAGCCATTTTTCAAAGAATTAAACGTTTTCGAAAAATGTTGCATGTAAAGGGTAGTTGGGAAAGGAGATTTCCTTGAAAACTCTTCGTGCCGCATCTTTGGAAGGTACTGAACCTAAATACCAGGTGTGGTATTTATCCGACTTTTCAATTTTGCTTTCTTTGGATTCACGGGACCTCAAAACATGTAGTTGCAGCGAAAGCTCGGTATCGAATTTTTGGATGGAATTCAATACCTTCTGTACCTACTAGGTACGTGATAGAGAAAGTAAAAAGTTTGAGTAAGAATAATTTGTATACCCAGCAATAAACGACAGAGGGTAGAGAAAGGCATGTGAATGTAGCACATCAGATTTTTACAGAAGTACATGAAACATCGCATTCCAGCCACAAATTCGATACCGAGATTTCACCTAAAATACATGTTTTGAAAGATCTGAAATAAAAAAAAGAAAGCATGTTTAGAAAAAGCGCACCCGTGTGTCTGTCAACAGCACAACTCAAAAACGAAGAATCCTATGAATACCAATACCAAACTTGGCGTTTAAATTCTATATCTTGCAAAGATGCACGACACGATTTCAAAAAAAAAAAAAAAAAAAATCTCCCCAACCCAAACTGCTCTTTACGACTTTTATAAATACCATTGGCTTGAAATATGTTCATACGTGTTCAATTTTCTGGTAATAACCTGTGAAATACTTTTCATTCCGAATGAATTTCGTATAATTGGTAAACCGTAACAGATAGACAAAACCTTATGATACAACAAATTTAGATCTCATTAAAGCGCATAACTTATGTAAAATGAAATCTTCTGGTGGCGTTAACCATTTGCAACATATTTATTCTGCGCTATTAGTTTCAATTTGCAGGTAGTTTATAAGTTTCTCAAGTGCAAATCGCTATTCGAGTATTAATGTTTTGTTTTTTCCCCGTGATCACGCAATAAGAACGCAATCTCAAAGTCGTCGCATGGCGACCGGGCTTGAAAACATTTGACTGTTGCGTTAGCTTATTGTCGTTCTTTAAGTTTAACGTCCCTAACGTCATATCGGTTGACGAATGAATGAAATGGGTGAAATGATGCAAATGAGCCCGGGGTCCATAGAGCTTACAGTTATCCGACATTCGACTTCTCAAGATAAGGGAAAACTCCGAAAAAAGTTTATCCGGAAAACTCACCCTAACCGAGACTAGAACTCGGGACCTCTTGAATGTGAGGCAAACACACTATCCGCACACCGCAGAGGCAGTACGTTCTATATTGTTTTTATACCCACATACAACGAAATGTGTCATGCAGGTTTATCTATATTAACAACAAGGAGATAGAAGAAGAAACTTTTATAGGATTAATGGGTAGAAAAACTTATGTTAATCCAACATCAGGTTTTTAATTAAGCACAGCCTTAAGAGCTGAATCTTTGCAGGGCTGCAGTAGTTTAGGCACAAAAATGTGAAGTGTAACATCTTGTATGAGCGTTTCCATTTTTCATAATACTTGTACGTAACTTTTAAGATCCGCAAAGCTCAGACCCTCCCTACCTGCCTGGGACTTTGCAAGGGGTAGTGTTTGAACATTCCGAAAGCAATTCATGTTTATGATGGGCAGTAAATGACTCTCAACCAGGAATACAACAACAACAACTCATGTTAAAAGTGGATGGGGGAACATCTGTTCCGCAGAAGGTACAACCTTTGGCTAACAAGAAATCCAGACCGACAATTCGCACTGCAAACAGTACTTAACCAATTCGAATACAATTATTTACGTTTAATTCCAAGAAAAATTCCGCATTCTAGATGAAACAAAGTGAGTAGGGTTGAGTAGCATATACCGCGATTTAAGGAATATAATTGACGAATGCTTTGTGGTAAAATGTTTCTTTTCCTCCCTGTCGGCCTACGTTTTATTCCAGTAGCAAGAGCTATTCGGAAAGGCTTTTCTCCAGTTTTCGTTTATCCCGTAGAGACAATTTTCAAGAAAGTTTTAAGAAGAAAAATACCGGGCTCATCTATGCCATAATTATCTTTTCCATTCCTTCAATGAGGCAGTATTTTATATCACAACACTAAATGCCGGAGTGATTGTAGTGTAAATTACCATTATTGTATGACAATGATTTGAGATGTTTGTTAATTATAAGCATTGTTAGGAAATAAGTTTACACGGCCCCACTGAAACTGACAATAGGAGCGGGTAACAATGTAGCCAGGGGGTGAGTTGTTTATCAATTATAAGAGACAAACAAATGACGTCAGAGTAGCGCGCTTTTCTGTAGAAATGGAGGGAATATCTTCCCTAGAGCATATGTGTTCGTAATTTTGATTGGATAAAAAAATAGACGCTAATGTTGGCGCGCTTTATTAACCAATAGCAGCTCGATTATAATCTTTAGGCATATCGGGGTGAGGGAGTATAAATTCTAAAGCCAGAGACAAGTATTGCCCAGTTCAACAGAATCATCCACGGGTTACACGTCGCGCAGTTCAACAGAATCATTCCGAAGTACACGTTACGTAGTTCTACAGAATCTCTCGCGTCGTAAAGTTAGTTATAAAAATGTGAAATACTCGAATTAATAATGTGCGGCAAATAAGTGATAATAGTTACATTCAAAAATAAAACAGTTTCAGTCGGACGTGTATCAAGAGTAAACATGTGAAATTAATGAAGTGTGACGGCAATAAAAGTGTAAAAACAAATTCTTTTATCAGTGTTATCTTTTAGTAACAACTCCTTTCCGTTTACACACCTTGTTTAATAGATTTGCTCGACTGGGTAATAATAGGTAGCCGGAGGACAAAGAACTTAAAATTTAAAATATTAAAACAATAACAGGCGCTCAGCAAATAAGATAACACGAACGATACCGCGACAAATTGGCTCCCAGAACGTGGGGCAAAATAACCAGGAAGGGACATAATAACCAGGACGTGGAGCGAATGGAGCAGTGAAATTAACTACAAGACGCAGATCCCAGAAACAACCATCAGAACGTGGGGCGAAATAACCAGGAAGGGACATAATAATCAGAACGTGGAGTGAATGGAGCAGTGCAATTAACTACAAGACGCAGATCCCAGAAACAACCACCAGAACGACCGACGACACGGATGAGTGAACATCGTAACTACGAGAATAGAAGGCAACAGGGGAATTCGACTACAGGACACCAAGACAGCGAGACGACGCAGATCCATCGTAGTACGACGCAGAGGTGACATATACATCTAGGAGAGAGGGGCAGGAAGCTGGACATCAAAGCAACATCATCAGATATCATCATAAAGGCTAGAAAATTGTAAATTTTTTGTGTATCCTAAAAAAATGTGAGAAATTAAATGTTGTTGAGAAGTGGAAGAATTAAGAAAACAATATCAACTAATAATACTGAAGAAATAATTATGGAAGGGGATAATGTAACAGTTAGCTGTAATTCAATACAGGTTACAGAAAATAGCTCAAACAATGTAGGAATTGAGGGAGGAAATATTAGTGCAGAAAGTGAGAATAGAATAGCAGGAAATGTTAATTTTGATGCTGGTATGATGATGGAAATGCTGAGAAATTTTGGTGAAACATTAATTAAGAATAATCAGAAATTAGAGCAAAAATTAAATCAAAACATGGAAGATATTGGTAGGAGCTTAGAACAAAAACTAACTCAGAACATGGAAAAGAATAATAGGGAATTGAGGGAAGATATTGGTAAGAGTATTACAGATCAATTAAGGGAATATATTGGCAAGAGTAATGAGAAATTAGAACAAAAACTAACTCAGAATATGGAAAAGAATAATAGGGAATTGAGGGAAGATATTGGAAAGAGTTTAGAACAAAACAGGGAAGAAATTGAAAAGAAATTTATGGAGCTGGATAGTAGTATGATAAGAATGAGAAATGAAAATCAGGAAATAATAGCAAGTGAGATAGGAAAAGTTTCAAAGAAACTGTCAGATATGAGCAGGGAAATATCTAACCAAAAAATGAGGTTAATAATAAAATTGAATATGTTGACGTAAAATGTACAGAGTTAGGTAGCCGAATGAATAGCATTTCAAGTGAGCTCAGAGAGATGATGGAGGCTACGAATGCAGATTTAATTCAGGTGCAAGTTAATTTCAGAGGGGAGATATCTGAAATACAGTAGGAGTCGGAAACACAAAGAAATAAATTGTCCGAAGTTCAAGTTTTGTCTATAAATAATCAAAAACTAACTTCTGAAATTAACAAGCACCAAGCTGTTCAGAATGAAAACTCCAATTCAGTACAGTTTATTGCAGACTTGTCAGAGTACTTTCAAATTAAAAAGATGCCGGAAGAATTGAAAATGATAATTGTTAAAAGATATGTGGTTCAGAAAACTTTAGATTGGTTTCAAATGGTATCAGGGGTGAAATTTCATATGAATCCTTTAAGAGGTTATTCATGAACAGATTTTGGAAGGTTACGATACAGCTACGAGTAATGCTTAGCCATAGTCAATTTGATCCAGGAAAGGGAATAGCAATGACCGCTAAAAAAAAAGCAAGCAAATCCAGGATAGTTAAAGCTAAACTGTAGAACAAAGTTTTGGAATGTAAGAGGGTTAACTATGTATATATGTCATAAGAAAGGAGAAATAAATTCAGGACAAAAATAAATGTTTAAAGTGGTAAAGATAATTAAAGTAAAACACTTATGTAGCACACAGATAATGTGAAATTATGTCTAGAATTAAAAGATGTAAATATATTTGTGTAGAGGATGAATATTTTGGTAAATGTGTTCAATAATTACAAGATGAACCAGGTTAAAAATCTTGAGTGTATAAATTTTTATGTCAATAATCTAAGAAAGTATAACCATTTTGTAACAGTGACCTAAATAGTTCAGGGTACAGTATTTGCTATAACAAAATTGTAATGTCAGATGTATGTATGTATGTATATATATATATATATATATATATATATATACATTAGACCCGAGCAAGTGAATAGTGGCGAGAAAAAGGCAAGATGTATAACGTGTGTAAAATGCGTGTGCAGTGTTAAGTGCAAGTGATAAATACCGTGTGTTCCAAGATTCAGGAGATTAAAAACCCAATTATAACATTTCCAAAAAAAAGTTGTAAATATTTATAATTATGTTTCTAGTGGGGCATATGAGGCAGTATTTTATATCACAACACTGTAAATGCCGGAGTGATTGTAGTGTAAATTAGCATTATTGTATGACAATGATTTGAGATGTTTGTTAATTATAAGCATTGTTAGGAAATAAGTTTACACGACCTCACTGAAACTGACAATAGGAGAGGATAACAATGTAACGAGGGGGTGAGTTGTTTATCAATTATAAGAGACAAACAAATGACGTCAGAGTAGCGCGCTTTTCTGTAGAAATGGAGGGAATATCTTCCCTAGAGCATGTGTGTTCGTAATTTTGATTGGATAAAAAAAATAGACGCTAATGTTGGCGCGCTTTATTAACCAATAGCAGCTCGATTATAATCTTTAGGCATATCGGGGTGAGGGAGTATAAATTCTAAAGCCAGAGACAAGTATTGCTCAGTTCAACAGAATCATCCACGGGTTACACGTTGCACAGTTCAACAGACTCATTCACGAAGTACACGTTACGTAATTCTACAGAATCTCTCGCGTCGTAAAGTTAGTTACAAAAATGTGAAATACTCGAATTAATAATGTGCGGCAAATAAGTGATAATAGTTACATTCAAAAATACAACAGTTTCAGTCGGGCGTGTATCAAGAATAAACATGTGAAATTAATGAAGTGTGACGGCAATAAAAGTGTAAAAACAAATTCTTTTATCAGTGTTATCCTTTAGTAACAACTCCTTTCCGTTTACACACCTTGTTTAAGAGATTTGCTCGACTGGGTAATAATAGCTAGCCGGAGGACAAAGAACTCAAAATTTAAAATAGTAAAACAATAACAGGCGCTTAGCAAATAAGATAACACGAAGTAACCGCGACATCAATTACTAAGAACAATCAGGCAGAAAGGAAGCTGAAGAATACTCCATAAATTCTATATTTGCAAATCTATACTTTTAGTCATTGATTTTACTTTACACTAAAAAATAAAGTAAAAAAAAGGGGGGAATTCGAGGAGGAAAGTGCAAGAAAGGATTAAACAACCCTTAGATAATTTATAGCTTTAAACTCTGACGCAGTGAATTTACACTGTGTAGTTCAAAATCGCCATTTTATGTTTAAGGATTAGAAAACAATAGACGAATTCCTCTACTGATTAAAAATCAATATTCCTTACTCGACAAAAAATACTCATATCGTGTAAAATATAATGTGAATAGAAGCCTAATTTTGCATGAATGCTATGTGGTATTCACGTTAAATTTCCAACGAAAAATATTTTTGACCACTATTAATTACAAATTTCATTACAATGAACTTGGTTACATACACTATACGGAAAACTAAAAACGCCACATGTAGCATTTGTGTATGTGTCTGTCTGTGTGTGTGTGTTTTAATGAGTTGTAGTGCTTGAGTGTGTGTGTTTTTTAATAAATTGTAGTGCCTTAGGGTACGGCCTGAGTGTAGCGGGGCGTTGAGTGTTTAGCGTGGTGCAGCGTGCGAGACAAACCAATGAACCAATGTAAGCACATGTGGCTGTCCTGGGAACCAGCGTTTTGAGATAAGCGGGCAGATTGTCGACAGAGCGTTGATACCAGCGTGCATCACAAATCAGTTTGTGTTTTCAGCGTGCTGGAGAGCGTTTTGTAATTAGCTGTCGTAATGTTCGAGGATATCATCTCAGAGGTTCAAGCAAGACCAGAAATATGGCTTTCTTCTCAACCAGCTTACAAAAATAGAACAGACGGAAGGAAAAAATGGAGTGACATTGCACAGAAACTTGGGATTGAAGGTAACTTTATTGACATATTATGTAACTCTGTTTGCAATAAGGTAGTTTACAAACTTATTCATTATATTTCTTGCTACTGCAGAGGAACTATTGTTGCGTATATTGAGAGAAGTGTTGTCTACACTTTCATTAGCATTTACTACAATGTAATTGCTGTCACTATTTCCATCAAGATCTCTTATAACATTATGTAAGAGAC
Source organism: Deroplatys truncata (assembly GCA_030765065.1). Classification (NCBI taxonomy): domain Eukaryota; kingdom Metazoa; phylum Arthropoda; class Insecta; order Mantodea; family Mantidae; genus Deroplatys; species Deroplatys truncata. Next base: position 96,532,193 of record CM060984.1, on the reverse strand, counting down.
AAGCAGCTTTTATTATAAGATAAGCGTGTTCCACGTTCGTTTCTATAGGTTACATATTATACGCCACTTAGCACGTAAAATTCCAAAAGCACACTCTATACGCTTACTCGCACGAGACAGTCTCTGATTAAAGTATCTTCTTTCGCCATTCAAAATCCTTTCCGGAAATGGACGCATCAAATATCTCTTTAATGGATATGCTTCGTCCCCAATGAAAACATACGGCAAGGATATAGTTGTTTCTGGAACAATGTTTGGTGGCGGTACATTAAACCTGTCTTCATCAATTAACTTTTTCAAAAGAGAAAAATTAAATGTCCCGCCATCACTTTGCCTTCCCCTTCCACCAACTTCTATTGTTAAGAATTTCTATTTGCAACTGCTACTCCCTGCAATATTGCTGAAAAGTAGTTTTTATAATTATAGTATGCCGATCCAGAATGAGCAGGGCAAATTATTTCACAATGTCGGCAATCAATTGCACCAATACAATTTGGAAATTGCCATAGTTTGTGATACTCATTTGCAACATTCTTCAAGTCTTCCCTAGAAGGCGGCGGCATGTGTATATTCACTATTTCTGACCAAATTGCAGCGCATGTTTCATAGACTATTGTTGCAACGGTTGTCTTCCCCATGCGAAAGTTGAAAGCCAAAGCTCTGAACACCACTCTAGTAGCAAGATATCTGCAACGAAGTTATAAACGAAGTTCTCTTATTGTGCTTTCTCTTTCAGAAGAATCACTAAAAAAGAAATGGAAACATCTGAAAAACCAGTTCAGGAAAGAGATTAAAAAACTTCCAGTTTGCAGATCTGGAACTGAAGCACGCATAAATTGTACTTCCTGGCAGTATTTTCAAATGATGACTTTTCTGAAAGATGAGCTGATGCCAGCAACGTCCACAGATAATTTAGATAATAGTCAAAATCTGAATGCAGTGGATACCGAAGGTGAAGTGAAGATGAAGATGAAGATGAAGCAGCAGCACATGCAGATACCGAGGAGCAAAAATCCATGCCATCACCAAACGTAACGAGAAAACGATCAGCTAATGCTATGAGAGAAGATATGTTAGATTTGGAAAGGAAGAAACTTCTTCTCATGGAAAAACGTATCAGTGAGAATCAACCCAATGAATAACTAAAGAAAGATGCCGATTATATGTTACTTATGAGTATACATAAGAGAAAAGCATGAGAAAATTAACCGAAATTCAGAAATTGCGTTTTAGAGGAAAAATAAATGTGTGGCTACTGGATGCAATAACACAAAACGAGTATTCATTCATTCATTATCTGTTTACCCTCCTCTTATATAGGACTTACACCCCCCAGGACTTACAAGCGGGTGCCTGGGGTCAGAGGCCCGTCGAGGAGCAGACACTCATGGATCAGACAGAGCATCCAGGATGGGTGATCAGCCCGATGCCTGGTATGGGATGAAGGAAGTAGATGAAACGAAATGTGGGTGAAATGGATGAAAGGAAAGGTGATGATGGAGCAGTTGGTGGAATGAATGGCGGGGGAAACCGGAGAACCCGGAGAAAACCCGCCCAGGCGCCGCTTCGTCCACCACAAATCCCACATGCAGGTCCCTGGGATTGAACCCGGGCCGCCTCGGTGGGAGGCGAGCGGTCTAACCACTCGGCCACGGCGCCGACAAAACGAGTACACTCATGAAAATACTCGCAGTGGTTATTTTCCTGAATCCATTTCCACTCAAGTAAACTATGCTACTAGTGCCAGTGACATGCATTTTATTTCGCACACAAATCTTTGAGAGATGATATTTGTTTAATTCTGCTTACCTTAAAGTCACAAAAATTTCTCCGCAGGAGATATTGTTATATGAAAGCAGGTATCTTTGATCCTTAAGTGAGGTTCGATCTTCTGCAGTATATAATCAAAGGTTGATACAGACATTCTTGTGCAATCATGAAATTTTGCAGGATGATATCTTAAAGTTTCGTATAATGTGTGAAATTCTCCAAACTGTTCTCTTTGTCTAACAACAGCACTTCGATCCCTCTTTATATTAAATAAATCAAGCTTTAGAAACGTGTTTTCTTCTAAAACCATATCAAATACTAGTTCCTCCGTTTGCATTGTACATGCCCATTGTACTTTCCTGCAGTAGTATTTAACATCATCAGTACCAAACGCTCGCCACTGCACTGAAGACACACCAGCGGGTTCGAACGTTGCTACCTGATAACACTGCACGCTCCGCAGCACTCAGGCCGTACCCTTAGTGTGTGAGTGTGTATTTTAATGAGTTGTAGTGCCTGAGTGTGTGTATTTTAATGAGTTGTAGTGCCTGAGTGTGTGTGCTTTAATGAGTTGTAGTGTCTGAGTGTGTGTGTGTGTGTTTTAATTAGAGGTAGTGCTTGAGTGTGTGTATGTTTTAATGAGTTGTAGTGCCTGAGTGTGTGTATGTGTGTGTATTTTAATGAGTTGTAGTGTCTGAGTGTTTGTGTTTTAATGAGTTGTAGTGCCTGAGTGTGTGTGTTTTAATGAGTTGTAGTGCCCGAGTGTGTGTGTTTTAATGAGTTGAAGTGCCCGAGTGTGTGTGTTTTAATGAGTTATAGTGCCTGAGTGTGTGTGTTTTAATGAGTTGTAGTGCCTGAGTGTGTGTGTTTTAATGAGTTGTAGTGCCTGAGTGTGTGTGTTTTGATGAGTTGTAGTGCCTGAGTATGTGTATGTGTGTGTGTTTTATTGAGCTGTAGTGCCTGAGTGTGTGTGTTTTAATGTGTTGTAGTGCCTGAGTGTGTGTATTTTAATGAGTTGTAGTGCCTGAGTGTGTGTGTTTTATGAGTTGTAGTGCCTGAGTGTGTGTGTTTTAATGAGTTGTAGTGCCTGAGTGCGTGTGTTTTAATGAGTTGTAGTGCCTGAGCGTGTGCGTTTTAATGAGTTGTAGTGCCTGAGAGTGTATGTTTTAATGAGTTGTAGTGCCCTGAGTGTGTGTTTTAATGAGTTGTAGTGCCGGAGTGTGTGTTTTAATGGGTTGTAGTGCCTGAGAGTGTATGTTTTAATGAGTTGTAGTGCCCTGAGTGTGTGTGTTTTAATGAGTTGTAGTGCCTGAGTGTGTGTGTTTTAATGAGTTGTAGTGCCTCAGTATGTGTTTGTTTTAATGAGTTGTGGAGCATGAGTGTGTGCTTTTTTGTGTATGTGAGCTTTGGAGTGTGAGTGTGTTTGTGCTAGTGAGTTGTAGTGTGTGACTGCGGGTGTGTGAGCTTTGGGGTGTTAGTGTGTTTGTGCTAGTGAGTTGTAGTGTGTGACTGCGGGTGTATGAGCTTTGGGGTGTTAGTGTGTTTGTGCTAGTGAGTTGTAGTGTGTGAGCTTTGGGGTGTTAGTGTGTTTGTGCTAGTGAGTTGTAGTGTGTGACTGCGGGTGTATGAGCTTTGGGGTGTTAGTGTGTTTGTGCTAGTGAGTTGTAGTGTGTGGTTGCGGGTGTGTGAGCTTTGGGGTGTTAGTGTGTTTGTGTTAGTGAGTTGTAGTGTGTTACTGCGGGTGTGTAAGCTTTGGAGTGTGAGTGTGTTTATGCTAATGAGTTGTAGTGTGTTACTGTGGGTGTGTGTGAGCTTTGAAAAATGAGTGTGTTTTTGCTGGTGAGTTGTAGTGTGTGACTGTGTGGGTGTGAGCTTAGGAGTTGAGTATGTTTGTGCTTGTGAGTTGTATTATTTGATTGTGAGTGTGTTGGCTTTGGAGTGTGAGTGTGTTTGTGCTAGTGAGTTGTAGTGTTTGAATGCGAGTGTGTGAGCTACGGAGTGCTAGTGTGTTTGTGCTGGTGAGTTCAAATAAAGCATGCATTTTTAATTTTCTGGAAATAGCCTGTGAACTCCTGTTCATTTTTATTGAATTTTGTATTGCGCTAAGTATCTAGGAAACTATGAAATGCTCTAAAATGTAGGAAATATGTACAATTTGAGGCAAATCAATATTTTCTTCTGTTCCAGGATAATATTCCAGAATATGTCATTGCACCTTTGCACTTAAAAGTGTATTATAAATGTTTGAAAGTTTTCATAATCTTATAACAGCCTTAGGGATGTTCTAAGTCTGAAAAATCATTTTATATTACAGCTGCTTTACCCGAAAATTCATTCATTTAATATTTCTTGCTTTGTATAGATTGAAGAAAAGCACTTGCTGAAAATGACACATTTAGTAGCTCAAAACACCTTAATAATGTAATTCTTTGCAGAAAGTTAATTTGCTTTCAACTCCTTTTATAAAAAACAATAATAAAATTACAATTGATTCATTCACATGACTTTGTCCACCCTCTATCGTTTATTAGTAGGCACATAAATTATTCTTAATCAAGTTTTTTTTTTCTGTCTACTACATTTTAATAAAAAAAAAAGACTGCACAAATAGCTACATTACACATTTCGTTATCGATACAAAGAGAACAGAGATAGTCAAATATTTAAGAACTGGACGCTACACGCAGCTTTAAAATTCCATTCTGTTTCTATGACATCGCGAGAAACAACTGAATGTTGAAAGGGCTTTAAGAGAATGACAAAAAAAATTAACAATTGAAACCTTCAAAAAATGAACAATTCGCACATTTAATAACAGATATCTCAGAAACGCTCATGCCACAATAAAGCTTGTTTTAAATATATTGTATGTTTTAAAGAGATCTGCATTTTTGGTGTAGCACGTCTTCCTCTATCCTTAACGATTACCAATTATACTAGGTTATAAAAACTTCCTTCCGAATGAAGGACTTCATAGGCTTTTCCCCGAAAATTCGAGATATACATTTTATTTGCCATGTAAATACTTTTAATGCATGGTATTTTAATCAAAATCGTTACAGCCATTTTTAGAACATCAAAAATTTCGAAAAATATTCCATGTAAAGGGAGTTTAGGTATTTATCCGACTTTTCGTTTTGAGTTATGACACACACGGATGTTTCCACAAATACTTTATTTGGGTTCCGATGATGATTATGATGATGATGATGATGATGATAATAATAATAATAATAATAATAATAATAATAATAATACATCAACAACGATAATAACAACACGCGTGCCGTATATATATACAACTACTATGCCTCGCTGTACATTGTGTGCATGGGTTGGCTACATGTTATGCCTACAGCGTGTTTTCCATTCTCACCGTTGGCAACAACCACCTAGGCCACGCTCACGCCGCTGCTAGCAGAAGACAGGCCGCTATTATGGAGGATAACTTTAATGGGGATAGTGAAAGAAAACATCCACAGTAAGATTAGAGTTAAGAAACGGAGGAGGACTTTGACACTGCGGCCAAGACTAGTCCTATTGCACCTACTAAACCTCCGAAAGGAAGGGATGAGGCGAGAGTAGGAAGGGCGGCCACTGACAGCGTAGGCGGAGCGGAGTCCCTAACGCTTCCAGACTCAGCATCCCCTGTATGAGAATAGAGGATAACTATACCCTCTCAGAGGTTGTAGATGGATTAAGAACCAGAAATTAACATTTTAACACATTTATTTCCAATCACTGGTGAACATTATAATAACCATTTTAAAATATAACAGCGTGCTTGCTCTGCAAACAACATGTTCCTGGTGCTTTCTTTCTCACACACAGCACCTCACTACTGCACAACTTCAATCTCTATGTATAGAGTCGTTAGCTCTGTAACATGAATTTACCTATATTCCCTCCTTAAATTCATATTATAGTCCAAAGTTTACTATTATCAATTACTTTACATTTTATATATGTCTAAACTTTTCAAATTTGTTTCGTCCTAAAGACTTAGTAAAACTACCTGCAATGTTTTCTTCAGAATTCACTTTTAGAATATCAGTTTCACCATTTATACAACTTTCATTTAAGAAGTGGTACCTAATGAGTTTCTATATACTTTGGTTTCTTCATAAAATTACCAAAATTTGCTATATCTATTGCACCAGCATTATCTTCATAAATTTTAATAGGATGAAAAATTTCCATATTAAAATCAAGCAAAACGTCTTTTACAACCTTTAATTCACTCACACACTCAGATACTGCTACATATTCAGCTGATGTGAAGGGCTTTGTTACACTGTTCTGTTTCTTTGATTTCCAATAAATTACATTTCCATTTAATTTAATTACAGTTGTTGATTTTCTATCAATAATATCGCCTGCCCAATCAGTATCTACATAGCAATCTAAAATTTCAGCATTTGTATTCTTATTAAAAGTTAACTTTAAGTCTTTGGTTAATACTAAATACTTTAAAACTCTCAAAGCATACTTATAATGAGTATTACCATAGCAATTCTGAAATCTACTCAATTAATTTACACTGGAACTATATCAGGTCTTGTACCTGAACTAATATACAAAAGAGCCCCATTAAATTTTGTATATTTGATTTCATCACTTGCTGATTGTGTAGGTTCTAACTTCAAATTTTCCATAGGAGCAGCATACAAATTAGAATTTGCAATATCATACTTCTTTTCTAATGACAAGATGTAATCCCTTTGATCTAGGATCATTTTTCCTTGATTACAAGCATGATTAATATTAATATCTAAACAGGTTTTTATTTTACCTAAATCTTTCATTTGAAATCTTTCAAGTAATAAATTCTTAATAAAATTTAACATTGTATCATCATTACAACATATAAGTAGATCATCTAAAAATAGAATTAGATAAACATTGTTTTCATTCTCCTTGTCATTTAATATGTATAAACAGCAATCATTTTCACTTCTTTCAAAGCCTAAACTTCTCAAATAAGTATCAAAGCATTCATACCGAGCTCTTGGGCTTTCTCTCAAATCATATAATGCTTTGTTCAATTTTAGTATTCTATCTGTACCATCCTCATAACCATGTGGTTGTTTTACATAAATTTACCATTCAAAAAGGCTATCTCTACATCCATTTGTTCAATGTTTAAACCATTTTGACAACAATATGCCATTAAAATTTTTAAAAGTTTGCATTCTTGCCACAGGAGAGTAAATCATTCTGTTAATATCCTCTTACTACTAATCTAGCTTTATAGATATCATCATTCTCTTTTGTATAGACCCATTTTACATCAAAAATCTTTTTGCCATTTGGTTCATTTACAAACATCCAAGTTTTATTTTTATTTAAACAACACATATCTTTATCCATTGCATTTCTCCATTTTTCAGAATCATTACTATTAACAGCATCATTTGAGGCAGTATTTTTAACATTTAAATGATTTCAGTGTAATTATATAATGTAAAAAAATAACAGCCCACCTTAAAGCAATATGTGCATAAATAACATATAAAATGTATGTAACAGTCATTGTATTATGTTTATAATATTATGTACAGGTTTAATAATGTTATGTGAATGTATTAGGTACGTAATTTAATAATGTAGGAGCTGTGAGAATATAGGTCAAAAGTTGTTAACAAAGAGGTAACAATGAGGTAACCTTGAGGCAATAATGAATTGGAAAGTTTAATAATGCTACTAGTAATTCTTGGAAACAATAATGTAATTTTCGAGACAATTTATAAATAGCCAATTAACAACTAGAAAAGCTGAAAGTTAAATAAAAGTATTCTATTGGAGTAGGATTAGCCAATCAGAGACTTGAAATAAATGAAATTTGCAAATTCATGTGGTAGAAGTCAGTCGCTAGTAGAAAGCTAGATGCGTATGTATTCAGTGTGAGATGAAAATTCATTATGGCGAGAATATTATAAAGTTTACGTGTTAAAAAGTGCCAGTAATTAATAAATAATCTCACAGCTCTCTATATCAATGAAGTGTTATTTAATTGTGTGAAGGATTAACAAATGGAGTAAAGTAAAAATTATAATTTGTGTAAGCCTACATTCTTTAGCCGCATCACCCCCTGCAAAGAGACACATGTTTCTACACATAAATACACACGCAGCCAAGGCAAACCTAAATATATATCATATTTAAAGAAAACATAAAAATACAAAGTTGATTCTTAAATATTGGTGCGAAGGCCACCGGAAACTTTGTACGTGGGGCAGGCAGTTACTTCATCACGTTTGGCTCCCCAACAGTCGAACTACAATACAACTCCTCCTAAAAATAATACAACTCCTTCAAATTGGCTTTCCATACGTGAAGCTACAACAACGTAAAGATAAATCTCCTTTACATTATAACAAATAGGATTTTCAGCTTCAACGTAATTTGCATAAACAACATTATTATATACAAAATCATCATTAAATCTTGCAGGCTTCCTTTTTTGCCTGGTTGATCTTCTCAACCCTAATTCTTCATGTTTAACATTTAAACTCTCATCACTATTATCGTGTTCATTTTCATAATTTTCATTTTCACTTTCTTTTTTATTATGAGCACCTCTTGACTCATCTTAAAAGCCTATATAACTTGTACCATCTTTAATTATATCTACATGTCTTGCTACTACTACTCTGTTATTAATTAAAACTCTATAACCAACATTTTCATACCCCAACAAAATACCTAAATCTACTTTTCTATCCTATTTTGAATTTTGCTTCTGTTCAGGCACTCTAAAAAAATCCTTTAATTCCATAAATTCTTAAATGTCCTATATTAGGTTTTTCTGTAAATATTATTTCATAGGGTGTTTTGTTTTTTACTGCCATATTAGTAATAATTCTATTCTTTAAATAAGCTGCTGTTTTAACTATTTTAGGCCAGAACCTATTATCAACTTTAGCCTCTGCCAATAAACATCTAGACATATCCATAATGTCTCGATTGTATTTTTCTGCTGTGTCATTCAATTCATGTACATATGGTGGTCAAGGTACAACAATTACACCCTTTTCCCTAGCAAAATTATATCTGGCTCTATATATTTGTGTACTGCTTATCATTGTCACACCTCAGTCTCCTTACCCTTTTACCTGTCTCACTTTCAATTAAATTTACATAGTCAACAAAACAATTATATACTTCACTCTTTGATTTGATAAAATAAACCTTAGCTACTTTACTATAGTCATCAATAAAAGATAAAAAAATATTTTACCCATTTAAGCCAGTAGTTTTATGTTGTCCATTCAAATCAGTATGCACTATCTCTAATATTTCCTTTGCTCTTGTTCTTTCATTTTTAAATGGCAAATTATGCATTTTATTTTCCAAGCATATCCCACACTTAAAATAATCAGACTCCAATTTTTTGTCAACCCTCAAGCATTTTCTTGTCACACATTATTTTCAAATAATTAAAATTTACATGCCTCAGTGTCCTATGTAATTTTTCTTTTTTGGGCAATTTACCATTTGTTATCAAATTTGATTCACTTACTATAATTTTACTTGTCATGTGATATAAATGATTATTTTTAATAGCCAAAGCAACTAAATCTCATTTAGATCATAAACTTTTGACATATTTCCTACTGACACAATTTTTTATTAACTTTAGTTACTTTTCCATAACTTATTAAATTTCTGTCCATATCTTAGACATAAAGAACATTTTTCATTTTGTTTACTTTACTTTGACCATAAACACTGAACTTATGCAAAATATTCCCCACTTTTGTTTCCTTTAAGGAACGACCATCTCTAATTTTTACATTTATCAGTTCTTTAAGTTCCACAAATTTATAAAAATATTTGTCATTATTCACAATATTTTCAGAGCAACCACTATTGATAACCAATCTACTTTACTTACACAACTATTTACTTCAACATTCGGTTTTCCTAAACTGGGCCTAGCCTCAATTTCCATACTAAAATTTACTCGTTTTACCATCATTAATTTTGCTGTCCTTGGTCTTGCTTCCAAGCGCCACCTTGACGATGTTTACTCCAAACTCGACCAGCTCATCGGTCACCACAATGCTGCCAGTGTTGGTAATGTTGCTTGCACCTACCTTCTTGCTGTTGCGCACTGCCTCTGGATTTCCACATATTATCACTTGGCCTCATGCTTGTACATTGCACCTTAAAATTTCCAAACTTTCCAAACTTGGAGCACACTTTGTCCTCTTTTCTTTCACTCTTAAATGCACTTGAACTGTTTTTGTTTCCTTCTTCTTTTTCTTCATATTTTTTCAACCATTTTTATTTTACTTTTCAGAGATTGAACAGTCTGATCACTTTCTTTCAACACATCAATTAAGTCACTAACGTAGCTTAACGAACTTGGAAGCATTTTAATCATATAAGTTAATTTTTCCTTTTCACTAACATTTGCACCTGCACTTTTCAAATCATTAATTAACTTTTCAAACTCAGTAAAAAAGGCACTTGAATCTTCAAAGTCCTACAACTTCAATTTTTCCAATTTATTTCTTATACATATTTACAGTGCAGTAGATTCCTTTAAATACATTTCATTGAACTTATTCATAATTTCATACACCATCTCTTTTCTTTTATAAACTGCAATTGAGCATTCAAAATATCACTATATATGACATTTATAGGTTTCAAATCTTTTTCTGTCCAATTGGACTCTTTATCTGTTGCCTTTTATTTCTCATTGCTAGTTCCTCACATTTCTTTAGCTTTAAAATCATTGCAATTCTCCTTTTCCAGCACTCATAGCCCTTGCCACCGAAAACAGGAATTTTAACTTCATCCTTCATCTTGGCTACTTTCCCTTTCTTTATGATTTTCTTCAAAATTACACCATTTTAAAACAATTATGTCCATTATTTTTCTTACAATAACTTTTATCAAAAGTTTCACTTTTTGCTTGGCACTATTTAACACTTGTACCTGTTTTTCTATCCCCACGGCATCCAAAAGCCACATAGAAAAATAGAAAAAAGATGAAAGGCCAAGCATCTCTGCTATCATGTGAGAATGGAGGATAATTATAGATGTCGCTAACTCTGTAACATAAATTTACCTATATTCCAACACCCAGATGCCCCTTTGATGAACAGACAGATTTGGGCAGAATGTTGCATACCAGCGAAGAAGTAGTCCTCTCCTTAAAGCGCATACACTACATGCGCCACACATCACTGACCATCCTGCCAAGCCCTACAACCACCTCAAAAGATGAAAGGAAATGGACAGGAAAATTCCTAATAGTGTATAATACATCTGAACAATATGAAATGTAAGAAGCATTCATTAAAAATGTGTCTTGGAAATAAGAAGATTGATTTAAAACAATGGCCTCTTCAGAGTACCTACCTAACAAAAGAAACCAGTTTCATAGAAATTCTATGTGACTGGCATTATAAGTTTACAGAAACTGTACATAATAATGACCAAATATTGTTAGTCATTGATTGTAAGATTGATTTTCTGTAACATCAATCTTTTTAGAAATTCTCCTAGCTAATCATGGTTTCTAGAAGTTCCCAGGAAATGATAATCTTTTATACTGATTTACTCACTTCTGGAAGATTTTAAATCAATGGATATGGTAGAAGAAACTCACTCTAAGGGCAATTTGTAATTTTATCTTCTTCTTAAATTTGTTCTTACATTTTAAGAGGGAAGAATTCATTCCTGGCAGAAAAATAAATATCTCATTGCATTACAAGCTGGCAATCTACTGCACAAGAGAGGGAGATATCTCTATTCTGCCTACCAGTATTGAACAAATTTACATATGTAATATTCATTATAATACACATGTTAAAAACAATGTAATTGTGCAAATCATCCTTGGTGAGGCATTACTTCAGATTTACTGTCAAAATAAACTGCTATCTGACAGGTGACTTTATACAAAGAGGTTTTTTTTAATTACTAAATATATATGAGGGTTGGTAAAAAGTAGAATTTTACACATAAAAATTGTTCCACATGATAAAACCAAACTTTATGGTTATTTTGACACTTCTAACATCATTTGTATACTTTATACTAAAACTCAAAGTTTAAAATAGTTCAATTTCACCTGCTTCTACCAATACAACATATAGATAGCAGCTCAGAGGCAAAGTAAAACTGAAGAATAAATGTGTGAATTTATTAGAATTACAAAGGATTTCTGAAATGTTTTCAAGTGGACAGGTGAATCTTAGTAGTATCAGTGCTCAAGGTCATATCAAGAAAGGTTTTGAAGAATTCCAAATGCTCTCCAGAGCTTTCCTTATTTTTAGAGACTCCAATTCACATTCAGTTTATCAACAGTTTTATCCCACAAAAGTATTACACACATGACAATAACTCAATAGGGAATACTTAAATATATAACAAAAAATATAACAGAAAAATCTGAAGAAGTATGTACAACAAATTAGAAAAATACAACAAGAAAATAAAATAAAATCTTTGATCTAGAAATTCTTACACAGAATGAAATTATTTTTCAGTCAAGTATTTATGAACATTGTTTTTAAATTTATCAGTGGACTGTAGCTCTGGTATACGATTTAAAAGCTTATTACAGACCTGTATACCATTATATAGAAAGGTATATAAGTTTATTTAAAGGTGAGTCGTAATTGTAACACTAACATCACTTAAGTTTACTCACTTAACATGTTTCGGGAAACCGTTGTTCCCAACAACACGGGCCAGTCAAATTAACCTTCTGAGGATGGGAACAACGGTTTCCCGAAACATGTTAAGTGAGTAAACTTAAGTGATGTTAGTGTTACAATTCCGACTTACCTTTAAATAAATTCAATACACATCACTGTTTCTAGCTTCTTTTCATTACAATATCAAGGTATATAAGTATTCAAATAAACATGAAAGTGTCATCATTTTTAATTCTTTGAAGTAAGATCTGAATTGACATAGTGTTTTGTACATTTACAAAATAATCTCTTATAACTGTCTTTTGTACTTAAAACTTATATGACATATTTGAACTATCCCAAAATATGCCGTATTTTAGAAGTGCATCAAATTAATCACAGTATTCTTGCAATATTTATATTGACAGGTGGTTTCTTTTTCTTTTTTTTTCTTTTCTTTTATTTAACACTTTTAGTGTACTGGGAAACTTGGTTAAATTTTAAATCATATTTTCAATGTGCAAATCTCAATCTACATTTTAACTTAACTATAAGCCTAAAAGTTTTACACCAGATGCGCAGATGATGATTTTAGTGTTACTGTGTGCAATAATTTATTTTTATTAACCTTAAGGTGAAACATTACTAATGTTTTCTCTTGTTGTTTTCAACTAGTTGCTTGCCCAAAGTTGCACACGTGTAGCTTTTTAAACTCAAATGATGAATTAATTTCATTTAACTCTCCCCATTCTTTATGAAATTATTGTACAATGATCTACTAGATTCTTATGATGAATTCTTCCCTTTACTCTTTATAATTGTAATTCTGTAAAGACCTGGCTATTCCTAATAACAAATGAAAAATCTCTTGATATTCATGCAAAAGAATTACACATGCAAAACATCTGACTTCCTGAACTTCCCCCTACTGTCTGTCAAGTTGTGGAAATTCTGCATAGCCTAAATTGAAATTAAATTGAGTTTTATTTATGGACGCTCTATAACCGCTGTGGTCCTTAGCATTCCATCCTATATTAGGCGTTAAAGACCGTAATTTTGCTCAGAGGCCACTTTATCAGGCTTGAGGTTCTTTTACGTGCCATAAATCTACAACACGGGACCACCGGCTTTACTTTCCTTCTGAAGGAAGCCATGCTAAGGACTTTTACGCCCAAAAAAATCCATTGCCCTCCGCCGGGTTTGAACCTGCAACCTCAGGAACTAGAGGCTAGCATGGTAACCACTACACCACAGAGGATGACTCATAGCCTATAAGTACCCTTTGGCTGTGAGACAATTATTGATTGAAATAGTTGAATAACTTCTTTGATGATTACAGTAGATGAAATTTTAAACCTTTGTACCTACTCTTTGATCCCATGTTATTTAATAACATAATGATACACAGTTTTCACATAAGCCAGAAATTATTAACATACACAATGAAATAGAGGTGAAGCTAATGAATATGTAGATTCCACACTCCCAGGGGCATAAAGCTAACATCTATGGAAAAGACATATAGTCTGCAATCCTAAAAAGAAACTTCTCAATTGTTAATTGAAAATTATCAGTTCACTGATTTGTAATGTTAGCAATGTTCTCTCTTTATACAATTATTTATTTATCCTATTAGCAAAAATTAAATTAAATTGAGTTTTATTTATGGATGCTCTTTAACTGCGTCCCATTCCATATTGGGCGTGAAAGACCGGTAATTTTGCAGGCCTCTTTATCAGGCTTGAGGTTCTTTTATGTGCCGTAAATCTATGACATGGGACCACCGGCTTTACTTCCCTTCCAAAGGAAGCCATGCTAAGGATTTTTATGCTTGAAAAAAGTTCATCACCCTCCGCCAGGTGTGAACCCATGACCTTGGGAACTAAAGCTAGCATGGTAACCACTACACCACTGAGGACGACACCTATTAGCAAAGTTGATTACACCAGAAGTGCTAAGGAAATAAATCAAAACTCTCTTACATGAGGGTTATTAAAATATTTTGGTATTCATATTGCATGGGTATCATAATATTGTTTATATTGTAAATATGTTTGATTCTTTTCTTTCTTTTTTGTGTTTTAATTGTTAAATTGTGACTATCTACATATAAATTATTGGAATAAAATATTTGCAGCATTTGTGTTATTTTACATGCACATATATTCTGTGGAGTAACAATAACTGTTTTCTATTTTATGGCATTCTCATCTAAAAGATAAGGCCTTCTTTACAAGCATATTCTTTTATAACTCGAATATGCTTGTATTCAAGTACAGGGGCTTTGTAAATCCGTTTTAATCTTTCACTAATTTATGAAATGAAACTAAATGGTGTTTTATAGCCCCAGGTCTGTCAGAAGGATTTGGGTTTTTCATTGGTGCAAGAATTAACAAAATTTGTTGATTGTTTTTTAGATTAAAAAAAAAGAAACACACGCACACACAATAAAAACTACATACAGACAACACCATTAGGATAGCAAGAATATTTCAGTGTTGCACACACACTCTAATAACCTCACTACTTTTTAAGAGTCGCTTCAAATGCATTTGGGAAATATTTTGTCTCTATCATCAGCTAAGAGCCAATGACAAATTTTCTGGCTTTCCTGTATGTGTTGCTTGTGGTGACTTGTTGTGTTTAATGATGAGATCATTCTCTCTTGGAAAACTAAAATTCACAAGATGAACCTTCTTTCTTTGTGTCCACAGTTTTTCCCATATGATTAAATCTATTGGCTTTTGGACCACCTTTATTAGTTTTTCTCCTTTTGGATATTGTAATATTTTTGTCCAGAAACGGTTGGCATTTGGTTTACATATGTAAATATCAACAATAATAGTAAGGAATTGTATCAATAAAAGAGTTAGCTTAGTTAAAAAGCAAAGGAAGAATAATGTAAATACAAGGTAGGACATAAGCACCTGACAGGTAAGCAGTCTGAACTACTACATTCTGTGTTTGGTCAAAGATACATTCTAGCCATGTTGTAAGCTACACAATTGCACAGAGTTTCAGATCACTTGGTTTCTTGCAAAAATCATGTCCTTGAAATGTCCACGCTGATTTCGCACCACGTTCTAACCTGGTGGAAAGCAAATGCATCACTCACCATAGAATTTTCTGTGGAATCTTCTGTATTGTCACATGATTGTGCTACTTTAGCTTCAAGATGGTTACTGGATGTGTTTTGTACACCTTGCTTTTCAAAAATATCTACAAGAAAAAGTCTGGCACTGTTAGGTCTGGTGAATGGGCAGGACACTGCATATCACCATACTGTGAGATAAAGCATCTGAGAAATATCCTTTTAAGTGTCTGCATGCTACTGTGGGCTGTGTGAGCAGTTGCTCCATCTTGTTTAAACCAAAGCCTACATTTTTGATGCAAAGGAATGACATCAAGTAATGACAGTAAAAGGTCTCTAGCATTCCACAAAATGGTGCAAAATTCAGTTAGAGACTCACCATTCTCATTTTCAAAAAAAGAATGGGCCAACATTTGCATTTGAAGACACTGCACATCAAACCGTTACTTTTGTAGTACAGTGGCTGTGAGGTGTCAGGGGTTATTTTCAGCCCAGTAGTGCTAGTTCTGCTTGTTTGCATATCCATTGAGATGAAAATCATCATCTGATATGAAAAATTAATTGAGCATATCAAGAGTGCAATTCACGAAGGTTTAGAAACTCCTGGCATAAATGAAGTCTGGCTACTTTATCTCAATCATTCAATGCACGAACAACCTGAAGTTTGTAGGGATGGAGTTTTAAGTTATGATTTAGGACCTGACATAGGCCTCAAATGTTATGCCTAGTGCCATGAACTGTCACTGAGCTGACCTTGTTGGGCTTTGCAAAATGGCGGTTCACACACAATTAATACTCTCAGGTGTAAGGGCTGATCAAGGGCAACCAGCCAGTTTTGCATCTTGAACAGAACCTTTCTCACACCTCTCGTAATCCTCAGTAACACAGCATTCCTAAAGGGTGCATTGTGTCTATTGAAATGTCTCTGAAACTCCCACTGAACAGCTGTAACTTGGTTTGTTCTGAGAAATGTTTCAACAGCAAGAATATGCTCTGGCACAGGCCAACCATCGCAACTGAAATACAAGTTATGCACTGTAGGCAATACCACTGTTATCAACTTGTAACACAAACACAAACAAACAAATCATCAGTGAACCATGTCATCTAAAACCCAATGCAATGACTTTAAACATAACTAGAATGTATCTTTGATGAAGTACACAGTTCAGACTACTTTAAAAACCATAAGATGTTTATGCCCCACCCTGTAGTTGAATGATGTAACAACAAAAGAGTTGAAAATAAGATTTGATTACTAAAGAAGAGAAAAGTCAACAATGAGAAAGGATGCCATTGTATCCAAGTGAGTAAGTGATGCTAAGCATTACAGAAGAGGAGATTAAATCAGCAAAGAAGAAATACAAAATATAATTGCAATCACACGAGGAAAAGCTAGTTTCCACCATAAATAGGGAGTGAATTTGAGAAGAATTCCTTAGGAGATCATATAAATTACACAAGCATCAGAGTCACACAAATAGGTAGAAAGCTACTCAACACCACAGGTAGGTGTTGAGTATCACATCTCCTTACATAGAAAGAACCTGCAATGAATTATTACAAAGGTTAATATTCATTTATGCTCCCTGTAGTTAAGAATTTCCATGTTGTTGCAGAAAGGAATAGATAATCATCTAATTGTAAAATAATTTGGATTTATACAAAAATGTAAACATAGCAGAGGTGTCATCACAAGTTATAGATAAAGTAAAAAGAAATATGAAAATTGTTGGAATAAGAGTCTAACAAATGAAGTTTAAGTAAAAGAAAAGTATTATAATTTCAAATATTTTGATATTATTTCACATAAAAACTCTTTCCAGAGCACAACAACTATTAATAAAATTTCTTCATTTTCTTTGCAAATAGTACAGCAAGGATAAGACCACAAATTCATTCTCATCATTAATTTATTGCAAATGGTGACCAGTGCATAGAAAATGTTCTCATTCATGTTTTCTCTTGCAATGTTAAGCACCCCTATTGCTCCACTTACCAAATTAATGGTGGACATGTTATGTGGATCCACTGTCCCCATTCTCAGCTGCTGGTGAACTAATCAGTGATTCTCTAATTTTCTTCTTCCCTACCTATCAGTAGCATCATCCTGTGTGGGGTTGGTAAACTTATTGATTAAACTATCATCTGCGGAATTTCAAAGTTATAATCTGATGCTCAAAACTTCTGATATATGTTCTTTCCCATAAGTTCAGTTCTAAGGGGTTATGCACTGATATTAACAGCTTGATCTCTTATGCTATATTGGGATTTTGTTCCCTAGAAGTAATTGGCTATGGCTGATTTATCTGTTTGTATGTAATACTTCTAAAGTACTCTTTTAGTCTGGTGCTTATGTTTCTCTTGGTTTTTCTAATGTATGTCAATACAGTTTAAACAGTCTGCTTTCCCCACTTGAGCTCTTCATCTGACTAAAGCCCCAAAAATTGCATATGAGAAATTTCACTTACAGTGCAATTGATAATACATATCTGCTTATGGTTAGTTTTGAACTGAAAACAATTTGTTTTTTCATTTATTTGCATCAAAATTACTATTAACTGTTCAGATACCTTATTAAATGAGTCTTAAAGCTACTCATGTGACTATCCAGATAAAAATATACTGGTATGATCTGCAAAATGCACCGATTTTGACTCCTTGCTAAGTTTACGTGGAAAATCATTAATAAATATAAAGAATAACAAAGGACTGAGCATAGTGGAACACCTTCAGTAATAATCCCAGGCTCAGAATCACAGCCAATGATTCTGGCTTTCTGAACTTTATTCTTTAAGTATGATTTAAACCAATTTGTGGAGATTTTATCAAATCCATAAAAAGTTCAACTTCTGCAGCAATAAATATCTATGCTGTCAAATGCCATAGCTAAATCACAAATATTCCTACAGGTAGCTCCTGTTCTGCTTTAATAATAATTCATTTCAGACACTCTGTATTTGTAAAAAATTGTCCTTTGGTGCAAATTTTCTTTTCTTTTAAAGATAAAATAAAAATATAGTTATACAGATTATTTTTATTTGAAAGAAAACCTAGCTCTCATTAACAAAATTATTTCAAAGATACAAGATTGTTTAACTAATTTTCTCATGTCACTACATTACAATTTCTCTTGCATAGGTTTGCCTCTGTAATCAGGTAGAGACCAGACTACAATGGCACATGCTATGGGGAAAAAAGAAACAAATAATTAAATCATTATATATTAATAATGAACATATAAATAAAACACATAGATATTATAATTCTGAAAGGAGAGAAGAGTATTGTTATTCTACATGTACCCTGTTGAATTTTTAAAACTTATAACTGCAGATATGCTTAGATTTATATGTCATTTTTAGAATAATTTTTTAAAATATTATACTTACTGATGTTTAATGCCAGATTTATGCCATACTTTTACTATTACATTAACTAATTACAGTAAAGTTATGAGTAACTGAGTCACGGGTTAATCAAGGAAGATGTTGGAAAATAAACGTAACATTTTTTTGTATCCGGCAGTGCCAAGCGGTGAGTGTCAATGAAGTTGAATGGTGCCCTAGCAATGCATGAGTGCTGCTTATTTACTTCATGTTATATTGTCACATTGTCAGTATATCCAATTTTTACAGTGTTTAAATCTGTGTACGCCTATTCTAGGCAAATAGCAAACAGAAAAGGTGTGTGGTTTCTCTGGAAACAAAATTTAACTCAATAAAAAGGTTTGACAAAGGTGAGTCTAGGATGCTGATGACAATGCTATTGTTCATATGGTCATCAGTCCTGAGGAAGAGCATGACACAATGAGATCACCCCGAAAAGATCACATTCAGAGGGACTGAAGATGATTGTATAGCTTACAATGAACAGCAGAAAGAGTATATGCTGCTTGATCTACTGTCCCTACAGCATTAGCATCATATTGCATTATTCAAGAGAGCCAGAGGTTAGCCCAAAAGATATGAAAAACTTTTTCAAGAAGTAATCTCCTATTTAATATTGTAATTTATTTATCTTTTAATTAAACTGTTTAAAGTATTCAATGTAAAGTTTGAGGAATTGTGTTGTAATAAGCAACCATTATAATTACATTTTTAAGTGTTTGTTTTGTCATTTATGACCTATTGGCATATTATATCCATATTATCCAAGTTTTTCTCTATCTGAGGTAGCCCCAATCTTCTGTACCTGTAACTCCCAAATCCCAATTAGCTGATAATAGCAATCTGCTGTACCTGTAAATCATCATCATATCATCGTCATCTTCATCATGAAACTTCCAGACCTCACTGTTATTTTCTTTCCTTCTTTTTTCTTTAGTAGTACCTTTATGTATAAGAAGCACCTCTGGATTACTTGCAAAAATAAGTTTCAACCTCCTTTATACTTTCTCTACCATATACATTGTTGGTAGAGAAGGTATTGCATTCCATCCAAAAATTTGATATCGAGATTTCACTGGAAATATATGTATTGAGATCCCTGAATAAAAGAAAAGCATTTTTAGAAAAATGTGTGTGCGTGTGCGTGTGCGTGTGCGTGTGCGTGCGTGCGTGCGTGCGTGCGTGCGTGTGTGTGTGTGGTATAACTCAAAAACCAACAGTTGGATAAATACCAAACTTGGTATTTAGGTGCAGCATCTTCTAAAGATACAACACAAAGATTTTCAACAAAATCTCCCTCCAAACTACCCTTAGGTAGGTTCTAATGATTTTGATTAAAATACCATATATTAAGGATATGAGACTGTCAAGTGCAAAACTTGTCTAATCCAAAAATTAAAAAAATTGAGTTAGACATGGGATGCAATACTTCTTGCAGTTCTCTACAAACTGATGGCTTTGGGTTTGAACAAAACTGGTCTAATATACCTTCAAGACAACCCCAAAAACTGCTGTTCAATGCTTAACTCTTAAAATCCATGGTGGCGGTTGATGCAGAACTCGTCTAATCCATCTTACAATTCAGAGCAAAACTTGCCTTATCGAATACTTGTTTCACTATAATTGTGCTATGTGAAGAGCAAAACTTGCCTTATTCAGCACTAAGAAATATAGCAGTTTCGCTTCTGTTTCCCTACATTGGTAATCCTCTGTGATTCCAACCATTTTTAGTTTAGTTTTGACTAGTCTAAGGTGCAGACATGTTATTATGTAGTCTCCTGATATCACAAAGTTGGTGGAAAGGGTAGAACTAGGAAACGGGCATCCTGTGAATCGAAACATGAAAGAGAGAACAGGGAAAGGTATGTACGATCGAATTACAATTAAGTAGTATTCTTCTATTGTTAACTGATATGACTCATATAGGAATAAACAGATGTGTTTACAATACAGTCTCAATTATTAAAGTCATTCAGCAAGCCTCGGCCCATGCTTGCCTGCCTGCAATCACAACAACAAGTCATTCCAATGCAGTAACTTGACACAGAAGGACATAAGGAAATTCCACGAAGCCTTCTACAGCTGCAGCTCTAAAATTAAACAAGACTGTGTTATACTGACTTAGTGTTCAACTGATATACCTAAACGGCAGCATGCAGTCATAGACAATACTCAGAAGGGTTGTACAACAAAGTATTGTGTGAAACGTGTACAAGGTCTGCCAGTTCAGGAGTGTCATAAAACTTTTCTGGACATTTTGCAAATATCAAAAGACAGAGTATAAAAGACACCTTGAAACTGGAGTGGCACCAAAGGAATTCCAGGTGGAGACAGGGTGTCACAAAAATAGTAATAAGAGAGAATCTGTAATTAAATTCATACAGAAGTTTAAAGTACTTGACGTCCATTATTGTAGGAGCAAAACATCAACACTGCAATACTTAGCAAGGGAATTAAGCATTAATAAAATGAGACATATGTATAATGTAGAAGCATCTAATTCATTGAAAGTGTCTAAGAGTTTCTTTTATAATATTTTTAATGCAAAATTTAATATACACTTCAAAAGCCCTGTTTCTGATGTATGCTCACTTTGTCTTTCTTATGTCGAGAAGATAAAATTGGAAACAGATAAAACTAAACGTTCTGATTCACTGATAGCTAAACGAATACATAAACTTAGAGCTAAGGCATATTTTGATCTCCTAAAAGAAGATGATAAAGTAGCAACATTTTCATTTAACTGCCAGAAAAATATGGTATTGCCAAAAGTACAGGATTAAGTAGTATACTACAGCAGGAAGTTATTCATGTATAGCTTCTCCATTGTGCAGGATTCATCCAAGACAACACTGACAAAACAGAATGTTTGTAATTCTGTTTGGACAGAAATTGAACGTCCTAAAGGTTCAAACAAAATTGCATCAGCAGTACACGGTCAACTGTGCAAATCCAATTTTTCTGGAGTTAAGAAAGTAAGGCTATTTGCAGATGTGTACTGTGAACAAAATAAAAATACCACTATGATAGGCAATGGCTTGCTATTCAAGCACCACAGAACGTGCAGATGATAGAAATGATCTTTCCTATTCCTGGCCATTCATTCACCCCTCTCGATTGTGTTTTCTGACAAATAGAGAAAGAAATAAGAACGAGAAACATTACCAGTAGGCCTGAAGAATATTTTGAAATCTATAAAAATCATGGAAAGGTAATCAGGCTAGGGACAGATGTATCTGTACAAGATTGGAAGTATGCTGCAAAGGAAATATTGAAGTCACCAGGATCCTGGCATTTTAAATTTAAGGCATCTAAACATATTATTTTACAACGTTTTACCTCAGGCAAAACTCTAGTGAGACTTAAGGCAAATTATCAGTCCAATTTGTGTGTAGGCAAGACATTCTGAAGCGAGGCGAAACCTTAGAAATGCATATTGCAAAGAATTTAGATGTAGATGTAAAAATAAAGGAGGAAAAAGTTAAAGATGTGAAAAATTTATTAAAAAAACATTTGGTGATAACTGGGAGAAAATGAAAGCCTGTATTTTACAAGAATTTAATATCTAAAAACAATATTACCAATGATGATAAAGAAGTAGATGCTGTTTGTGAGAGTTTCTTGGATAGTGAGGAAGGACAACTTAGAATTTGATATGTTTGTTTTTGAACATTACAGTTTAAATATATTATTTAAATTTTACAAGTCATAAGATGAATGTGATATGAAAACTGGTCAATTTTAGTGAGCAAACTATGAAAGGAGTGCTTCATTGATACCCTTATGCGAAATCGGTGAACAAATTTTGTGAAAATTTAGTCTTTTTAACTAAAATGAAATCAGAAATGGTTATAATTATACAAATATTGCAAGAAGTCATTTATTAACATTGTCAATCACAAATATTGAGAAGTAAATGC
Source organism: Deroplatys truncata (assembly GCA_030765065.1). Classification (NCBI taxonomy): domain Eukaryota; kingdom Metazoa; phylum Arthropoda; class Insecta; order Mantodea; family Mantidae; genus Deroplatys; species Deroplatys truncata. The sequence continues at coordinate 96,509,365 of CM060984.1, read as the reverse complement.
GAAAATGTTTGCACTTAATTGTAATTTAGTATTGTTTTCCAACAAAACTCGACAAATCCACTACCGTTGTGTGCAAAACTCGCTTTATCCAAAATTAAATTTTGATTTACTGCCACATTATTTGAGACTGATTTTCAAGAGAATACACACATCTTTAAGGGTCTAGTCCAGACATTATAACATTAAGAAAATTTCAAATGTTCTGCTGTTTGCCTGATATTAGTTTTTCACATTTTCTGAAAATTCGTTTTACCTGGATAAGGCAAGTTTTGCACTTGACAGTCTCATACTTACATGACAAATGAAATGCATATCTTGATTTTCTGGGAATAGCCTATGAAGTCCTCTTCATTTGGAAGGAACTTTGTATAATGTTTTATAACTGGTAAACATTAAGCGATAGATGAAAACGCATCTACTGCACCAAAAATGTTGATCTCCTTAAAACACACAGTTTATTTCTAATAACATTTTTTGTGGTCATTTTTTTCAGCTGTTTCCAACATATCCGTTATTAATGGTTCCAATTATTGTTCAATACTCAGCCAATCTTTTCAAGTCCTGTTGACATTCAGTTGTTTCTTGTGATTGTATGGAAAGAGTATGGAATTTTAAGGCCAACTTGTAGTGTCCAGTTATAAAACATTTTACTATTGCTATTCCCCCCACTTTTTTAGTTCCATTTATACCCGCATTTAACTACATTGGTCTTATATCAGCGGCCTTTCCTTTGATATTCCCTTTGTATCTATAATGAAATGTGTAATGCAGCTATTTCCAGAAGGTTTATCACAATTAAAATGAAGTAGATAGGAAAATAAACTTTGAAATAAAGAATACTTTGTATGCCCAATAATAAGCAAAAGAGGTTAGAAAAGGTCATATCAATGTAACACATCAGATTTTTATTTAAAAGGAACATTGCTAAAGCACTTGTATATTATGTCGCAACTTACCAAGCATTAAGCATCCCTGGACTATAAACAATATTTGACAGCTAGTCCAAAGAAAAAGAAATGTAATACACCATATCATATGGCCAATGAATTTCACCATACCATTTGCTGTACCCCTGAAACAATTAGTTAAATTCATTACATATTTTGACTTTATAACTTCCATAAACAAAATACTAAAATGTTGTACTTATTTCAAATATATACCAGAATGTTTCTGGTGGTTATGAAAGGAAGCATTTAGGTGATGAATTAGGAATCTCTTAGACCTGTTACAATTACTAGGCCCCTTGCCAACTATCAAATGCAACCATTTGCGTAATGAAAGGAATTCCCATCATGAGTTTCCAGATTTCCAGAATGCAGTAGTAGAATATCAATTTATAGAAGCATAGAATGTATATTGACATTCCTCCTGAAGTCTTGTAAGAAAGCAATGAAGAAGCATATTGGTGCATTCTCTTCCTGCAAAACTACTTGCACTTGTATTTAATTAACTTGCTAGATCCCTGATTATAACAAGTGCTTGGATTTTGTTTAACAATGGACAACAAGACATTGGTTGCTGAATGTGGAATAATTAGCCTATATTTGGAATAATTATCTATAGCTCCTTACTGGTCTATTAAAAGTAGTCATGTATATATTAGCAGTTGTAATTATTCTCACTTGTCAGTCTAGGAGCAGGGCTTGATTTCCAGCAGGGAAAATCTTTGTTAGCGGTAATTTATAAGATAAAAAATAATTTTTATGTGCATAGAAAATATATACACAGTGCAGAACTCAATTTGTAAAATGACGTTTAGTTTATGTTTGCTCCAGGTTAGCCTTTCTATGAAAAGTGTTCTGCCAAAAATTATTTTTTTCTTTCTTTAAGACTTTGGAAAATACAGCTGTGACCTTATAGTGAAATAGTCTTAATCTATAAAACATTCACTTTGACAAAAACTATTTAAAGTTTGAATAAACTGAAGCATATTTTGAACATAATTTGAAAACTATAATGCAATTCTGTGAATTGTATTTTCAGAGAATGCATATAAAGTGATAATATATGAAACCAGTTTCAAAAAGTGATTACTAAATATTATTTCCATTTGTCATTTTAAATTATTGTTCAAATATACACTAAATTATGTTAGGTAAACCAAATGCAAAAATAAACTTGAACATAGCAACAACTTAGATTAGTTTATGGAAAGGACTTGGTTACAGTGATGTCACTAGTAATAATAAAATTAACATTTGAGTCAGTTTGTAACACTAAGTGCTGTATATTAAAAATCTACTCAAACATTAATTTTGTTAACAGAAACAACTGTTATAATAGGCTGTTCTTTACACATTTTATTTAAACAAATATATATTTATAAGTATATATGAACAGCTTACATCTTTCAATTATCTATTTTACTACAGCGTATACATTTCTGTTTACTTTTGTTTCCTTTTATAGTGCTTCATGCAGCACTTACTTCAGTGCATGTAATTTGGTACATATTTCTATTTAAATATTGCATAAATTTTACTAGCAGAACACACCTAACTCTCTTATACAAACTGGGATTCCAACTGTCTTCATGAAAATCTTAACTGTTTTAAATGAGAAACACTGGAAAATTCCAAATATTTTAGTGTTTTTAGCCCATTCTTACCAAAATGTTGTTCAAAGAGGGATAATAACCTACTTTCCTCTTTTCTGTATTGTTACAAATTCCCTTGATCTAATTTTATGTTCAGCATATAATTTTGACATGTCTTGCCTATCTTACCATTTGTTGTAGGATATCTGGTATATTAGCATCAGGGATAACAATGTTGATAAACAAAGAAAGTCAGCAATTTACACCTTGTGATGGAATGAGCCATATTTATATTAACTGTTTTTTTCATTGTATACTTAATGTCTCAGTCTTAAACATAATTTTGTAACATCAACCACACAAAGGCAATGTGAATAACACAGCAGTATGTGGCTATATTAACTTAAGAAATATGAAGTATTGCAGGTGGGACAAATACATCCCTCCTCCCTATCACAGATTCCCATGATCAGCAGATAAATGTCTGAACTTGTACTTCACAGTAATGAATCTTCTTCGACATTCATCCTGAAAAAAGACAGCTATCAGGGTAATCAAGATATTGTTAAGGGAGGGAGCCTGAAATGAGCACTGGTCACTTGTATACATTTGCTGATAAAGCCCACTACAATACCTTTCAAATGGGAAGAGTTTTTCTCTCCAGTGAATCAGATCTGTTATAAACTATGCACTGCCACTTCATTACCGCCACTCTTTTCATATTTCCCTCTCCTCGCACACTGTCTATTGCAAGGTAATGTAAGTACCTCACGAGATACTCTTGCTTTGCCTACACTATACACTTTAGCAGTAATTGCTGAGCATTTTTGGGATAAAACTGATTTCTCTCTTCCTCATTGCTGTATCTTTTAAAAAATATGTATACCTAAAAATAACATTTCAAGCCTGGCTTTGCAATACCTGCCTCTTTGCCTCACCCTAAATTCGCCACTTAAGGCCATTGCATGAGTGATGCCTGTTCTATCGCTACAAGGGTCATCCAGAAACTAAGTCCCAATGAGTGATAAAGAGAACAAAATCATCACTAAGTAAGGGATATTTATTGGAATAATTACATAGATTCACTGGCTACTTTTAAACAGTCACCACCATTGTTGAGGAATTTATTGTAATGGTGCACCATCAATTGTATACCCAAGTCATATGAGTCTGCTGCGAATGTCCGGAGCCATGAAGTCGCTTCATTCTGCACCTCATCGTCTTTGTGGAAACGTTTTCCTGCCAGAAAATACTTCATAAGACAGCAGAGATGAAAATCACTTGGAGCGAGGTTGGGGCTGTAGGGTGGATGGTCAAAGATTTCCCATCCAAGCTGATTCAACACATTTCGTGTGGCATTGATTGTATGGGGTCTTGCATTGTCATGCAATAGGGTAATACCTCCTGTCAACATCCCATATCTCTTGTTATGGATTGTCCTCCTCAGTTTATGCAATGTCTGACAATACCGATCAGCATTTACAGTCTCCCCTTGTGGTAAAAATTTGCACAGGAGGACACCATGTGGATTCCAGAAGACAGTGCACATGATTTTTTTGATAGAGATTGTCTGCTTGAATTTGGTCTTCACAGGTGAGCCACTATGCTGCCAATGTATTGATTGTTACTTTGTCCCTGGTGTGGCATGTGACACACATGTTTCATCCCCAGTGACAATATTGTCGAGCATGCAAAACTCGGATGACTGTATGAGCCTTGCAGTTGGCGGGAGACAATATTGGAGTAACAGTTTTCTCCAAGCACTATGCAATGACCACTGCCATCCCAAGACCAAAACTGTACTGCACTATTCCTACATACTTCCTCTCTACTCCTGCACATGCACATTCCTATCTGCCTGGTAGTGCAATCTCTGGACGAGATTGGGACTTAATTTCTGGATGACCCTCGTATTTAAAGCAAGAACTGATTACTGATATGAAGTATTTGAACTCTGAAGGATAAACATAAGGTCAGCATGCTTACACACCATAAAAATTTCAAGGCAGATGTTCTCTAGCTGCACATTCTGCCTACCAGGCTATGTGAGCTGTTGGCTCTCAGCTTGAACAACAGAGAGAGAGGAAACAAACAAATTCCTGTTGCTTATTCAATGTAATTCCTTTAGCACTGCCCTGACAATAGTTTGCATTACAGCACTATGTAATTATAAATATATAGGTGCAAACAAATGTTGGCCATTTCTGTGCTTATATGGCTATGATCAAACATAGGGATGTGTTTATTCATTTGCATTATGAAAACTATTTGAGCTAAAAATATGTGGTTTTCACAATTATATTACAAACATTATCCTCTACTTTTCATTGTTTAATTTTTGCATAATTAGAATATTTTAACCTAGCATGGTATTTATTGCAGACAGATTCACTTGACATGCGGCACTTCCTACTAGCAGTAACACAATATGACACCACTGTAAGACTCCCATTGATTGATGTCTTATGGCGCTGAAGGACAAACATCATCTCATTTGAAAACAACCAGTTTCATATTCAAATTCTTGAATATATGATTTTCCTTTGGCTCTGGCTGTTTTCATTTCTTTAATAAGCATGTCTCTCTAAAATCTCTTTTTTCTGTTTCCTGTAGTTGTTCTTAATTAATATTTTTTATTCTTTTTGTTTTTCACATTAGATGGGATTATCCATTTAAACTTCATAGTAGTTTTTATCCATTTAAACTTCGCTATGATTGGTCTGGGCTTGGATCTTGTTTTGCTAACTCTAAAAAAAAATACATATATACAATTTTCCAGCCAGCCAGTTTTAGACCTAATTTATCCTGGATAAATTAGGTCTACAACTGTTTCCTACTGTTTCCAAACCCTAAAGCATCCCATTTCTTGTTCCAGGATTTTCTCTCCATAAATTCTGTTTTCGATTTTCTATTAAAAAGTGCAGAGTTTTATCTGTACTTTCATGTAATGGGCATAATTTGATGCAGTAATTTGTATCACAAATTACTTAAATGTAAATAATGATTGTAATATGAATATGCATTTTTATGTGACATTGATTTCAGATGTTTATTGATTGTAAATATTGTTGGAAAGTAAATTTATACGGCTTTACTGAAACTGTCAATAATAGCGCAATAATGCAGCGAGGGGGTGAGCTGTTTATCATTATTGGGAACAAGGAAGTTACGTAATGTTCGCGCGTTTTTTCCGTTGAGAACCTTCTGGAATATTTCCTAAAGCATATGTATTCATAATTTTTATTGGATATTAAAATAGACGCTAATGTTGGCGCGTTTTATTAGCCAATAGTAATTCATTTATAATCTTTAGGCGTATCTGATTGTGGGATTATAAATAGAGGGTAAGTTTGAGGTAAAGTCAGTCAGTCCTTCAGTTCGCCGAAAACATTCATACACTACACGTCGTCGTCAGTCAGTCAGTTCGTCAAGTTACGCGCAGCAGAATTATTGAAAGATCTAAAATATGGTAAAGTTAATTATACAAAAGGTTGAAGTACGTTGATTAAAAGTGATCAGTAAGAAGTTATTATAACAGTTTCAGTTTGGCGAGTGTTAAGATCAATGTATAAATGTGATAGTTAACGTGTTCGACAATAAAAAATTATAAAACAAATTTCTTCATCAGTGTAATTTTTGGATAAAAGATTCCTTTCCGCTTCACAACCTGTATTGAGACACATGTTCGACCCAAGCCAACAGGATAATAGCTAGCCGGAGGACATTTAAAATGAATTATTTCAAAAACTGATACTAGGGAACGCAAATTGCTAACGCCAGATGGAGCTACAAACCAAACAAATGAATGACGTCATAAGATGGCTTCCACTCACATGAAGTAAACACAATATAAGATCTCCAAGTTCTAATAATTTACGTAAAACATATTACGTAAGAAACATTCTCTCGCAAATTGGCGCCCAACGTGGGGCACGATAACCAGGAAAGGAACACGATAACCAGGAAAGGAACACGATGACCAGGAAAGAAGCATAGTGACCAGGAAAGGAACACGATGACCAGGAAAGGATCAGAATTAACCAGGAAGAAGTGAGATGACCAGGAAGGGGCGAATGCAGCAGTGAAATGATCTACAAGACGCAGATTCAAGAAACAACTAGAGGAGCGACAAACGACGCGGATAAGTGGACACAAAACATCGAGACAACGTAGATTCATCATAATACAACGCAGAAGCGACATACAAACCTAGGAGAAAGGGGCAGAAAGCTGGACATCAAAGCTACCTCAGCAGATAGCATCAGAAAGGTTAGAAAAATGTTATGTTAATTCTAAAAAAAAAAAAAAAAAAGGTAAACAAATTTAAAACAATGGCTACTAATAATACAGAAGAAATAATTATGGAGGGAGATAATGTAACAGTTAGCTGTAATTCAATACAGGTTACAGAAAACAGCCCAGACTTTTTAGGATTTGAGGGTGAAAATGTTAGTACAGAAAGTCAGAATAGAATAGCAGGAAATGTTAATCTTGATACTAGTATGATTATGGAAATGCTGAAGAATATGGAAAAGAATAATGAGAAATTAAGGGAAGATATGCAAAAGAGTTATAGGGAATTAAGGGAAGATCTTAGTAAGAAAATAGATCAAAACAGGGAAGATATGCAAAAGAGTTTTGAGAAATTAGGGGAAGCTATGGACAGGAATCATAGGAAATTAATGGAAAGTATTGGTAGGAGGAATGAGAAATTAGAGCAAACAGTAGATCAAAGCAGTGAAGAAATTGAAAAGAAAGTTATGAAGTTAAATAGTAGTATGCCAGAAATGAGAGATGAAAATGAGGAAATAATAGTAAGTGAGATAGGAGAAGTTTCAAAGAAAATGTTAGACATGAGTAGGGAAATAGGTAACAAAAAGGTGAGGTTAATACTAAAAGTGAGGTTAATGTAGAATGCCCAGAGTTAGGAAATCAAGTGAGTAACATTGCAAGTGAGATAAGAGAGATAAAAGAGGTTATGAATGTAGATGTGAATGAGGCGCAAGTTAATTTCAGAGGGGAAATATCAGAAATACAGAATGAGACAGTAATGCAAAGAAAGAAATTGTACCAAGATGTTCAAAATGAAAACTCCAGTCCAGTACAGTTGAGTACAGATTTGTCAGAGTACTCTCAAGTTAAAAAGATAGCAGATGAATTGAAAATGAAAGTTGTTAAAAGATGTATTGTTCAAGAAACTGTAGATTGTTTTCAAATGTTATCATGCGATGAAATTTCAAATGAATACAAGAGGTTATTCATGAACAGAATTTTGAAGGTTAGGTTACGGCTACGAGTAATGTTTAGCCACACACAATTTGATCCAGGAGGGTAAATAGCAATGAGATATAAAGTAAATGCTGGATAGGTAAAGATGACTTGCAGAGAAATGTATTGGAACGTAAGAGGGTTAATTATCTATATGTCATTTGAAAAGAGAAATAAATTACAAAAAAAAAAGAGAAATGTTTAAAAAAAAAAAAAACTTTTTAGTAACTGTAACAACATTTGAAAAGTAAAAATGCAAAGATTGAAACTTAATATGATATTATATTAAAAGTACGTAAATACAATTCCAAGAGTATTATTAAAATAAAGTACAAAATAACAAAAATGGGTAAAAATAATTAAAAACAAATAGTTATGTAGCAAACAGAAAATGTGAAACAGTGTCTAGATTTAAGAGATGTAAATATTTGTGTAGAGGGTGAATATTTTGGTAAATATGTGTAATAATTACAAAAATCTTAAATGTATAAATTTTTGTCAACAACTTAAGAAAGTAAACAATTTGGTAACAGTAATTAAATAATTTAGGGTACAGTATTTGCTATAAAAAAATTTTGTGATGTCAGATTAATATCTAAATTAATTAAACCAGAGCCAGTAAGTAGTGGCGAGATAAAAAAAAAAAAAAACTTGTCGCGTGTTAAATACGTGTGAAGTGTCAAGTGAAAGTGATAGCGTGTGTTCCAAGAATTAGGAGACTAAAAACCCAATTATAAAATTTCCAAACAAGTTGTAAATATTTATAATTATGTTTCTAGTGGGGCATATGATGCAGTAATTTGTATCACAAATTACTTAAATGTAAATAATGATTGTAATATGAATATGCATTTTTATGTGACATTGATTTCAGATGTTTATTGATTGTAAATATTGTTGGAAAGTAAATTTATACGGCTTTACTGAAACTGTCAATAATAGCGCAATAATGCAGCGAGGGGGTGAGCTGTTTATCATTATTGGGAACAAGGAAGTTACGTAATGTTCGCGCATTTTTTCCGTTGAGAACCTTCTGGAATATTTCCTAAAGCATATGTATTCATAATTTTTATTGGATATTAAAATAGACGCTAATGTTGGCGCGTTTTATTAGCCAATAGTAATTCATTTATAATCTTTAGGCGTATCTGATTGTGGGATTATAAATAGAGGGTAAGTTTGAGGTAAAGTCAGTCAGTCCTTCAGTTCGCCGAAAACATTCATACACTACACGTCGTCGTCAGTCAGTCAGTTCGTCAAGTTACGCGCAGCAGAATTATTGAAAGATCTAAAATATGGTAAAGTTAATTATACAAAAGGTTGAAGTACGTTGATTAAAAGTGATCAGTAAGAAGTTATTATAACAGTTTCAGTTTGGCGAGTGTTAAGATCAATGTATAAATGTGATAGTTAACGTGTTCGACAATAAAAAATTATAAAACAAATTTCTTCATCAGTGTAATTTTTGGATAAAAGATTCCTTTCCGCTTCACAACCTGTATTGAGACACATGTTCGACCCAAGCCAACAGGATAATAGCTAGCCGGAGGACATTTAAAATGAATTATTTCAAAAACTGATACTAGGGAACGCAAATTGCTAACGCCAGATGGAGCTACAAACCAAACAAATGAATGACGTCATAAGATGGCTTCCACTCACATGAAGTAAACACAATATAAGATCTCCAAGTTCTAATAATTTACGTAAAACATATTACGTAAGAAACATTCTCTCGCAAATTCTTTAATCACTTTCAGTTCCGTTAACCACAATGCTTGTGTTCTTGCCTTACAAATACTTTCCTTTCAATTGTAATTATCAACAAATGTTTTCATATTCAATTCCTTCTTAAAGTTTCTGTAATATTATATAGCAATCTTACCCCTTAAGCCATTGCACAGGGTAAGAAAATGGGTATGGTAACATAGCCACATTTTTGTAACTTATTACTTTCTCTATATGTACAGTAAGTATGTAGAGGATACTTTATCTAGTATGGAATTTCAAAGTCTTCACATAGTGATCCACTTTATTGCTTAAGCCTACTATATTCTCCTAATCTCCTTTTGTTGCCTACAAGGAAATATGTAATAAGACAATTTCTACAAATGTTTATCTCAATTAACATGAAGTAGATAGTAGAATAAGCTTCTACAATGATAGTTTGTTGAAGAATGGGCAGAGAAAGTAATGTGAAGTAATACATCAGACATTTTTTTTATGCAATCATCAATGCAAACTGTATGAATTTTAACAGTATCATTGGTGAGAATGTGTAATGTTTGCACAGTGTATTAACGTGAATAGTTTCTACTTTGTTTGCTCTGGACATATAATGATCATCTTCAAATGTGGCAATGTTACTACACATATGTAAAAGCCACAACCATTTATTTTCATTAATGTGGTAATGTTTAAATACAGAGCCTTTGTCTGGATGTGTGGTCGGCCTAACGGAAATTCTCTTGACACCAGGAAGCATGCAAATTGTAACTAGAGCAACCATACTACTTCATCATAAGAGATGTTGGAAATTATGTCCTTTTGCCACCACACATATCTCACACATTTTAAGAAAATTTGCATTAAAACTCATTAATTCTTCATGACCATGTAAATAAAACCATGCTTTGTCTATAAAAACAAATTAAATATAGGATTCATAGAATTATTATTAATATTGTCCAACACTCAATTGCAGAACTTAATACTACTCACATTACCATGTGGTTGCAATTTCTGAACTACAGTTACCTTATAGGGTTTTTATTAATTTTAAAGTTTAGTGGCTTTCCAAGCTGAAGTTTGCAAAATTCCTGATTTCTGTGCAAGCTTTCTCAGAGATTTCTTTGGTCCTTGTTCTAACTTTTCTTTAATGTTATTGAGGTTTTCCTTTGTAAGAACACAGCAAATTAATTCAGTTTCTTATAAGAATAGATCCCATTTCCCTAAAGCTTATCGCAATATTTCTCTTTAAACTATTTTTCTGTGAAGTGTATGAACAGCAAGGAGTTTATTTATAAATTTCCATCTCACTTCTCTACAAGAGTTTGTTATCACATAAGAATCATACATGAAGTTTCTATGTGCTAAAGTATACAGATCTTTTGGCATTATAACACCACTAACACACTATAACACTGAAACATATGGTCCCACAACGTGTCAAGCACTGTACAGTGCTTCATGTCAACTGATTTGCTGGCACACAGAGAGGAGGGAAAGTGGAGGGGGAACAGAAACAGTTAGAAATGCCATAGTGCAGGACAAACAATTTCTGTAATACAGCCACATGTCTAAATGAAGGTTCTGTATACAATGTTATTTTAACATGCTTATTATGTAAGCGCAGCACAAACAAATTTTAATGCTTGTACCTCTTTATGTTTATGAAGTATAAGATACTAGCTTTGTTGCTAAGAAACGTCACATGTAAGCTTTTTTTTTACTGTTAGTTACCTCACATTATAACCATCTAAAATGTGATTGAAATAAAAATAGTAGTTATGTAAATGTTGACAGGAAAAGAAGAAAATAAAAACAGAATATTGGGTGAGTTTTTGAGGAAAACAAAAGAAAAATGGATTAGAAAAGTAAGAGATGTAAGATGGAAGAATGACAAAGAGAAAAGAGTGAGTATAAGGGGGATTAAGGATGTACAGGTCGTGCCACGGATTTTGGCATGTGAAAATTTTAATGGAAAGCTAAGATGCGAGTCATTTACCATATAGATGTATGACACATACGGGGCTGCAGCTCGAAGAATGGTGCAAGTTGAGACGGGAGTTGTATACGGTGGAAGGAACTGGACCACAACTGGACAGAAGGAACCACGTGCTACTTGCAAGGGAGGTATTGAAACATCAGAGGGCTGGCTGACTGGGTCATATGCCCTGAAGGTCATATGCCAATATCCCTGGCGAGACCTATACAAACTGAGTAACACATATGGTGTATAGATAGCGAGATTATTTGTACATAGGTTAAGCTGGTAACGAGGAAATATATTGCAATAAATGTATGTAATATAAGAGGGCAAGTAAATTCCATTTCTATCAAATACTCACATCTCACCCAGAGCTACTCTGAGCTGCTCTAAGTAATCTCAGCACCAACTTGCAGAACTGATCAGCACTTAAAATCTTAAGAATGACTAGGTGTTGCCAAACAGATCCAAAGCTCTTTCCTGACAGTTTGGTCTGCAATGTAGGTAATGCATGGTAATACACCCTTACATGTTATTGGCTGATGGAATTGATGGTTCATAAAGGTACTGCCACTATTATGATGATGAATAAATTAAATATAGCAGACACTGAAATTAAACTTGATTTTTGTATTGCATTTTCAAAAGAATTCAGCAGATATTGAGTTAAATTAATGCCAGGATAGAGCAAAGTCTGCATTCCGAATAAACTCACTTCTTTTCCTTTTAGACAGATTTGGTGGGTGTTGAATTTGGATGTTTCATATATTATAGCAGTTAACAATGGTATTTTTCAATGTGTGGTGCAAATACAGGGAGAATTGTTTAAACCAATAGAGATAAAACAGTTCATCAGGTAATCTTGTAAATCATCTTTGCTTTATCATACCTGACTGCTGTGGGGAACATCTCAATAATAGCAATATCAAACACTGACTTTGCTGAACAAACAACCGCTACCAGCAAATATGTTGCTGCATAACATAAGCCATATATTTCTGTAGAAGCCAACACACTGTAGCAGACAGTTGCCAGAAAACTCAGCAGTGCTGTAACAGTTTACAAGACATAAAAATTACTTGCACCATATTTAAGTACATTTTAAGTGAGTATACTGCACTCATATCCATGCATTCACAGAATCAATATTTATAGCACTGGATGACAAAGAAAAAAATGTAAGTCTATTACTTGACCTTAGCAAAGCTTTCAACATGGTAAATCATAAAACACTGATTTCTAAATTAAACAAAAGAAAAGTGAGAGGACTCCGTGAAAGCTGTTTTAACTCATATTTGAGTAACTGGAGGCAATATGTTGAAATTAATTGAATAAAATCCAGTAATGCTATCATAACACATGGAGTCCCTCAAGGGTTAATACTGGCACCACTTCTCTTTCTTATATATACCAGGTGAGTCAGCTACCCCTATTTATTTTGGAATTTATGCAACGTGCTAAGTGACATATGTCACTTATGCCTTTCTTGAATGCCTTCTAATGACTGGTTTGCATAACACTTTATAGAGGAGGGATAGATAACTCAGTGCATAAGTGTTTTAGGGACAGAATGCAATCGCTATGTATGTCAATGCAAAAAACATCCCACCCTGACACTGGGAGCTGCAGTAGCACCTTTAGCCAATTTTACAAACTTTTATTCTTTAGCATACATTCATGTACACCTTTGAAAACATCCCTGAAGGAACAACATATCACATGCATGGGTTGACAAAACCATCTGAAAACAAATTGGCAGATTTACACAGTGCGACCAATTGGATTTAAGCCGTCAGTCAACGTTATACAGCCTTGTCAAAAAATGCTAAGTATTAGGTAGATAATTTCGCTTCTGTCACAAACTATGGCATATTTCAGTTCATACAATAATTGTAATGACTTTTTCAGTTTATTTATTTGAGTTAAAGCTACCAAAACGAGGTCAAAACCTGTATGAAGCTGCAAAACGTATGTAAAGATTTGAGGTGGGATCTGGTTCTGCGATTACTAATTCGTATAGGAACCTCAGCTCGCTAGGTAGCGTTGGCCGAATGGTATTATCATGGTCGCTCTAACATTGTGCACATCAGTTCGGATTCAAATGCTTCATGTTGAATTCAAAGTTTTATTACCTTTTGTTTTATCTCTTTGGGACTATAATTTGATATTATGATACAAATAATATTTTTGATAACATTATAAGTGTGTACAAAATAGAATAATCGCCATGTTTTCCACTGGTAGATGGATAATTTATCCTTCGTAGTAGGTATTTTATTGTGGCCAGTATTATACTTGACCCATTCAACGAAGTTTAAAACACTCCACACATGCAAGGCGGCTTTAGTTATTTGTGCCTGCGCCAATACTTGGCGTGAATAAATAATTCTCTCCCCATTATCTACTCAGTATCTGAAACCTTTCTATGAGATGCGGCTGCTGTCATAACGTATACAAACGACGAGTAGGTATATTGACATGCTGTTAACCTATGGAGAAACAAGGTGTAATGCACTGTCAGCAAAGCGCCTTTATGAAGAACAGTTTCCAGGAAGGAGGGCACCTACTGCAGACACTTTTCGAAGGGTTGAAAGACGCCTTCATGAAACAGGATCATTTGGAAGAGCACCACCTGCTCGCGATGCTCCAGTAACCTCTGGAGGCAATGAAGAAGCTCTGCAAAATGCAATAGAAAACAATCCACATACTAATTCAAGGGCCATAGCACAAGATCTGTATATAAGTCAGTCCTCAGTGATGCGCAAATTGAACCGTAATAAACATCATCCGTACCATCTACAACTACACCAGGCTCTCCACGGTCGCGACGTTCAAGCACGGGTGTTATATACACAGTGGCTACAGCAGCGAGCACAAATGGATGCAGAGTTTTTAGGAAGGTTCTCTTCAGTGATGAAGCTACATTCCACAATAAAGGAACTGTTAACTGCCTTAATATGCACTACTGGAGTATAGGCAATCCTCACTGGATGAGAGAAGCTACATTCCAGGTACAGTGGAGCATCAATGTCTGGTGGGGAATATTAGGCGACCAGCTACCTGGACTGCACTTTTTTTAAGACAACCTCACAGGACCACGGTACCTTGCATTTCTGCAAGAAGAGTTGCCATTGCTTCTAGAAGATGCGCCACTAGTGAAACGGGACCAGAACGTGGTTCCAGCAGGATGGATCGGTTTGGTTTGTTTCGTTTAAGGGCGTTCAACGGCTAGGTCATTAGCGCCCTTGTAAGACGGATCATGGCAAAGGCCAGAGATAAAAATCAGTAGAAAACTTCATGGCAAAGGACAGAAATAAAACTGAATATAAAAATCATAGCAAAAGCCAGAGATATCAATATCAAAACATAGCACAAATCATACATAAATATAAGTATATAAAACTAAACTTGTCAATATGAAACACTTGCTGTTAAGATGACTAAATTCGCATTTGGAAATTTACTCTTGACAAATAATTAAAAATCCTATCAACCGCTTGCTTATCATCCGCTAAGACCTCTGCAAGACTGTCCGGTAGTTGCAGAGAGTCCCGATGATGTGCTAGAACAACACACTCTAGCAACACGTGACGCGAAAGACCTTCGCCACAAAGTGGACAAATAGGTGCAGGGTCACCCTTAAAAATATAACTGTGCGTAAAATTGCAGTGACCAATGCGCAACCGAGTCAAAATCCCCTCCTCACGACGAGATACATGAGAGGAAGTTACCCAGTTTATTAGAATGCCCTTCATTATCTTAAGCTAATTTCTGCGGAGAGCTAACCACTCCTCACGCCAGCACGACAGCACCGCTCTCCGCACAACCAGCCTAAAATCTTCTAACGTTACTCGAGGTATTGTAACACTGGGTTCTGTAGTTGCCGCCTTCGCTGCCAAATCCGCAAGTTCATTCCCCGGCAAACCAATATGACCAGGTTTCCAAGCACACTCTACATTAACGCCAGAAGCGTATAAAACATGAATGGAGCTCCACTACACTGGTCACTGATTGTAAGGAATCACTTACATACGAGTAGAACATATCTGCAAAAATTGATTGGCCGAGGGGACCAATCGCATGTCACCCCATTGTATTTCTTTCTGTTGGGTCGTTTAAAGGAACGGATCTTATGCTCAAGAACCGCAAAGCCCAAATCATCTACGGGCACTCATACGTGATGAATGCAGGCAGATTACACCGCATGTTACAGCATGCAAGAAGGTCTCTCCGACAACATACGCAAATGGGCATTGATGAATGCACATTCGTCATTTTGAACATTTACTTCGTTGATGAAATTCGCGCTCTTTAACAAGTTATTATTCTGTTTACGAGTGAACTTAGCACATTTGCAACTCCTTTGACAGTAGAAGAAGTGAAACATAAGGTTTAAACATGAAACAAAAACTGTTAATATCTCTGATTTAATATTTCGATATGCGTCCAAAAGAATGAAAGCTGACTACGTAACACGGTTTACAATACCAGATATGGTACAGATTATTGGGGTTAACATGATACACAATTATCTGATTGTAATGCTCGTTTCCTTTGGATCACAGGAGAGCCAATAACAAAAATAAATAAATTAATATACTAAAATACAGAAAATGAACACAAGGAGAAAGGAAAAAAAGAGAACCAAAACAATTTGATGTTTGTATTAGATTCGAACCTCCAAAGCTAACCTTTGCTTCACCATATTCCAGTAGCTAACCCCAGTTGGTCAGAACCCGCGTATTCTGTCCCGCTCTTCGGGAAAACATTCCTCTATCTCCTTGCAAACATTATATCCATGAAAAGCCATTTGTTTTAAGGCTTTCTCAGCTCCTTGGTTCTCATTCGGGCTTTTAACCATTAATGCTGGTTGTGTATAGTACCGAATAGAAGGGCAGAGCATCAATAACGGTTTGTTTGCTAAAAGAGCCAATGTTTTCACATTAGACTGTAAACTGTGGGTTGCATAGATAAAAATACCTAGGAGCAGCTGACTCACCTGGTATATATAAATAAACTTTCTCCCACCATAATCCAAGTAAAGGGCATTTTTATTTGCAGATGACACAAATATTAAAATTAGTGACCCTGACAAAAATAAATTTCAGGAAAAAGACCAGTGAGGTATTAAAACAAATAAAAAGTTGGCTACTGAGCAATAAGCTTAAGCTCAACATTGAAAAAATAGCATACATAGAATTTCATCCAGGTATGCACAATTCAATGCAGATGTTTTTTAACAATGTACAAATTGCCAAAGTGCAATTCACAAAATGTTTGGGAGTTTGGGTAGATTCTAATCTAACTTGGGAAATCCACATACATAACCCAAGTAAAATACTAAGAGTCTAAGCCTTTGATATCCTTACAAAAATATTATTCTTGGATGCCTTAAAGACAATGTACTTATGGCATAATAGCATGGGAGTTTTCTTCAAAAAGTATGCAGCTGATCAAACTACAAAAAAGGATTATAAAAATAATAAAACAAGCACTGATATGTTCAGACAGAAGACAATATTTAAAGAGCTATCAATATTATGCTTACCATGTATATACATATGTCAACCTCTTTAATACATCAAAACATGATCTTTTCAAAAGGACCCAGCCCTACATGATCATAATACAACAGCATGTAGTAACATGCATCCTAACACTCATAGCCTTACCAGGTGTTTTAAATCAATATCACATCAAGGCATTAACCTATACAATCATCTTCCAAATAATGTTAAAGAATAAAACATTTAAGACAGCTATGAAAAAAATTCTCTTAAGTAATTTAACATTCTCTCTCAATGATTATATAAATATAAAATTTTAACTCAAGATGTATAATTTTTTGTGAACATTTTTATAATTTATGTACACAAAAATACTAATATTGTAATGAATGAAATGTATTTTGATGATGCCATGAAAGTGCTGTATTTCTCCAGGCTGATAATAGAATAAATAAACAAATAAATGAAGTTCCATTGCAATAATTTATTGATTCCAAAGGTAAAGAGCTGCAAAGAACAGATAAAATAGATATATTAATTAATATAACTGAAGTTCATTTTGCTATTAACAAGAACTCCAGACTACTAGACTATCTCTCTAGTCAAATGTTCAGCCTGTTGATTTATTGGCACAAGGTTTCAAATTTGATTCCCAGCTGGAATAACAGAAAGTTTTTCTTTAATTATACTAATTGCATGTACAATTGCATTTGCAGTGCCTAGAAGTATGAATGGTGTATTAAATATGTTTCATTGCAAAATGAATTAAACCGAATAATATCAGTACATGAGTGAGTTAGTAATACCAACAGCTGTTTCTCAAATCAAAGTTCCCAATATAACCATTGAAATTAAACAGGACAATTAGAACCATTAAATATAGCCAGATAATTTTGTTTTTATTAACTCTACAAGCCTTAAGCTACAATGTTGGTGGTTTCCATTGTTTCTTAAAGATTTAAGTTTTGCACATCCTTTCTTAGGCATCTGCTTACTAGCCCTTTTAACAAATGTGTAATTGTTTCTCAGCATTAAAATGTCAGACATTTTCGCTTATGCCTTAAACTATTTAGTACCCATTTCTTTTTTTATTATAAATCACCTTGCCTACTTAACAGTATCTCTCATGGTTGCCACAGAAGTACAAATATGTAATTTGTATTTGGAAATTTCTTTAAATGATTTAATCAGTATTCAATCAAATTATGATGAAATCATACACAAGAAAGAAAACCTCACTAGATAAATGCACTAATATGAAGTCATCTGCAAACCACCAGAGGCCACACTTAGCTCAGCAGAAATCAACTCATAAGTGTCCCAACAGTGAACATGCAGCTGAAGATGCAGTGAATATTCATTAATCTAACTTGTGAGTGAAGCTATGAAGAGTGTGTAAGCTGAACTTCACTTAAGTGCATTATACACAATCAGTATTATTAAAAAAATTACTTTTTAAAGTATAATGACATTTTTACCTTTCAAAACCTGCTAACAAAGCATTACCAACACCATGCACCAATTCCTATTAGAATACATTTATTTCTGCGTTGAACTAAAGGTACCTAAAATTATTCATTTTTAAAAGCCATGACAGGACTAGAGTTGAATATATTCATTTTTATGTAAAATATTGTAACAAATGAGAAGATCAGTTGCTGCTAAACACACTTAATTTATCATTTAAGCACTCAGTGCAGCACAAATGTTATACTTAAGAACATTGTTAACACACACTCAGAACAGAACACAACTAATCGGTCTAATCAAATCACAACTGAACTGCTGAGTGACAATTCGCAACTGAACTGCACTTGATACTGTCCACTAATACTTTGTAACTTCTTAGCTAACTGAACTGAACTCTCCAACCTGGCAGATCATCTCCTTATATAGGCCCACCTCATAGAGAAGAGAACATCTTAGAAGGGGAAACTACTCAAAACTGCTGAAAGGAATCTTCTGCAGCAGTAATTACCCAAACTGTGGGGAGATGGCACATAATGGGTTTGTTGTGTGGCTATTGTTCTGAGAGGCTCGTCATTAGTCACACCCAGTCAGACAGGTATGGACTGGTATGCACTCACCAGCAGCCCACAGGTACTTAATTCACAGTCACAATAGACTTAAGTGCAATACAAAATATAATATAAATTAATATAACATAGTAAAATGTTCAAAATAAATGCCTGTTATTTATTCAAATTGCTGATAATATGGTGCTGTTAGCAGAGAAGAAAAAGATCCTAAGGAACATGCATTAAATGATAATAATGAGGCTTTTGGGATGAAGATGCACTTAAAGTCAAGATGAGAGAGTGGAGCAAGTGAACAGAGTTACATTCTTGGAATGTGCCATTAGTAGTTACTTGAGCTGTTGTTAAGAAGTCAGGTACATTTTTAATAGTTTAAGAAGCATTTTTATAGGCAATTCAAGAAAGAACTAAGGAGGATATTAGTGAATTCCACCTAAATAACTTTTAGAGCATGTGGTTTATTGACATAAAACTTGGTGTGAGGGGATAAACATATGTTGAGAGCTCAAAAATTGTATTACTACTCTTTTGGGATTCTGGTTAACTGGAAATGACTCTCTCTTATTTTAAGTGGAATACCCAATATATCTTTATACTTTAAAATAATGCTCATTAAGAGCTTTTCAAAAAGTACCCACACTAGATACTTCTGTAAAAATTTATTGTTGCTGAAACTAGAAAACAAAAAAAAAAATGCAGGCCTAATAAATAATGCAAGTAACACTTATTCTGTTTACTGTGATTGTGATCCTTTGCTTATTCATAGAAACATGTTTATTCACACAGATATAGTATCTTATATAAGTGATCGAATTTGACATCTAGGTGTTAATAATGTGATGTGATGTAATGTGAAAGGAAAAACAAATCTAATTTTAATATGGTTAGCTATGGAGAAAGGCAATGATCTCATTGAGAGGCATAAAAAGTATTTGATGGTATTCATCCAGATCACAGTCCAATTCCACATACAACAGTGATAAAGATTATTAAACATCTTTAATGACATTGGAGGTGTAAATAACTTACTAAGATCAAGCCACCCGAATAGTGCAACACATGAGAATATTTCATTGTATGTTCTCCTCCATGTACAAGAAAATTCAAATGTTTCTACAACAAATTTGGCATTAGAATCCAATATAAGCCAAAGTTCTGTGATGAAAATCCTTAGAACTTCCAAACAACTTCCTTATAAAATTCAGCTTTTGCAAGAACTTACAGAGGATGATCCTGATAGAAGAATGCAGTTTTGTCAATTAATGATGGAGTGGATTAACAACAATCTAGTTTTTTTTCAGACAAATTGTATCCTTAGAGGAAGTCACTGAAGTACTTTGACTGACTGGATTTGTCAACCAATACAACTGCTGATACTGGTAGATGTAAATCCATAGTAACCACAGAAACTTAATGTTTGTGCTGGTATTGTTAGTGACAATGTATATTGGTCCTTTCTTCTTTACAGAAATTCTTAATGCTAAAAGATACTTGGATTTGCTTCAAAAATAAAGCAGAACCAGCCATCACTAACTTGCTTCTATATCCATCAACCATCAGCTACCCACAGATGACATCCGTTTCCATCAAGATGGAGCTCTAGCTCACTGTGGACAGAATGTTCATTAGTGTTTAGACCAGGACTTTCCACAATGATGGAGGCAGAAGGAGTCACATAGAATAACCAGCAAGATTCCCGGATTTGTTGCCTTGGACTTATCTTATTTTTGTGAGGCTATTTGAAGTTAATAGTGTATTGAGAAAGACCTAACAACTTAAAAGATCTGGAGCATTGAATAATGAAAGTGGTGCAAGGTATTCCTAAAATCTGGTTATTAAATGATTTCTGGATAGACTGGTACATTGTCAGGCAGCTGGAGGTTACATAATTCAGAAGGTGAGTTAGCTTTGTTTTGATTTTGTGAAGGAAGGAGTATTTTATTATTCAGTAGATTTTTCTGTCTTCTTAATTTAGCAATGATGAATTTGTACAGAAGTAATAGTATGGGCATTTAAAAAGCTTTTAATGAGCATTATTAAAAAATATAAAAATATATTTGGTATTCAATTTTAAGTAAGAGAGTTGGAGTTAGTTCAGGTTAAACTGGGAGTTCAAAAACTTGGTGATATAATTTTTAATCTCAGTATATGTCCCCACATACCAAGTTTCATATCCCTGAGCCACATGTTTCAAAAGTTATTTAGGTGGTGCAGAACTTTCAACTAATGCTGTATAGTGTGTGAAATTGAAAATTGCAATTTGGAGAAAAAAGTTTCTAATATGTCACATTCACATGCTTTTCTTTAATCATTATCATTTACTGTTATACAGACTCTACAGACTATTCTTGCAAAAGTTTATTTTTATACCTACTTAAAGTTATTAAGATAAAACTTTGCAGAAATAGCTTCATTACACATTTTGCTGCAGGTACAAGAGGAATACAGAATAGCAAATCTTAAAAAGTTGGTTTGTAATTCTACATTCTTTTCCATGACATTATGAGAAACCACTGAATGGTGACAACATTAAAAAAAAATATTACAAAATATTGAAAAATTCAATCCAATAACAATGATATCTAGGAAATGGCTGACGCCACAAAAATATTATTTGAAATAGGTTTATGTTTTAAACAGATCTACATTTTTTTGTGGAGTAAGTGTTTATTTATCTCTTATAGTTTACCAGTTAAATTATATAAAATTCATTCCAAATAAAGAGATGAGTTGCTCTTAATCCCTACCTAAGCATAGAACCCCAACATGTCAGTTATCAAAATGTTGTGACAATAATATAGTAGAATCCTGTCATAAGCATATATATATAAAGAAATACAACTTACATAACAGCACAGGACGACGTAGCAGATCAATTACAAATGCCAACACAATGTAACCCAGAAGCATAGCACTTGACAGCACAAGCAGATTGAGAAATGGAAGCTGTTTAATAGTTATGCATTTTCCATAGTTATATTCCACCTGAATAAAACTCTTATATCCAACAAAACAATCATGCTGTTTTCCACACATTTTCAATGTTTCTGCCAAGAAAACATTACACATTACTGTTCTGAAAGTTTAAGAATATATAAATACAATTAGTTATGTAGAAAGTTATACTTCGTAATATTTGTCTATTAAATTTTTACCAAACTGCAGAGAAAAAAATCTGATGTGTTACACTCACATGACTTTCTCTACTCTTGTACAAACTATTTTTACAAACGCTTATTCTCCATCTACTTCATGTTAATCGAGATAAACATTTGCAGACTCTATCTTATTGCTAAGTTTCTTATAGATGTAAGGGGAATATATATTTACAAGGGCAATATAGAAATACAGTAGCCTTTAAGCACATACATATCTCTTAATAGCTGGTTGCTAGGTGCAGTACCATTCCCTTTGCCACAGATTAATACTCTTTGCATATACAAGACAAAAAAATGAATAATGAATTCCCATTTGAGAAAATAAGTATTGAAAAATTTAAGGGAATAACAAGCAATATCTCCAAAATGGTTCACTCAACAAAGAAATGTATATGACATAAATTGTGTATTTTAATGCGATCTACATTTCTTGTGTAGTAAAATTTTGTCTATCTCTTATGGTTTACCAGTTATGCAAAAGTCGTTCACAATGGAGAATACTTTCGGATACATTCCCAGAAAATTCAAGATATGCATTTTATTTGTCATAAAAATATCTTAAACATATGATATTTTAATCAAAATCGTTAGAGCTATTTTTGAGAAAATTAAAATGTTTGAAAAATCTTCCATGTAAAGGGTAATCTGGGGTGGGGGGATTTTCTTGAAAACCTTTGTGTCGGATCTCTGGAAGATACTGAACGTAAATACCAAGTTTGGTGTTTATCCGACTGTTCGCTTCTGAGTTATGCTGTTCACAGACAGACACACACACACACACACACACACACACACACACACACACACACAAACAGACACACATACGGACATGTTTCCAAAAATGCTCTTTTTTTTTGATTCAGGGTGTCTCAAGGTGTCTCCGGTGAAATGTCGGTATCAAATTTTTGGATGGAATACAGTACTTCCCCTACTTACTGTACGTAGTAGAGAAAGTAAAAATTGATTTATTAATAATATTTTTCTAATGATGATGTTACAATAATGTTCCGCTTAACCTCATAAAATTCATCAAATTGGAGGAGACAATTGCCTTCTTCTACCTCTATTTTTAAGAAATGCACATACTGAATTTATCAAAACTTCCAAGGCAAATTCCCTTTCCATTTGTCTTCATACAAGCCAACAGTTTTCCCCAAAACAACTAATAGATTTTAGCCTTATCTTCAACAAATATGTATGGTGGACTTGCCTCTATTTAAGGGGAAAATTCCCTTTCTACTTTTCCTCATAAAAATCATCAAGCAAGTAATAGCTTCTACCCCTATTTTTCAAAAATAATATGATTCTTCTGGTAGTTAGTATTGCGCTGCAAATGAGTAAGGTATTCAATTGACTACAAAACATACTAATATTAAAATTATAAAAGAAGAATTAAGGTTAAATTAAACAGATTTGTGAAAATGTGCTGAAATTTGCATTTTTATAACTATAGGACAAAATTGCCTTTTCTAAATAAATTGTTAAACTGCATATTACAAATGAATCGAAATTAAAAATATAATTTATGAAGTTCATTTGCCATTATAATTTGCATTCAATTTAGAAATTTTATTGGTTACTTTTAGAAGTATTTTGTGTAACTTTTTTATCATTTTTAGGATGAATGCATTTTTGGGCGCCTACTAAAAATGTTAGGTTATTAAATGCCTTGCCCTTTTGGTATCTTAGTTTTGATTGAGGTATTTTTAAACTGAGATTCTTTATTTGAAATTGATGTTTTCTTTCCCTTCTCTGTCTTACCTTAAACATTATAACATTACTTATATTAAAAACTATGTTTGCCCAGAATATATGAGGGCATTCCCAAAAGTAAGATCTCAAAAGTGCTGGGGCCACAGAGAAACTATTTGCACATTGTTTGTTGCTTCCCCCACTCACTACAGAAACCATTGCACAGCCACTGGGATGCTCAATCTTGGCTAGTAGTTAGAATAAACTTGAGTCTTGGTTTGTCAGCCAGTTGTAATGGAGCTTCTGTTGCTGCTATTACCAGGTGTGAGGTTCACACAGTTATTCGGTTTTTGAATGCAAAAAGTGTTACACCAATCTAAATTCATCAACAGATGATGGAAGTGTATAGATATCAAAAACATCTGCAAGTGGTGTAGAGAGTTTGCAGAGGTTTCACAAGACTCGCCACATTTTTAGACATACAAGCAACCCCATATTTAGATAATGTTACATCCATGGACCCAACAATTTTTCTGCCCTGCTGTCCGTGCTACACTACTCAAAAGCAGCATAAGCAGCATGCAGGAAGGCAGTGTTGCCAGTTACATCATGCATGTAAGATCTCCATCCATCTACCTACAATTTCCCTCTCACTAATAAGAATTCTTGCTACCATTGCTGCTTCTTTTTAGAGAATGTGAAAGTTTATTTTCAGTATATATATATATTTATTTATTTATTTTCTCAATGTTGCCGCCCCTAAGAATTTGCTGCCCTGGGCCGGGGCCCATGTGGCTCATATGTAAATACAGGGCTGCATACAAGGAGCATTTGACCATTGCTGGACACAAGGACTGCATTACAAAATGGCATTTATGCAACTGCCAACCAAAATCATCAGATAGACTGAAAGCTTACTATACAACCACAGTGCCCAGATAGCGATCAATAACTCATTATCAGTACCCATCAGACTGAAAGCTAGAACTCCATACGGTAGCACCATATCAGGCCTACTGTACATCATATACATCACTGACATACCTCAAACAATACACTCATCTATTCTCTAACTCAATATTCTAACATGCCTATTAGTGCATAAGAGGAAAAATCAACGAAGTCAAATCAAAACTGGGAAAACAAATACAACTATCCCATAAGTGGTCAAACAAATCACAAAAAATCACCATCAGTACCAAAAAAAAAAATCATCATTTTCTGCAGGCATCATAAAAACAAACACAGGAAAACAACCGTCAAGTACAACAAACATAATATTTCAACATTCAGAAGTATCAAATACCTTGGAATCACACTAACTGACAAATAAGCACCACAAAACACTGTAAGTTGAAACTAAAGAAGCTAAAGCAGGAATATAAACATTAATATTTCTAGCTAAAGCCAGCAAGGAAGGATCATTTGCCAAAACATTAACACAACTATACAAAACAATAATAAGACTAATGTTTACCTATGCAGCAATAATGCTCATATCAATAACAACCCAATTCACATAGAAAGACTCCACCAATTTGAGAGGAAATGCCTCAGAATTGCTGAGAAATTACCATCTTGGTCAAGGAATGATGAAATTTCTGAAATCTCAAAAACCAAACCAATCCAAAACATCCTACAAAGAATGACCATAAAATATACGGACAACACAGAACACAAACTGTACAGAACACAACTATTGCAAGGAGTGACAGAATTCAAGAAAACCCAGCTACAATCCAGGATACAACCCAGCAGCCCTCCACTAAAATCCATCACAAAAAGACACAAAGGAGACAGAGCAGAAGAAGACGAACAAATAAGAAGACATATCAAGAGCCTATGACTACTGTAAACAAAACAACAAAATAAATTTCACTTATAACATCCAACACTGTAACAAAGAATATCTTTGTGATCTGGTGGTTAGCATGCTAACTTCCAAATCCAGCTCGATTCCTGGCTGGAGGGTGGAAAGTTTTCTTTAGCGATGATTATTCTTCATCCTTCCTAGAGTCTGGAAGTATGAATGAGAGTGTGAATGTGTATGTGAATTAAATTTAATAACCAAAAGTAGTATTAACCCAAAGATTAACACCACTGTGAGTGTACATAACTGCTGAATGAGCAATGGTTCCAAAGGCAAAAAGGCTGCCAATATGACCTTAGATGCTAAAGGCGGCATATAAATGGAACGTAAAAAACAAAAGGAAGGGAGGGAGGGAGGGAGAGAGGGAGAGAGGGAGGGAGGGAGAGAGAGAGAGAAGTGTAACAAAACTTAACATAGTAACTCTGTATTTTGTAAACAAGTTATATTGTATGCCAACAAACCTAACAAATATATTGTAAAAATGTATGTGAAATAATCAAATTTAATAAAAAAATAAAAAAAAAAGGATGCTGCGCTGCTTTCCCTCTCAAAAAAAAATAAAAAATCCCTACTTTGGCTGAAGAGGGAATTATCCATGAAACAGCCAAGGGTGAGATAAACCCTAAATCCCCACAGTTATTTTTTAGTTAATTAGTTGTACTGAAATTCATGATGAAGAAAGAAGTGTGAGACTGCTGATTTCTGATGAGACAATCACAAAGGTTGAACAAATCATGCTTCAAGATTGCAAGATCACTCTCAATGAGCTCTGCTTATTATTCCTGAGGTTTCTCAAAATACCATTCATATGCCTGGTTGAAGTGTTGAAATTTTGGAAGGTGTGTGCAAGATGGGTCCCACAAATGCTCAAAAAAGACCATAAATGGCAACATGTTGAGACTTCCTGCCAATTTCTTTGGCGCTATGCAAATGAAAAGAACAACCTCTTGGATTTGATTGTCATGGGTGATAAAATTTGGACTTTCCACTTCACACCTGAGACCAAACAACCACCACATGAGTGGCGGCATTCTTCTGCAACCAAAATTCAAGCAAAAATTCAAAAGAACACAGTCTAATGGTAAAGTCATGGCAATTTCATTTTAGGTTCGAAAGAGTGTATTGTTGTTCAACTTCATAGCTCCTGGGACCACAATAAACACTGATGAGTAATGTGAGGCACTCAGAAAACTCAGACAGACAATTCAGAATGGAGAAGAGGAATATTGAGCAAAGGCATAAGTCTTCACAACAACACTTGCTCCCATGCCACCTGTCAAACCATGGATATTCTGCAACACTTTGGATAGGACATCATTATCCATCCACCCTATAGTCCGAACTTAGTACCCAATGACTACTATTTGTTTCCCAAGTTGAAAGAACATTTGACTAGATGGCGCTTCAGCAATGATGACAAGGTGAAAGATGAGGTCCAGCACTTCCTCAATAGCATGGCAGCAAGCTGGTATGACATGGGCATACAAAAACTGCTGCAGTGCTTACAAAATGCATCAACTGAAATGGCAGTTATGTAGAAAGGTATAAGAATGTTCAAGCTTCAAAATTATATATCAATTATTGAAAATAAACTTTTCTTTTTATTTAAAAAAAATAAGAGACCTTACTTTTGGAAATATCCTTATACCAAAATCCATTGCAAATCAGTATGCTCAAGAAACAATTTCCAAGTTTTTTATTTTCACGCTTTAAATTTTGCTGATCTAGCACACACATAGGTTTTACGAGGTCTGATCAACAAAGACTGAGACTGATTTTTTTTCACAGATGTTTATTACTCCAATTCAATGTTTACATGATCTTTTTCAAAGTAGTCCCCTCCTACTTATATGCACTTTTTATAGCGTCTCTGTCAGTCCTTGAACACGTGCTGCAGACCATTCTTTGTCAGGTCCTTGAGAATCGCCTCACTTTTCTTGAACACTGCTTCACAGTTCTCAAATCGAATACCCCTAAGCTTTGCTTTTAGTGATGGGAATAAAAAATGTCACAGGGTGCAAGATCGGGGCTATAGGGTGGATGTAGTGCACAGGTACCTAATGTTGAATCGAGCCAGAAACTGCATGACTTGATTTGCGACGTGAGGCTGTGCATTGTCATGATGAAGTCGCCACCCAGTCAGAGAAAGCTCTGGTTGTTTCTTTGCAATGTGCTTCCTCAGAGTAGCCAATACTGACGTGTAGTATGCTGCTGTAACAGTAGTGTGAGGGGGAACTGCATGCTGGTAAATCATTCCATTACAGTAAACAAATGTGATCACCATCACTTTCCCTGCAGATGGAACAACTTTTGCCTTTTTGGTGTTGGAGAACCTGGCGATTTCCACACTGTGCTGGCTTGTTTTCCTTCAGGATCATAATGATGCAGCCATGACTCATTACCGGTGATAATCGATTTAAAAAATGCATCCCCTCTATCAGGAAAGAGATGCAGCACCTCACGGCTGCACAGCCTTTTGCTAGGGAGTCAATAGACGTGGCACCCAACGAGCACAAACTCGAGTCATATGGAGATGGTCGTGCATAATTGTAAACACACTGCCATATGAAATTCTCAACACTTCACTGAGGTTACGTAATGTTATACGCCGATCCTCTCGGACAATCACAGCAGCTGTGTTGATGTTGACTTCAGTCACAGCAGAAGCCGAAACACCGGGCCCACCTTGCTTAACACTGACAAGTCGGCCTTCTTTGAAGTCCTTGAACCACCTAAACACTGTTGCATGAGGTAGTGCATCTTCACTGTACACTTGCTTCAGCTTTTCATAAGTTTCGGTGGCTGTATGGTTTAAGTGAAAACAGAATTTGATTGCGCTGTACTGCTCCTCTCGTGTCACCTCCATTGTCTGGTATGCGAAATGCACGTAGGGTCTACAAAATAGAGCATTACTACCAATCTACCAATACGAGAGTGCTGCCGCCTATCAACATTATACATAAAAACCCGCTCTTTTCAAATATTTATGTTACAGATACGAAACTATCACGGAAGCTACAGGAAAAAATCAGTCTCAATCTTTGTTGATCAGCCTCGTACTATATAGTTAATGTACATACACACTTTAGTTCAACTATAAGGTTGAGTTTTAAATTAATCTGTAACTAGACATTTAAACATCATTTCAAACAAGGGGGATCATACAAGAGCAGTATGACCCTCTCTACCATATAAAATTCAAGCTACATTTCTACCTGTATAATGTAACCTTATTCTAGAGTTTACAAAATATCAATACCAGAAAATTTTGGTTTTGCAAGCCATGATAAAAACCATAAGTCAAAAGGTTAAACTTTGATTTTTCGCTTAATTCAAAAAGTAACCTACATCACTGCTTCCCTGACTTTTTCAACAGATGTTTAAATTTTTTATTCTATTCAGACACTGTGAATACTGGGCTGGTTAAGTGCTCTTTATCATTTAGCAGATATTGCATATGCACATACAATAGTGTTTGTCTATTCTGGATTAGCTAATTATAAGACCTTAAAACAAACATACTCGAAAAATATGAGACCATACACCACAGTACACTTCAGAGTTTGATGTAGATATTTTTTCATTACACTTGCAGTGAGCTGCCACACAATCTCTGTTATCTGTGGAAGCATATCCAGGCACAACATTGGCAATGTAGTTAATGGTGTGGTATCAATAATATTATCCAAATTTGATACCTGAAAATCAAATAGAAGGTTTTTGAAATTGTTTAAAATAACACAAACCAATATAGCCCAATTGCTTTCAGCAAAAGCGCTTTCGCTCAAACCTGCTTTTTATGTACATATAAGATATTACTGCCATACACCAAGCAAATAGCAGAAGTACTTTAGATGTGCTTTAGCAGAACTGTAGCATAAAGCATTTTATTTACTGCATCTGGCCAAATCATTGCTTATTGATAAAACTTTATGTCATGTGCATACATAACCTATCACTATGCTGTGGTTGACACAGCTAGTTCAGCTACAGCTTTCCAGTATGAGTAGGTTCAATTCTGAACCATGACAATGTCATTTAATTGTATTCAGTTGGGTCTCAACTGAAGATGGGAGAAAGAAATCTCTCAAAAGCGCTCCTACGGTAACAACTAGCGCATGTATGTGATGTGAATCAACATTTTCCAACTCAAACTTTAAATACTACACAACATCACAATAAACAATACTTCTGCTTTATTATAAAATCATTTAATTGTGTTTAAATGATACAGCTTCATATAAGCAGATTTACTATTTTGTTAAGGAACTTCTGCAGGACAGCATCAGCACTATGACAGCACTGACATACTCTTTGTAATTATTGTTAGTGTCTTTAAATAACTTAACAATGATTGAATTATCATTAATATGTGGTCTATCAATTGTATGCATCCAATACCACTCATCCTGACTTGGGTATACCTGTTATATACAACTGGTGAGTATAAAAAAGCACTGTTTGAAAGATGTTATCAAAAAGCTCTGGACTAGTGTAGTCAGGGAAGAGGGTGGCCCTATCTTCGTATTTTGAAATGTTGGAACTTTTCTTCATCAGACCATATTTCCAGGAGGAAATCCTGCAGCAATTTTTTTTTCCACTAACTCATTAACTGTGTGCTCCCAAATATTGTAACATCTTCTATTGGAAGGTAAACAAACAAACAAGTTAAAAAAGAAAAAGAAAACTTAATGAGAAAAGATAGTAGCACTAGATTAAACAAACTAAGAGCCAGCTGAACAATACATGTATGATGTCATTTGTTTCATGCAGAAGAATAACCATGAATAGTTTGCCAGTATAATTACTAGTTTAAAACCCTTCTCTCATCACAACAGAATCAAAACAATGGGATTATATTCATATAAATCTCAGAATTGATAACAACAAAACATTTATTGTTTCATTATCATTTGGTACCAGGCAAACATTTTCAAAGTCTGCTGCCTTGTACAATAATAAGGTGACACTTCGACAATCTGAATCAATTTGTAAAACCAAGCCTTACCACAGTTTTAAAATGAAATTTTTTGCAAAATAAGAGTTTTTTTTTTAATTTTCTTTATAATGAGGTGTTCCAAAATGGAAATTTTGTATTATCTTACATAAGAACTTCATTTTCCCAGACTTGATGGGACTGGAATTAATCTGGATTGATGAAAATCTGGATAATCTGAAAACAAACTATTAAATGAATATAAACTGCTAATCTATACAAAAATTCATTTTTCCACTAACAAGAATTATAAAAAATACTTTATGGCACTTAAACTTAATACTGTACTCACTTATATTTTCTGAAATAGCATGCAAGATTCTTTTGTTTGCTTCATTTAAGAAGCAAAGTAAACAAAAAATCAATCCATATTGATGAGGGCCAGATTTTTGTTTACCTTTAAATGTGTAATATTTGGGGAGGGGGGAGAAATTAAATTGAGTTTTGTTTATGGATGCTCTTTAACTGCTGTGGTCCTTAGTGTCCCATTCGACATTGGGCATGAAAGACCAGTAATTTTGCTCAGAGGTCTCTTTATCAGGCTTGAGGTTCTTTTATGTGCCGTAAATCTACAACACGATACCACCAGTTTTACTTCCCTTCCGAAGAACGCCATGCTAAGGATTTTTACACCTGAAACAATCCATCCCCCTCCGCTGGATTTGAATCTGCGACCTCGGAATTATAGGCTAGCATGGTAACCACTACACCACGGAAAACAACTTGGGGGGGGGGGGGGAAGGGGAGTGTGTTCAAAAGGGTAAGTAGAAATTTTAATTTTGTTGAAGTGCAACCAGAGTGTTCTTTTTTTCTAGTTATTTTCACAGCTTTCAAAAGTATAGCATATTGTCTATCACTGCACATTTTATGTTAACATCAATGGTTCAAACTGCACTTCATATGGTGTTGAAATGTGTCTGTCAGCTGAAAACATGAGCAATGATTAGGTAGGGAAAGAGTATCATTGGAGGGAAATAATCTGCAGCTACCCAAACTCTATGAGAAAACTGGGCAATGCATTCTGCATTTTATTTTAAACAGCACAGTGGCAATACAAAAAAATGACAATGGAAGTTATTGGTTTGCAACGGAATTGTATATTGGTTTATTCTCTTATGAGATGGTATTGTGTACATAGTATCATTATTAACAATATCACTGTCTGGTTTTTTAATATATTTGCAAAGTCAATTTTAGCAAATAAAATGAGTATTGATAACTGAATACAGATAAAATAGTAACACTTTGAATGCATATAGGTACACGTATAATCTCTGTGTTCTTTCTTGCCATGCAGTATGTCTGCACAGGTTTGTTTGCCTATATTTAAATATGGCAGAGTTCGATACAGAACAGAGAAAGCTATCTATCACAAGCTATAGATATTCATTTTCTGAACTGTGTGGTAATGAAAAATATGCACCTTAGAAATGATACTCTTTCTAAATGACAAAGTTATCAAACCCTTCATGCTGAAATGTATCTTGAAAGTCATGTGAGAAAAACCATGTGGAAGCTAGCTAAAGAAATTAGCTGTTACTTTCGATTGCAAGGTACCAAAATTGAAGCTGGAGCACTACAATTGCAACATGGTATGTGATGAACATACATGACAAAGAACGTGGCCAACTGGTGTAGCCTATGGATGGGTTCTTAATAAGGAAACAATCAGGCGCAGGTATATATGGCCTAACCAAGGACAAACATAAGCCTTGGGAAATGTTGCATAATGTTTCAGGCAGAAATATTTGCTATCCTGAGCTGTGCTTATGGAGGACTTGAGAAAGGCTACCATGGTAAATGAATTCTCATCCTCATAGATAGCAAAATGCTTTAGAGACACTGTCTTCAGACCAGGTGAAATCAAAAAATGTGTGGAAATGCTTTAATATCCTGGCTACCTTGTCATTTTGCAACAGCCTTGAACTACAGTAGGTGCTGAGGCATTGGAGCATTCAAGGAAATAAAGAAGCAGATCAATTGGCTAAAACAGGTACTGAAATACTCCATGTTGACCCTGAACCTATGGCTGGAGTACATGTATGTGACCAGTACATGTATGGGCAAATCCTCAGTAAAATCGTAGATTAGGAAAAAATACCAACTAAGTGGCAAACCTATCCTGGATAAATCAGGAAGCTGGTTTTAAGTAACAGTTTCCTTATCTCTCCTAAAATTGGAAAAAAGAGGAATAAGGAAAGTAGTTGCACTAATTACTGAACATGATCACTTCAAAAACCATCTACATAAAGTGGGACTCTATAAAGCTGAACCTATACTTTGTAGAATGTGCAAATAGGATTTCTTTTTTTATAGTGTTTAATACTTGCTATTACTTTATATGACACAGCAGGTGGTGACACTGGTGATACATGAAGTGAAATGATTGGAAAAGTGAATTTGGGAGGGAAACATTCCAGGCCTAGGTTTAGGGTACCCCCCCCCCCCCCCGCCAATATTTACCAGTTAGGAGGACGGAATAAAATCTGAGAAAAACCTCAGTAAGGTTAGGATGGTCCTGGCAGTATTTGAACCACAAAACAGGATGAGGAGACTGCTTTCCTGTTTGATTGTCCATTCCTGGCAGAGAAGAGACTTACACTATCGATAACCAGGGAAAATCTAGGAATGGATTTCCGATATTGGAACCAAAATATTTCAACAGATTTTGGGAAACAGTGAAAGCAATAAGCATTTTAGGCTGGCATATGGGAACCTCATAAAACTCCAACAGAGCCCCCCCCCCATTACCAATCAACACTAGAACCCTGTTAATGGTCATTTTAACCATTCTTGGAATTTAACTAGCTTTAACTCTGTTGGCTTTTTGAAACAAAACTTGGTGTTTTATGACTTTTCCTAACGTTAACCCTACCTTATATAGCATATCATTTTTTGGCATATCATTAGTTTCATACATGTTACAACAAGTTTTACCATGCACCCCAAATACAGTCATTTTGACCCTTATGCTATTCTTTTATATTTTTAATGTAGCATTCACATTTTTATGCAATTCCTCATTGTTACAAGAATTAATTTTACAACCATTGTTGAAATTCTTCATGCCAGCATTGTTGCAAGTTTGAATTTGTCAAACATTGTTGAAGGCTTTCATGTCAGCTGTTTATTATAGTAGTGCATGCAAACTTCTACTAGCATGATGTCTTGTGGTTTGAAGCCGGAAGAAATACTAGCTATTTTCCATGACATACTGGATGATGTATTGGAAGGTGATCATTTTGAATCAAGCAAAAATGATGATTATTATCAATCTCCAGCAGAGAATTCAGAACCATCAGAAGATGCATCATTTAGTGAAGATGAAGTTTCAAATCGTAACTTTGATTTACGCTTGCTTTGCATATCAGATAAAATGAAACTGTAAGCCTGAAAAGAATATTTATTTACTTACTTTCTTATGTATGTATATATTGTTTTATTTTTTATTTACTTCTTTATAGAAAACCAAATTCAGGGGACAGCTGTTATATGCAGTTCTCATTGTACTAAGAGAAAGATAAAGCAAGGACATAGCTCGATTCAACAACCCATTGGACATGACCTACAGCACTGTGACACTCTATCCAGCTTGACAGCTTTCGAAGGAGTAAGCAAAAATGGAATGCTCGCAAGTACTTCTGCAGCTTCAGGATATGCAATTGCTTCAACACAGCCAGTGATAAGAAGAGGAAGAAAAAGACTCCATGAAGAAGATAAACTTCCTGCAGGTACAAAGATTCTTAGTAGGGATAAGAATACTGAGTGGCGGATTATTGATCCAGAGCAACATGCTGGTAGAATGGGGCACCAAAATGTTATGAAAGAAAAGGAAGGTCCAAGTGCTTATGCTAAGAGGCACGTGAGAGATGATAGCCACGCATCTGCCTGGAAGTTATTAATTGATGAATTGATTCTGCGATATATCAAGAAATGTACAGAGAGAAGAAGAATGATGGTAAAAGGACCATTAGCTTGGAAGAGTTGGATGCTTTCATAAGTTAATTTATTTGCGGGGTGTGCTGGGCTGCAGGAGCCTTGAGCTAGCTGAACTCTGGTCAAAGAAGTTGGGCCACCTGTATTTTGTGATACCATGTCAAGAGATAGATTTGTGGAGCCATGAGATTCTTACGCTTTGATGTGAGATTGTCTCATTCTGAAAGGCTAAAGACTTGACAGGTTTGTGCTGGTTTCAACTGTGTGGAATAAATTTATTGAAAACTGTAAGGCTTGCTACATACCAGGTGAATTCCTTATAGTGGATGAGCAGTTTTATCCAACGAAAAGTCACTGTCCATTTATTCAATACATGGCCAATATGACTGATAAGTTTGGTACAAAATATTGGATGCTTGGAGATGTGGACTCAAAGTATCTCTGCAATGCCATTCTGTATCTGGGGAAGGAAAATCAGTGACTTCAGAACTTCAGTGTACCAGAGCATATTGTGATGTTTCCACTAGATCCTTTTCCTGAAAAAAGGACAAAACATCATCACCAACAGCTGCTTTACTTCACCATCACTAGCTAAAAGACTCAAGGAGTTAGGTACAAGTATTGTAGGAACTGTGAGCAGATCGAGACGAGAGGTTCCTAATCACATAAGAAATTCCAGTGCTCCATTTTGTGATACCATTGTCATGAAAACAAAGGATAGTAACTTTGATAACCAGCTACAAAGGAAAGCCACAGAAGAATGTTATTATAATGAGCACACTTCAGAATTCCCGCACAATATCTGATGGTTCCAAGAAACTCCCCGAAACAGTCGAGTTCTACAACAGGACTACATTTGGTGTAGATCTAATTGATCAGTTGATGTGACTGTATTCTGTACGTGCTGGTACTTGCAGATGGCCAATGCATGTGTTATACAAAGTTTTGGATCTAGCTGCAATCAATCTTGGATAGTATTTCAAGAGGTAACTGGTAACAAAATTTGCTACCATAGATTCATTCTTAAACTTGCTGACAAATTAAGAGAAGCCTGCTTGCAATCTAAACAATGTCACATACAGACTACCCCTACCAAAGAGCATTTAGTCCTAATCAACGAAGACAGTGTCAAATAAGTTGTAACGGCAAGCAGAACAAAACAACCAATGCCTGTCATATCTGCAAGGAACTTGTATGTGGAAAATGTACAGCAGACCTGAGGAAAGTTTGTACTTGCGTCAAATGCAAGATATGAGTGAATGTTGCATTACAAAAACAAAGAAACTTTTCCTGTGCTTACTTACATTTATGTCACTATTATAGGCTTCATTACCGTCAAAAAATGAGTTTCTTATTTATTCAGCTGTTTTGTTAGAAGTAGGAAAATGTTCAAACATACTAAGCTTAGTTTTATTAGCAATGGATCCTGCATAATGGGAAATTTGAGTTAATGTTATTAATGAATAATAATATTGATAAAATGTTCAGAGCAATAATGTGTGTGTGTGTGTGTGTGTGTGTGTGTGTGTGTGTGTGTGTGTGTGTGTGTGTGTGTGTGTGTGTGTGTGTGTCCTAGATATCTAACAACAATGCCCTAAAAAAACCCATCATTGGCGGTAAAATTTAAGCTGTAAAAGAGAAAGAAGTGAGTGGTCAAAAAAATTGCTATCGTAGTTAATAGTAGCTAGTGATTGCTGGGGTTATAGTGTTAATCAATAAATAAATCAATTGATCTTGTTGTTTGAAGTGTAATAGTGCTGTATTAGTG
The DNA here is from genome assembly GCA_030765065.1 of Deroplatys truncata. Taxonomy (NCBI): domain Eukaryota; kingdom Metazoa; phylum Arthropoda; class Insecta; order Mantodea; family Mantidae; genus Deroplatys; species Deroplatys truncata. Next base: position 96,472,886 of record CM060984.1, on the reverse strand, counting down.
TTATAGCACAATTCACTTCTCTCTCTCACTTGCAACATGGTTTATGAGTAGACAGTCAGGACTGTTCAATCCAGTCAGTTAGTACAATTGCTTCCTTGTAGTTTAAATGAATCCTTTGGAGCTCTACTTTGGAAATTTGCAGCTAAAACATCAGCTATTTTTTTCACATGTGGCCTTTTATAACATAAATTTCAAGAAAAGTTTCAGCTGAAGTGTTAATGCTTCTTTTGGCATTGCTTACATTTATCAGGTGATTAAAATGAAATTAACTCAGCAAATTTACCTCAAATTCGCTCATGGGCTTGCTCTTATTAAAAGCATACATATGCCTCAGTGATTCTGATGCTTCATTAAGTCTGTGCATGGCCATCAAAAATCTGGTACTCCTACATAAAAGTCCAGTGAGAGTGGTTTGCATAATACATGCAATACCTCCAACGGCCATTATTATACGCCATGATTTTAAACGCATATTTCTTCTTCCTGTATGTTGCTCCTTTATTGCTGATGGCATCATGTACATATATATAACTGAAATTAGAGTTAGGTCAGATATATAAACAGACTTGGTACCTATATAAAAATACATCTGTAATAATGGAACAAGTCCACCTTTTATAGAAATTGGGATAATAATCCATCTAATACCATTTGGAAAGCAAATTTTATTCGAAATAGTACTGAAGAACTAAACCAAAATTAACCCTGTTCAATTGCAAGCTAATAATGTTACAGTAGTATAAATGTTGTATGAATCATAACTTCTTGCAATGTTTTATAACAAAGAGTGAATCTGGTTTAGCATGGTGATATATAACCATTTAGTACTGAGCATATTTAAGATGGAGATGAGATATACAGTAATCTCATATCAGGAAGATTCAGTTCATGTATTATAATGAAAAAAATTCAGATGCATTATATTCACATGGCTTTCTCTACCAACTAACATTTATTTTTATACAGCTTCTACAAACTATTCGTCCACCTTCTTCATATTAATTGTTCAGCAAAAGCTTTGCATAAATTGTTTCAGTATATATTTCATTGTAGGTACAAGTGGGACACAGGAAACTGAATTGACAGTCAGATGCTTTACTAATGGACTATATGCTGGCCTTGAAATTCCATAGTGTTTTCATGACATTGTAAGAAACAATTGAATAGCAAAAGTACTTATAAGAATTACAAAATTATTGAAAAATTCAAACCAATGATACGGATATCTCAGAAATGGCTGATGGCCTCAAAAATAGTTATTTGAAAAAAATTGTGATTTAAAGAGACCTACATATTTTGTGTAGTACATTTTTGTCTATCTGTTATGGTTTACCCATTTACAAAATTATATAAAATTCCTTCCAAATGAAGAGGAATTCAGAGGCTATCTCCAGACAATTCGAGATGTACATTTTATTTGTCATGTAAATATAGAGCCTTTGTTTTCAGGATGGTCTTATTATGGGGAATTACTTTCCTTGCACTGCAACTGTTTCTAACCAATCCTATTCCCCATCCACTTTCCCTCCTCCCCATCTGCCGGCTCAGTTGATACAAAGTCCTCATTCAGAGATTGATACGCTGTGAGACTATGTGTTTCAGTGTTATAGTGTGGTAGTGATATCATAATGCCAAAAAGTCTGTATACTTTAGCACACAGAATCTTCATGTATGATTTCTATGTAACAAAAAACTCTTGTAGATAAGTGAGATGGTGATTTATAGTCAGATTCCCTACTGTTCATGCACTTTGCAGAGAAATGGTCATAATCTTGTGAATAGACTTAGGGAAATTCGATCTATTCTTGATAAGAAACCGAAAATAAATTGCCGTTTCTTTCAGAAGAAAAAATCAATGAAAGCGGATAAAAGTTAGCATGAAGTCCAAAAAGTTCTCTGAGGAACTTCCACAGGAATCAGGAATTTAGCAAACCTTTGCCATAAATTAAAAAATTAAATTGAGTTTTATTTATGGACGCTCTTTAAGTGCTGTGGTCATTAATGTCCCATTTTATATTGGGCATGAAAGACCGGTAATTTAGCTCAGAAGCCTCTTTATCAGGCTTGAGGTTGTTTTATTTGCCATAAATCTATGGACCACCGGCTTTGCTTTCCTTCCGAAGGAAATCGTGCTAAGGATTTTTACACCCAAAGAAATACAGCACCTTCCGCTGGGTTTGAACACACAACCTCGGGAATTAGAGACTAGCATGGTAACCACTACACCATGGAGTACAACAACCTTAGTTTGGAATGCCACTAAAGTTTTAAAAATTAAAACCCTATAAGATAAACTGTAATACTTCAGGAATTGCACCATGCAGTAATGAAAGTAGAGTTAATTTTTGCATTTGGGTGTTGGATAATGTTAATGAATGCTCCAGTGATTTGCATTTAACTTTTTTATGGGTGAAACATGATTTTATTTACATGGCATGAAGAACTAATGCGTTAATGAACATTTTCTTAAAAGGTATGAGAGATGTATGGCAGCACAAAGACATAATTTCCAACATCATCTATGATGAAGATATGTGGTTATTGCAGTTATGATTTGTATGAGAAATCTATATGCTTGAATTTAAGGGGCTATACATGTCCAACTTTGCTAGCAAACTGCATGTTTCCTGGTGCCAAGAAAACTTCCATTAGGCTGGTCATGCTTCCAAACAAAGGCTCTGTATCTTAAATATATGGTATTTTAATCAAAACTGTTAAAGCCATTTTTGAGAAAATAAAAAGTATCACAATTTTTCCATGTAAGAGATAGTTTGGGGTGGGGGATTTTCTTGTAAAACTTTATGTTGCATCTTTGAGAGATATTAAACTTAAATACCGAGTTCATTATTTATTGAAACTTTAATTTTAGAGCTATGCTGCTCAGAAACACATATTCAGAGACACATGCATGCACCTTTTTCTAAAAATGCTGTTTTTGCAGATGCAATCATTCGAGATTAAGCCATCTGTTTATGAGTTCAATTGAATTAAAGCAATAAGATAATTTATTATTTGCTAACAGAACTCAGAGTACTGCTTGCATTCCTACAATCATGTATTTAATGCCTCATGTACTTGTTTTCAGGCCAATAAATTATCTTTAAATTTTGGCAAAAAAAGGAAAATAACATTCTTAGTATACACTTTACTAAATCCCATAAGTCTTAAAGTTAAATAATTACCTTCTGCTACCAAATTCAATAAAAGCTAAAAAACTGACAAAGAAAATCACATAACAATACATTTCACTTCCAGGTTATGCTTACCTATACCTAAAATGTAACCAAAAGTCCAGAAAATATCCAAAAATACGAGAAATCTTGCTCTCTTATTTTTTGGGGTTACTTCTGCAAGAAGGATCTTCCCAGATGTAGTGGCACTATTTGCTCTACAAGAAAGTATTTAGTTGTAAACCAGAAACCAGAAGCACCTCTTCATGTGAAGTAAGTGAAACACAACTTCAGCTTAGAATTAACAAATACAAAAATATACATTCAATAAATCCCATATTATGATATATGTGGAGTAATCTAAATACTTGCAACAATAACCCTTTCACTGCAACACACCTCACGTACCAAGCAACCATGGTACTTACTGGTCTGCACCTACTATGTCTGTTCTATGTTGAATGCTTTCCATGGAATTTAGGACCGCACACTTTTATTATTTGTGCCATTTAACTTTGCTAATAAGTATGCTAGTATAATATGTTAGTATAAGTATGCTATATAACAAGTAGCAGAGAAAAACAAACTATATGCATTGCATACATACACAGTGCACACCAGAAAACTTAAATGACATAAATTTTAAACATAATTGCAGTTGACAAACATGAAATATGACAGCACTCCAACAAATATATATGTTGTTAGCAGTGAAAGGGTTAAGAACACATGCAAACAGTCAATAAAGTAAATAAACATAGTATAAAGCTGAAAACTTGCACCATGCTCATGAGGAGTCAATGAAAAATGAAAACTCTGCTGATGAAGCATGTAAAATGGTACTGTTGTCATTGTTTCATCTACCTATGATTGTCATGACAACAAGCCTATACACATCACTGCTCATCAGATAGTAGCATCATAACTTGTTATTGAAAGCCACAAAATTAATTCATTACCCACCCTGGAGTGGGAGAATCCAACCTCTCTTCTGTAAAAGCTAAAGGGGTTTTTCATGATAGCTAACCTTACAGTCAACAATGTAAGGTTGAATGTAGAGCATTAAAACATACATAACCCATATATTTATTTACAACCATAACAAAAAAATCTGATGTGTTACACTCACATGACTTTCTCTACTCTTGTACAATCTAATTTTACAAATGCCTATTCTCCATATGCTTCATGTTAATCGAGATATCGAGATGTCAATCTTATTGGTAATTTTCTTGTAGATGGAAGGGAAATATGGTAGCTTTTAAGCGATAGTCAAATATTTTAACGCTGGTTGCTATGTGGCGCATTCCATTCTCTTTGCATGTCCAGGACATAAAAAAAATGAATAACGAATTTGAGAAAAAGTATGTGTTGGAAAGTTTAAGGAAATAACAAGCAATATCTCGAAAACGGTTCACTCAACAAAAGAAATGTATATGACATAAATTGTGTATTTTAACGCGATCTACATTTTTTGTGTAGTAAAATTTTGTCTATCGCTTATGGTTTACCAGTTATGCAAAAGGCGTTTACAATGAAGAATACTTTTGGAGACATTCCCAGAATATTCGAGATATACATTTCATTTCTCATGACATTATCTTAAACATATGATATTTTCATCAAAATCGTTAGAGCCGTTTTTGAGAAAATTAAAATTTTCGAAAAATGTTCCATGTAAAGGGTAGTCTGGGGTGGGGGGGATTTTCTTGAAAACCTTCGTGTCGCATCGCTGGAAGATACTGAACCTAAATACCAAGTTTGGTGCTTATCCGACTGTTCGTTTTTGAGTTATGCTGTTCACAGACACACAGACACACAGACACACACACACACACACACACAGACACACACACGGACATGTTTCCAAAAATGCTTTTTTTGGATTCAGGTAGTCTCAAAACATGTATTTCCGGTGAAATCTCGGTATCGAATTTTTGGGTGGAATGCAATACTTCCCCTACTTACTATACGTAGTAGAGAAAGTAAAAAAAAGGATAACTAAACAGTTTCAAGTATGAATAGTGCAGATTTTTCAAATTCAGTGTCTTAAACAGGAACTTCCTCTTTAAGGTACATTGTGTATGCTCAATGCAGGCCCTAAACTTAAACCTCACAATATATTTTCATTTGGGTTTCACAAAACAGTTTATTGTGCATTTTTGTTATGGTTTGTAAATAAAATAGTGAGTGCAATTTATGGAATATGGGATATTTTTACACCCATACTACTGATTCCTCAAGAAGCCATAATGGATAATAATGCTGTGAAAACCATGAGTTTTAAATAGGCTGTGTCTCTTTTATCAGCTGTCACGTTTTTCTAATTTCTGAACTGGAGTATTGCTTCATATTTGATTTACTAAGGTTTTAACCCCAATAACTTGGGCCTTTATAATTGTTAAAGAGTATGCATAAATTCATAATATAAATATATACTCATTTGGATATACCTTTTCTGGATGAGGAAATGCTGGAGAACAGTTTTGTGTGGATATCTTACCTGAATCTGTTAAAATATAATAAATAATATGTGTATCTTATGGATGTGTCAAGTAATAATCTTTTACATCAATTAAACATACATACCCAAAGCCAATAATCAGACTGGAAATAATGAGCATGGGTGTTGAAGTCGAAAAACAGCATCCCATTATACCAATGAAGATCATTACCAAGCCCGTACTAACCATTGCTCTACGTCCAACACAGTCAGTAAAACAGCCCAGTATATATCCTCCTAAAGCCATGCCTACGAGATACAGATTTTGTTAAAGGCAAACAAAACAACTACTAGGTTTTGGTCTTTCAAAACATTACTGACTAATACTTTTCAGCTATATAAAATTAATGACCTAACAAAGAAATATTTCAGACATATTTGTGCACTTTTACACATGAATTAGAATCCATAGATTGAACTGAAGAACAAACTCATGGGCCGCCACTAAATCAAATTACAAGTAATGTTTTTCCCAATGAAATCCAGCACCATTTTATATAAACTGAAGTGTCCTAACAAAAGGAAGCTAATCAGCAGAAGCTTCAAATTAAGATAGCAATTTCAATGTTTTATGCAGTGCCCAAGATTATTACCCCAGTTAATTATACTGGATATATAAAAAGTACTTGGACAAATGTTGGAGGCAGGTTTCTTAAAGTTTAGCAAAGAAAAATGTCATGCAAACCTATGTTCAGGAATACTTAGTTTTTGAGTTATTATTTAAAAGTTTACATTCGGTACATTTTATAGAATACTTCAACAGTTTGTTATAAATAATTCATTTTGTCAGTCGAGTGATACTGATACAAGTCAAGCTGCTGATTTACTCATTGTATCCTTAATGTAAACTTATTTATGTTTACCATTGTATATATGTTTGATTAGCCTTTCACTTGGACTGTGCATAGCAACTGCAGTTACATTTATTTAACCATGGTAGGATACTCATTTCATGAAAAGCCAGATGTGCCTTTTTACGTATGGTCACAAAATGGTAATGAATGCAAGGCTGCATGGCTGTATCCAATAGCATAGCCAGACTGAAGGCAGCTGAGTCATCAAGCCTTTGTTGCTGTTCATCTTTGATAGGCTGAAACAGAATCCTTAGTACCACATATATTGACAGACAAGATATTTTTGGTAATACAATAGAGAAAATCTCCTTGAGGATGTATAGGGAAATTAACAGAGTATGGGAGAGGGAAAAATACATAGAATATACAATAAACTATGACAAGAACGATTTGCATGGGTAAGAACAGGAGTTAGAAGCTTGAAAGGCATGATGAGGATATAGGAAAATGTCCAATGTGCAGTGAGAACAATTTTGGCAACAGAAATGGAAAAACTTGGATGGAGAAGCATTAATAAGGAAGATTCTGTCTGTAAAAGGAAATAAAAATAAAAAGCTATGGGAAAAGTATTTGGGTAAGCCTACATAGTTGCTGCCCCACGTTTAGGTGCCGATTTGAAGAAGATGTATCTTTACATTATTTGCACCACGCTTTGGGCACCAAACTTGAAGGAGTATTGTAGTTCCACTGTTGGGGAGCCAAACTTGATGAAGTAATTGCCCCATGTATGGTACAAAGTTTCCGATGGCCTTTGCCCCAATGTTCACTTTCCGGTGGCCTTCACCCCAACATTTAGGAATCAACTTTGTATTTTATGTTTCTTTAAATATTATATATATATTTATGTTTGCCTCGAATGCATCAGTATTAATTTGTAGAAACATGTATCTCTTAGCAGGGGGTGATGTGGCTAAAGAATGTAGGCTTACACAAATTATAATTTTTACTTCACTCCTTTTATTAATCCTTCACATGATTAAATAACACTTCACTTATATAGAGAGCTGTGAGATTATTTATTAATTACTTGCACTTTTTAACAAGTAAACTTTATAATATTCTCGCTGTGATGAATTTTATATGTCTCAAAACTGAATACGTATTTAGCTGTTTGGGAACGTGTCTAGCATCCAGTTGGGAACACTGTCTACTAGTTACTGGTGTTTACTGCTTGAATTTATAAATTTCTCTATTTCAAATCTTTGATTGGCTATTTTTACTCCAATAGAATACTTTTATTTAACTTTCAGCTTTTCTGGTTTTTGATTGGCGATTTATAAACTGTTTTAAATATTACATTATTGTTCCAAGAATTACTAGTAGCATTATTAAGCTTCCTAATTCATTATTGCCTCAAGGTTACCTCATTGGTACCTCATTGTTAGCAACTTTCGGCTTCTATTCTCACAGCTCCTACATTATTAAATTATGTAATACATTCACATAACATTATTATACATGTACATAATAATAAAACATAATACAATGACTGTTACATACATTTTATATACTATATTATACACATACTGCTTTAAGGCGGGCTGTTATTGAATTTATATATTATATAATTACACTGAAATTATTTTAGTTGTAAAAATACTGCCTCAAAGCTCAAAGAGAAATGGTTAAGAATGACTACAAAGAATATGGGGCTAAAGGCAGATGAAATAGATGAATGAGTAGACAGAGGATCATCAATACATGGAAAACCAGGAGTTGTGTGTATTGAGATTGTAAACTGGCATAGGCAAGCAACCAAGAAGTGAATTTATAGTGTAAATAACCTAATATTTTCAAGTGTTATTATAGTTTAAAATATATGTAATTTAATTATGTAATTATGAGCGTTGAGCAATAAATATTAGTTCATTCATAGTATCACATATTCTGAATCGAGGAAGACCAAGAGTCACTCACACATTTAACTAGAAAGAACATATTCTACAGGTTGTTGAAGAAGATCAAGACATCAGCACAAGATAATTGGTACATCTCATAGTACCACATGGAAGATATGTTATGAGCAACTATGTAGGATATGTATTATCTTCAGCATAGCAGGGTCTTTCACCAGCAAATTACTCACCAACTTTTGCAATCAACATTGTGGGCTGATGCAGATCCTTATGGTTCAAGTCAGGCTAGACATCCATTCAGTTTATGATCAATGTGCAGGCTGGAATTGTAGGTATTAATAACACATATGTTTTCCTAGCATGTCTTACAAGAACTATATTGAGAACACTCTTCCAGACCTTCTACAGAATATGTCCAAGAATCATGAAGTTTATGCATGATGAACTCCAGCAAATTTTAGTGATATTCTTGAGATGCGCTGCCAGATGTCTATCATGACAAATGGATAATTAAAAGATCGATTTCATGTTCTGCATGTTTATCTGACCTCAATCCTTTGGATTATTATCTTTGGGGATATGTAAAAGAATTAGTTTAGCAATGGAAATTCCAAATGCATACACATTTATCACTGTATCATGGAAGCCTGTGAAACCATCTAGCGCCATTTGAGAGTCTTTGAAAGGAGGTAACAGTCCATGATCAAATGAGTCCTTGCAAGTGTATAATCTAGAGGAAGACATTTTGAAAATGTTCAATGAGTTTCTGTCACTTGACATTTTTAACACTTCCTATAAGCTGACAATCTCAATCAGCTTATGTGTCAATGTAAAAGCTTTAAATAGGTAATCACTCAAAAAGGAACCATTTTTGTGCATGTGTTTACTGACTTTTTTCCTTATTTTGGAGTGAGGAACTGCCCAAGATTTGTCCAGGTATAAATGAAAAATCCTGTAGATAAAAAGTTACTAAACAATGAAGATTATCAAATTATCCTCCAATACAAAAGAATAAAAGATTTCTTGTACCCAAAAAACATTAGTAAAAAAAAATCTGATGTTTTATCTTTACTTAACTTTCTCTACCCACTATTGTTTATTTATCGTGTACAAGGCGGATATAGGGTACTAAAGCTGTAGATAGTCAAATCTTTAAAAAGTGATTTGTCATATGCAAGGTTTTGACATTTCTCTGTTTGCATTACCATGTGTAAATGAGCAACCACTAAATAGTTGCATATAATGAACAGGTTTTAAACTCAGTACCTATTTGAAAATTCAAAACAATAATAATGATTATCTAGGAAATGTTTACTTCCACACAAAGTGTATTTCACATAAGCTGAGTGTTGTAGGAGAATTAATGTTACAATGAGTTTAACATTCGTATAGCACCACGTTTGGGAGCCAATTTTATGCGGTATTAAGGTTGTGTGACTTCATGTGTTGCCATCTTGTGACGTCACTCGTTTGGTTCGTAGCTCCCTCTGGCGTAGCAATTTGTATTAATTAGTTTCCGAAAGAATTTAAAGTTTTGTATATTGTCCTCCGGCTAGCTGTTTAGGTCGACATTTAACTCTTGCAGGGTGTGAATCGGAAAGGAATCTTTTATCCAGAAATTATACTGACGAAGAAATTGGTTTTATAATTTTTATTGCCGAACACGTTCACTAACACTTTTTACATATTAATCTGGATACTCGCCAAACTGAAACTGTTTGTAATAACTTCTTATTTATCACTTTTAACTCGCATACTTCAACTTTATGTAATTTTTTTAAATGTATAATACTTTATAATAATTCTCGTAATTCTGCTGCGTGTAACTTGGCGAAATGAATGAACTGAGAGACCGACGTGTAGAGTACTGAGAATTCTGTTGAACTGGGAGACAAGCTACCTCGAACCTACACTATTTATAGGCCTGCATCAAGATACGCCTAAAGATTATAAATGAACTGCTATTGGCTAATAAAACGCGCCAACATTAGCATCTATTTTAATATCCAATGAAAACCACGAATACATATGCTTTAGGAAATGTTCTAGAAGCTTCTAACGAAAAGGCGCGAAACATTACGTAACTTCCTGGTTCCCGGTAATGATAAACAACTCACCCCATCGCTGCATTATTGCGCCATTACTGACAGTTTCAGTAAAGCCGTATATTATTAATTACCAATAATAATTACAATTAATAAACCTCTGAAATCAATGTCACATAAAAATACATATTCATATTACAATCATTAATTACATTTAAGTAATTTGTGATACAAATTACCGTATCAGTGTTTTAACAAAACCTCCAGTTTTGCTGAATAAACTTTGTCCATTTCTTATGGTTTATCAGTTATATACAGTAATTCTGAATGTAGAGGACTTCACAAATTATTCCTAAACTGCTCAAGATACACATTTTATTTGTTGTGTAAACATTTTAAAGATTGGATACTTTAATCAAAATCTTTAAAGCCATTTTTTACAAAACAAGAAATAATGAAAAATTTTTCCATGTAAGGCATAGTTTGGTTTGGGAGGATTTTCTCAAAAATCTCCATGTTGCATTCTAGAAAGTTGCTGAATGTAAATATCAATTTGGTGTTTAACCCAAATTTTGTTTTTGGGTTACACTGTTCTCTCATCCACCCACCCACTCACACACACAAACACGCACACACTCACACGTGGACTTTTTTCTAAAAATTATTTTCTTGGATTCTGCGGACCTCAAACATGTGTTATGATGAAATCTCATTATAAAATTTTGGGTGGAGCACAATACTTCCTCTTACCTAGTATAGCTAGGTAGTGCAGAAAATACAATGGCAGTTACCAGTTTCTTTAGCTTAATGCCTCAATTGCTTTCCAACAGATGCCTGTTTTAGAAATTCTGCTAGGAAGTTTTAGAAAACCACCTGTATTTTTAAAAAGATGTCTTGCTCTGGATTTCAATTTTGATTTAATCATCAGGTAGCTAAATACAGTGGCTATTGCTTACCTTGGCTCTATATTCTAACTTCTATATTACTTTCCCAATTGTGTAAACGGTTAACCAATACTTATTTTAATACAATAAACATACCACAGAAGTAACTACTAATAGGTATGACAATGTCTTCTGCAGAAATCTTGTGGTCGCAGATACTTAATGGCAGTACATAGCAAATGGTAATTGTAGCCAATGCTTGGACAAGTGCACTGAAACCACATACTGTGAAACTGATTCGCTGGTAACAGCCCCATCCTGAAAACAAATGCATACATTCTGGTGAAACATACATGATTCAGAAATTATTAGTACCACTATTCAGTAACATGGATAAAAGAAATTTCATAGCTAGTTTTTATGGCAGCCCTATGCTGAGAATTTGCTAAAAAAAAAATTCAGAAGTTTGCATTTCTTATCCTTTGTCATTGATAACTTAGGTGTATCCTATTTTTATCATCACAAATATATTTCTAAAGCAAATTTTATCCTAAGATCATAATTATTAACAAAAATTAATATTGTATCTGTCTTTAAAGCTGATTTTTAGGAGAAAGAATTTTCCATATGTTTCATTGCATTAAATTCTCCATATGATGCAATTTTTCATCTAACTCAGCAACTTTAAATTCAAAAACCAAAATAAAGTACTTTATATAGCTGATTTCATAAATACATGGATGATTTAGTGGTAATACTAACTTAATAATGGAACAGTTGAAAATTGTATGACATTTTTGTAGAATTACAGGAAATGTTTTATTCTAAAAACTCAAATAATTTTATGCATGCAGAATTCTATATAATGAACATCATTTGCAATAAAATAATCAGTAGCTTCTAAACCATTTGCATGTTACTGTGTTAACCTTCCCAGAATAAATCTTCAAAGCATTTGATTAAGAATTATGGAAATTTAAAATGCTGGTAGGGTTGACTTAAAAGTTCAGGATCCTTTTTCTTTGAGGTTTATAACTAGGACTTGGATTTTTAGGTCCCATTAGCCTTTATTTTAGGTTTTCTGCACTCTTAAAATAGGCGTTTTTAGGTTTTCTTTATTTGTTATTACTAACACCAATATTTTTTTTTATACTAAGTTATATGCCTAAGATTTATGTTTTTATATCGTTTTGTGCTAAGAGTTTTACAATTTGATTGTCTACTGCACTTTGACCCTGGTCACTCATTCAGTAGACAATCACTACAGTTTATTTACATTTTACAATTTACCGTCAACGCATTCTGTAGACAACCACTACAGATTATTTAATTTTAAAAAATTTCTTGTCAATAAATTATCTTGCTTTTTTTTTTCTTCTTCTTTCTTTTTTTTCATGTCCCATTTCCACTTGTTTTTCACTTTTCATTTATTGATTACTTAACCATCACACATTCACTATAGTTTTCCATTCAAAGTAAGATGCGCTACGTCTTACTTTTCTCTTTCCACTGTCCAAAGCCATTTATTTTTTACTTTACACAAAAACTGTCCAATGCTTCTAGCGTCCTTGCATATCATTTTGATCATAAGTGTATTTCTATCCCTCTTCAACCACTTCTTATTAAAAAATTCTTTTCTCCAATTTTCTGTTCCTTGGCACTTAAATACTATGTGTTCAATGTCTTCATTACCACCACATATCGGATATTGATTCTGAGGAATACCCTGTCTTAACCCTCTTAGCCTCCATGCTCCAGTTCTTACCCATGCAATAGATTCTCTCTCTTCTTTATTTACTATGTCTATATATTTTTCCCTACCCCATGTATTTTTCATTGGCCTATAACAAACTAATGAGCTCTTTTCGGCAATCTCACTGAACATGATTTGTATTTCTATATCTTTTCCTCGCCTTTTTCCAAAAATTTTTCACATTATTTTCTCTCCTTCTCCACATATCTCCTAACCCATTTTTCTCCAAAATGTTCCGTAAATTACTAACCCATCCATCATTCATTAAACCATTCTCTTGGTATTCAATACATTGTCTTAACACATTACTTTTTCCTGGAAGGTTTTTATATGCTGAAAAAGGTTTCCTCAATTAAATGCTAACACAAATAGATTTTTCTGTTTTTCTTATTTTAATATAATTTATTTATAACCTTATTTCACAAAAGTATACTTTATAAATAATCATCATAAAACACAGAATGTAGTTTACTAATTTTTTAATTTGTTAACAATACAGTAGATAAGTAAACACATATCAAAATAATTGTCTGGCAATTTCCTAATATAACCTTCTGTTCCTTTTTTGTTTTGAGGGGGGGGGTCATTAATTTTAGTAAGATTAAGTAAGTAACGTAAGTGTTTCTTAAGAGTTTGCTCTATCATAAACTACTCATAGGAAAACACACCATTCTACATCTCTCTCTCTCTCTTTCTCATTTGTTTATTTCATTGCAATAGTTAACTAAATATATGCCCAAATTTTCTCTAATGAACGATTTCCTATTATCTTGTAACATATGAAGAAAAGATTCTCTTCACAGAACATACTATTATTGGAGCATAGGTTGTAGATGCTAATGCAGCAGGTTCTAGGTTTAATTTTCCTGCATACATTTCTCCCTGCAGCAGGGCTGTATTTAAAGGGGGTTAGGGTCTAAACTACCCCCCCCCCAAAAAACTTCTGACAGTTTTATTTATTAAAATTCATATCAAACCAATATAGGAAATTTTCCTTAGATAACGATAGGTCTACTGCTGGAAGTACATTTACTAGGAAAAGGAAATTTAATATTGTTGCCTTACATAGATAAGGTGACCATACATCCCAGTTTTTGAAGCAGTCTTACTGTTTTGTGCTGTAAGATGTAACATCTTCATTCTGGTGAGTTTTTCCTGCCTATATAATGTCCCCAAGCAATTTTCTTGGCCCCATAAGATCTATATGCTACAGAGTAGGTAAATGGTAACTGTGTAGGGTACTGTTAAGTTTAGATCTAGTTATGAAACTCCCCCCACCCCCAAAATTCTTTTCTGGGTATGGGCATGCCCTGCAGTACTGAACAAATTAGCTTCATGTCTTCAAAGCCAGGATTGCATTTAATAAATTCTCTGCAGCTTCAAAGAACATGCAACTCCCACTGGTCTGGGTACTTCTTCTGGAAATATTGCCAATGATATCCAAAGCCTCTGTGAGTGGTAGGGTTACACTTTCCACTGAGAATAGCTTCTGGTATATATTTATAATGAGCCTTGATATTTGCAAGGTAAGTAGCAATAGTAAGAGCCTTGGGTAAATATGTGTTAATCATCTGAAGAACTGAAAACAATGATTTGGGATATGTTGGGTTGCAATCCTCATTTAGGTATTTTTAGGTTCTATGAAATCTGCATAATTAGCCTCTGGAACTGTGAAACATATTCATATCCTAAAATGGTAATTAAATGGTAAAGAAAACATAGGTTAAAACATAAGAATCTGGGCCTTATTTATAACTAGATGCCGGTAAAATATGACATATTATGTTCCTTATTATGTATGCCTTGCACCACATTGTAGTGAATTGAACTGTAGAGCTCAAGTTCTCTGCCATGGAATGCACCTGGTTTCAAACCCACCTATGGGAGGGAGTACAGAGTTTTGGCCCATATATAGTGCCAGTATTCACACAATATCCAAAGAATATAAAAAGTTATGATAGAAATGATCTGTAGATCCAGTAAACCAGCATTTTAGCTGGAAATAGTGTGATGCTGACCACATCATCTCCCTTTATTGGTTGGATGATTGCCCATCTCTACCATGCATGTGTGAGCATGGGTGTGAAGTCAGCAGACCGGTTTTTTGGCAATGAGGCTGTTATGCCACAGATTATTATTATTATTATTATTATTATTATTATTATTATTATTATTATTATTATTATTATTATTATTATTATTATTATTATTATTATTATTATTATTGTTATTATTATTGTTGTTGTTGTTGTTGTGGTTGTTGGTTGTTGTTGTTGGTTGTTGTTGTTGGTTGTTGTTGTTGGTTGTTGTTGTTTGGTTGTTGTTTGTTGTTGTTGTTGTTGTTGTTGTTATCATCATCATTGTCGTCATCATCATACAAAAAAGTGCATAACTTAAGCAAGAGTTCTTTGCAAGAGTATATTTTTGAATTACTAATGAAAGGAAAGGCCAAATTACCTAGCAGACATTACTCGATCACTAGGTACATAATGGCCATATGCAGCTAATATGTTAGTCTAGCCAAGGACTTACTCCTCATCTGTTGCTGGTTGTGAAATGAAGAAGGGAGCAACCATATTGCTAGAATTGCACATACCTTCCCCCTCCATCTATTTCTAGTTGGGTTAACTTGGTCTCAAGATCCTAGGATACATCATAATGTGTATTCAGTGTAGTGCCAAACAAATTAGCTTATTTGTCTAGTCATGTTCCTGTACCTGAGTAACTTGGTTACATAGTCACATTCTTGTACCTCCATTTTATTTCTATTTCTTTTAATCTATGAGTAGAACTTTGGGTCATGGTAGTAAAAGCTTCAATATAGTACTTATACCTGATAATTGGGGAAGAAATGAAAAACGCCTGATCAGATTAACTACTACTTTAAAACACCATTGGCAAAAGTTGAACATGGCTCTACTTTATTTACTATGTGCTGATGGCTGAGTTATTAAAGAGTAAATAGGAAGTTAAAAAGACCAAATTTAGGGCTCATAGATTGCCAATATAGTGATAACCATGGAGGTAGAAAGATATGGAGTCAACACGTTGCGCTATGGCAAGGGCAAGCATGCAATCAAATGGATGGGTAAAGCAGGTGGCACATCCCTTTCTTTGCACGCACACAGGGAAACAGCTAAAAATAAAACATATCCCAACATTTAAACACAAAAATGAAATACATTCTGTATAACTTTGTGAGTGTGAAAACACTTACACAAAGAAAGGCCCATATTTCCTATAAGACTAACAGGTGTTTACAGGCAGTACAGCATCACATACCAGGAAGAGAGAGAGAGAGAGAGAGAGAGAGAGAGAAGAGACACAGAAGAGGACAAAGAACAAGAAGAAGACACAGAAACTGTGAAAAAAGCATCAATTTTCAGTATTTCAATGTCAAACTTGAGAAATCAGTAGAGTTGGCAAAGCTCTAATACACCTTCTGGCCAGATCCACAATGGCATTGTATGTTTTTCTAGATGAGTCAATTTCAGAGTGAATACATTCATCTGCATTGTTTACAAGCTCAGTGAAGACATGAAAAACAGAGTGACTACACGCAAATGCTTCTCAGTAAGATTTGCTGCCATCCCAAAAATATGGACTTTGACTCTTGCAGGATTTGACAAGGGGAAGAAACTTCACACTCATCAGACATTTTAAAGAACACTTGAAAAGGCCAGTTAGTGCCGAACTACTTCATCTCAGATCTCATCTTCTGACCAGCAAGGTTGAAGATAAGTCAATATCACTTTACAAGACTCTTTGATTCTTCTTTGTTATGAGATAGATTCGAATCAAAACATTTGATTTCAGCAGCACCATCGAAATGATTGCTTGGAGCAAAACAGTGGCATCTCTTTTGGGTGTGCAAGTTGTGTTTCAATGCCCAAAGAAAAATGAAGAAAGAAAAGAAAGGAGAAAAGGTTTTTTTTAAAAAAAAAAAAAAAAGCTTTGCAATATGGTAGCTAGACAGGGAAGTGTTGCGATGAGATAGTTGAACAAGCAAGTCGGCAAAGTCTTGGCTGCCCCTCAGACTCAGATGCACATGCATTTCATTCCTTTCACCATGGACTTACGCGAGCCAAGGCGTTGTTTTCAGTTTCAGCAACTTGAGTTTATTGTTTGGCCTTTCGCATTTACGACTGTAGTGGCTTCAGATTTTTTTTAAGATGGCTAATGAAGCGTAATTAAATCTATTAATAACTCCTTTCTCATTACTTTCTTATACTGAGAAAAAACGAGTAATCGACAATGGTCGATCATGCCCTAATCTCACAATGTCAACTAACGTAAAAGCCAAAAGTGGTTTTGAGAGACATTTTCAAATGGGCTGTACGAAATCTCAGACTGATATGAACTCTATTCACTGCTACGGCAGTGCAGTGAACAGTTTACTGTGGACATGTTTACTACAGTGAAGAAGTAGTGAAATACTTTCTAGTTTTCTTTATTAAATTTAGTACTTTTATTGCAACTCCAAAAAGAATAGGCGTTCTTTTGTATTTCCAACGAAGGGCTAAATTGATTGCACAACGAAAAAGTAAAAAAGAACAGGGAAATACTAAAGAAACTAATCAATGCTATCTGCTATCTAATAAACCAGGAGCTACTATTTCGCTCCCACAATGAGAAGGCAGTTTCTAAACAAGGGAAATTATGCTGAGTTCCTTATTGCAATTGCAGAGTTCGATTCCACATTAAAAGAACATTTACTACTTCTACAATCTTCCGCGGTACTTCAGGAAGCATTGAAAATGATTTGACTAATTCTATAGCCAAAGTACTGACAGATAAAATCACCGTGCAATTCAGAATACGATTTTATAGCTTGACAAAACATCAGACATAAACAACAGATTTCAGATGTTAACTGTTTTACGTTATGTTTCGGTGACAGAAAAAACAAATCTGATGTGTTACATTCACATGGCTTTATCTGCCCTCTATATCTTATTAGTGGGTATACAAATTACTCTTATAAATGTTTAGGTATCTTCCTATCTGCTTCATTTTAATCCAGATAAACGTTTCCGGGAATAGCTGCATTACTCATTTCGTTATAGATACAAAGGAAACAGCGATAGTTAAATGTTTTAGAACTGGACGCTACACGTTGACTTTAAAGCTCTTTACATAAAATCGCAAGAAACTACTGAAAATCTACAGGACTTGAAAAGAATGACTAAATATTGAACAATTCGAACCATTAATAACGGATATCTTGGAAATGGCTGAGGCTACAAAAAATATATTTGGAATAAATGTGTTGTCTTAAAGAGATCTACATTTCTTGAGTAATACGTTTTCGTTTATCGCTTAACGTTTACCAATTATATAAGATTATGCAAAATTCCTTCCAAATGAAGAGGACTTCAAAGGCTATTTCCAGAAAATTCAAGATATACATTTTATTTGTCATATAAATGTCTTTAATATATGGTATTTTAATCAAAATCGTTGGAGCCATTTTTAGAAAATCAAAGATTTCGAAAAATATTCCACGTAAAGGGTAGTTTGGTATGGGGGATTGGGGACTTTCTTGAAAATCTTTATGTCGCATCTTTGGAAGGTACTGAACCTAAGTATCAATTTTAGTGTTTATCCGACTTTTCGTTTTTGAGTTATGCTGTTCACAAACACACATATAGACAAACACGTGGACCTTTTCTAAAAAATGTTTTTTATTTGGATTCAGGGGCCTCAAAACATGTATTTCTGGTAAAATCTCGATATCAAATTACTATCTACGTGGAAGAGAAAGTAAAAATTGTGGAAGGACTTCTTGGATTTCATGACATGAGCGCAAATAAAACGGTAGCAGCTCTTATCAACCACCTTAATGAAATAATGGACACATATAAGTGTGAAGACAAGGTAATTGTTTAGGCACACCATGGACCTTTTGTGATGAGCGGACATCTCATTGGAATTCAGAGCAAAGAACTGAAAAGTATCCTAAATCTCCGTTTACGAATTGTCCTATTCATTGGTAATGAATTTAGTCTTACAACTGTTAGAATGCAACAAAGAGCTAAAAATATCTTTTTAGAGACCTTAAATCACTGCCTGCCTGTTTTTCATTCTCCAAAGAGGTTATTGAACTTTCTGCTTTCATGTCAGATAAACTTCCTTCTTTATTTCCACTATACGAAATTTTCCCTCTAGATTTATCCACACAGTCAGTGAAAATAGAAAAGGTTTAATTATATAAAAGTGGGGAATTCGACGGTTTGATTGCAATGACAGCTGGCGGATTTGCTAACTTCCTAAGCAATCCTGAAAACATGTTTTCTAATAAAGGTTTTATTGGCTTACGTTCCTTCTCTGATGAATTTTTCAATATAGTTCATCTATACTTGTTGACTTTTGTACTGTAGTAATAAAATTACTGTCTTTTAAAACCAATAATTGCAAAAGGAGAGGGATAATTTTGAATTCTGGATACGAAGAGGTGATTCAGATAAAAAGGAGGAAGTTACACGATGAATCCCAGAAAGACCATTGCCGGAGACTGTCATTCGATATCATTGACAATATCAGTAATCAGATAACAATTAGATTTGCATCATTTAAAAAATTGGAGTATTTTGATCCCCTAAACTCATCTAAACCAGCGTATTTGAGCAAAAGATAAAACTTTCTCCTTGATTTGATAAAGAAGAAGCTACAAGTCATTTTGGCGGTCTTTTTAATCTGTCTAGACTTCAAAATGAATTGTATTGTGGTACACACCTCCAATGAGGGATCAGATAAAGTACCCATTCAAGAGCATTCATTATCTGATAGATATGAATCTAGTGAGTGGATTCGCGAAGATATACAAATTAGCTACGTTGAATGCAACAATACAGGCTACTGCAACCTCATCTGTCGACAGATCATTCTCGTCGTTAATGATGATCCACACATTCTGCCGCGCTACTCAGACAGAGCAATGACTTTAAGCTTCATTTCCATAGAGAAACAATTGATTTTTTAAATAACAAGAGGGGGATGAATCCAAATTCTATGAAGCAGAGACCCAGATGTTTCTACGGAAACAATGACGAGTCGAGCTGAAATTCAAATGCTTGTAAGTAAAAAGATTTCATTTTTAATTTCCTATATCTATTTTCGAACATGCTTTAGTTACATAATTATTTTAATTACATTTATTGTTTACGTAATAACATCCTCCCTCATTCATTTTTACTATTTACAAGCTAAATTGTTAGGCGAACATTTTTATGCCGGGAACTGGGGATTAACGCACTTTTCCTTATCAACGCCCAAGTTTCAAGTCAGGAGACGCCACTGGTCCAAAGCCGGATGAAAGAAGTTTTAAAGATCATCTTTATTGTTGCAAAGCCTTAAATGTTGCATAAAACTGTGTGTGCATGTGTGTTCATTTTAATATCTTTTTTTTTTATAGATAGCATGCTAGATTACTATCATTTACCCTCATAGTATCTTCATTCAAATGTTATAGGTCAAACATTTGCGACAAAGATTTGGAAGCTCTTAACTGACATAGAGACTATTTGACGGTGGGAGCAATCACGGTTTTGATATAACGCAAGTGTAGTCGGTGGACCTAGACTTAAAGAGGTCTATGCACGAGTTAGCGTTGTATATCACTGGTAGATAAAAGATTGAGTTTTATTTATGGACACTTTTTAACTACTATGGTCATCAACTTCTTATTATAATTATATTGGCCGTGAAAGACCGGAAATTTTGCTAAGAGACCTGTTTATCAGTGTTGAGGTTCTTTTACCTGCCATAAATGTAAAGCGGGACCATCGGTTTTACTTCCCTTCCGAAGGAAGCCATGCTAAGGATTTTTACGCTCGAAAAAAATCCATCGCCCTCCGCCGGGTTTGAATTCGCGACCTCGAGCACTAGAGACTAGCATGGCACCCAGCAGCGGCACATACACATACTCCAATTTCTATCTTTCTCTCTGTCACACCCACATAATATCATAAGAGCGACGGCACATACACATACTCCTGTCTCTATCTTGCCCTCTCTGTATCTCTCACACACGCACGCACGCACGCACGCACACACACACACACACACACACACACACATACACACAGCCCAGGGAGGACATCACTGGTAGATGGTGTAATAAGATAGGCAAATGATCAATCGCTGCTCTCCAGAAAATACAGCCAGTATAGCCAGCGTCAAAATGTAGGCACACGGGCCTTTATTCCGAAGACATAGTGGGTAATTGCGTACCTAGTGTGAAGTTAAAATATTCTGTTTATATGCGTAAGCTTAGTTCTATTTAAGCAATAAGCCACTTTTTAAATTCCGATTTTGTTTACGATTGAATTAGTTGTTAATTACCTATAGATGTCTGCGATTCGACATTGTTCCGTATCTGTTAATAGGCCCACGATCGCTAGAACACTCACGCATCTGAATTAATCTGACTTGCTTAATAATAAACACATGTATTCCTTGTGTCATAGCACTTATAACCTTATTGCGATAAGATTCAGTATATGAGTACATGCCGGAGACCTACACACATGGCACACAGGCATACACAGAATCCGAAACGAGAGAAACTGATTACCGAAAACGAAGCTGATCGTTACTATAGAGGGCCCTAAGCCGCAAGACGTACCCAACTTTGAGGGCCCTAAGCCGTAAAGCGTAGCCGAGGAATGCTTTTAGAAGTAGAGGAGTCGAGCAGGCCGCAACTGCGAAAGAGCTTAGCCGTAGGATCTGCGCGATTAAAACTCAAATGGTTCACGTTAACGAACATTGTTACATTTTATTCTCGTGGTGGATACTCCATAACCCCGATTTTGTAAGTAAAACATTAGAATTTCTCCCATGCTCACATACTGAATCAGAACCCCTTATTGACATTACGGAACTTTGTGCATAGCGTTTTGAAGTTCAGTATTAAACACAATTTCATGCTGTTTTACTCATACGATTTTTCACATTTGAACAAAACATGTTAATAGTTTACAATTAGAACGACATAATCCAACCTTAATTTTTGTCGTGTTTGATTATTTATGTTTCTTGTCAACCAATCGCAAGCACTAGGTATTAAAGCTTACCAACAAGATCCAATATATCTTCAAAGGTTACTGTCGAAGTCTCACTAGTTCTACTTAAACTCATCCCGACAAAATCAATCGCAACCCTTTCAATCGTGTTTATATCTCACGCCAGAGTATTTATTACTGGCGATAGTCAATTATTTGCCCAACAAATTAAAACGCTAGTCACCAATGTATTTGATAGCAGCGTCCAAATTTGCATTGTGTTATTGGTCCTAGGCACTGACATCTAAATGACAGCATCCTTAATTGACAGCCCCCCATATATTTGGGGGCTGTCAGAAATTCAGGGGGAGGAAAATAAGTGAATCGCCCAATTACAAAACACCGTGTCTATAAATACACATTTTAAGATTATCAATGAAAATAAAAAAAATCCACGGTTTTATTATCATTGCTTTAAGTTTTTACAATACACTCAAAACATAAAAAGGTAGTGTTCACAAAGTTTTAATGAGCTATGTCATACCGTTGTTAAGATATTAACCTCTTTGTTTGTAATTAATCACTTTTAATATGAAGTTCTCAATGGAGCCTACAGTTTACTGTATCCCTTCCAATTTTTTAAATTGAGACTAGTACACAAACCTGAAGAAATTGTTGCGCATGCATTAACTTTAATTAGTTTAAGAGAAAAAATCTGATGAGTTACATCACATGACTTTCTCTACTCTTGTACAAACTATTTTTACAAACGCTTATTCTCCATCTACTTCATGTTAATCAAGACGAACATTTGCAGACTCTATCTTATTGCTAATTTTCTTGTAGATGTAAGGGGAATATATATTTACAAGGGCAGTATCGAAATACAGTAGCCTTTAAGCACATACATATCTCTTAATAGCTGGTTGCTAGGTGCAGCACTATTCCCTTTTCCACAGATTAATACTCTTTGCATATCCAAGACAAAAAAATGAATAACGAATTCCCATTTGAGAAAATAAGCATTGAAAAATTTAAGGGAATAACAAGCAATATCTCGAAAATGGTTCACTCAACAACAAAAATGTATATGACATAAATTGTGTATTTTAACGCGATCTACATTTTTTGTGTAGTAAAATTTTGTCTATCTCTTATGGTTTACCAGTTTACCAAAAGTCGTTTACAATGAAGAATTCTTTTGGAGACATTCCCAGAAAATTCAAGATATACATTTTATTTGTCATGAAAATATCTTAAACATATATTTTAATCAAAATCGTTAGAGCCATTTTTGAGAAAATTAAAATTTTCGAAAACTGTTCCATGTAAAGGGTAGTCTGGGGTGGGTGGATTTTCTTGAAAACCTTCGTGTCGCATCTCTGAAAGATACTGAACCTAAATACCAAGTTTGGTGTTTGCCCGACTGTTCATTTCTGAGTTATGCTGTTCACAAACAGACACACAGACAGACACATACATGGACATGTTTCCAAAAATGCTATTTTTGGATTCAGGGGATCTCAAAACATGTATTTCCGGTGAAATCTCGGTATCGAATTTTTGGGTGGAATACAATACTTCCCCTACTTACTATACGTAGTAGAGAAAGTAAAAATATATTTGAATGCATGTTACTGAAGTTTTAAACTTTTCAGTATGAGTTGTGGAAAATATTTAATTTCAGCTGAATTGTTTAATAACTTTTGACCGGTGCGCATTAATCCCTGAATCTCTCCTAAACATTTCAAGCCAATAAGTTATAAACTGTGGCCCAAGAAGATTTTTAAGTGTGAAAAAGTATTGAAAACAAGAACTAAGACACTGTATTCTAAAGTGTAATGACATACTTGGCCTAATGGGCACAGAACCAATTAAATAGCCGCTTGGGGCTTTAAAATGGTTTATGTTAATGAACCAATTGTTTACCATGAAAACATAATATACCCTGCCTTTTGTGAAAGTTGCAACACCAAGAAGGAAATGCATGAATACAATGAATTTAATACCACAGGTTAGGTACATGACAAGTAACAAATGATAAACTTTTTAAATCTGTACATGACCTTTGAGCCTTAATATTCAGTATTTGGTGTAGCCTCCATGCGCTGCAATTAGAGCTGCTATACGCCGTGGCATTGAATCAAAAAGGCTCTGAATGAGTTCCTGAGGGATTTCCCTCCACGCAGTTTGTATTCGAGCCCACAAATCCGTGACACTGGTTACTGGAGGACCGTGACGTACCAGGTGCCGACCAACCATATCCCAGACATGTTCGATGGGCGACATGTCAGGCGAACGTGCAGGCCTGGAAAGCAATGGTTCCCGTCACTCTTCGAAGAAGGCTTGTACATTCCTCGCAATATGTGGCCGGGCATTGTCCTGTTGAAATGTGGCCTGTGGAGATGCCTGAAGCAGGGGAAGTACCTCAGGCTCTACAACCACCGTTAGGTACAGGTTGCTGTTCAAAGTGCCCTTCGTAGGAGGCGAGATCGGTTGTTGTAACCAATGGAGTCCCAAACCATCACACCTAGGGTTTGTCCGCTATGCCGCTCAACAATGCAGCCCTCAAGGTTGCGCTCACCACGGTACTGAAGGACACGTGTGCGGCAATCACTGTAGGACACGTTGAAGCGGGACTCGTCCGAAAATATTACATTTTGCCACTCAGCACCCCAGTAACGGTGCTCACGTGTCCATTGCAGTCGGAGGAGCTTGTGGTTTCTGGACAATGGAAGCCGACGTAATGGCATGCATGCAACCAATCAAACCTGCAGCAGACGGCGACGAACCGTTGATGCAGACAAGTTCACACCTGTTGTGTTCCAGTGTCGAGCTAACACTGTGGATGAAGCAGTACGGTCCGTTATGGCCATGCGGACAAGATGACGATAATCCCGTGATGCGATCATGTTCCGTGATCCAGTACCCGCTCTTGCTGCGTATGGCCATCATCTATCCACTGCTCCCACACACGCATCACTGTCGTAGCAGCATGCCTTGTACGAGCCGAAATGTCACAGTACGACAAACCCGCTTCCCGGAGACGATCGTTCTGCCCCGTTTGAACTCACTCAAAAGCCGATATGACTCCCTTTGACTTCGACGAGGCATACTGGCACTCACTTTATTGTTTACAACTTGTTTGAAGCTCTGCACTGACTGCACTGGGCGCAGCACTGACCTTGTCGGACCGACACGAGAGGGCTCTGCTCGGCCTACGTATACCCCATCTCTATGCAAACCTTATCAGTTATTGCTTGCACACTCTTTTACACTTACACCAAGTTTGGTGTTATTCGGGAAATTCTTTCTTGGTGTTGCAATTTTCACAAACGGCAGTGTATAAGTATACTAAAAAAGGAAAAATCCAAAATATCGAAACTTTCCACATTTTTGCCAAACTTCACCCAAACATTGCCAAGAAAATTTTCCTTAACCACAGAATATACTTAAGGATTTTCAGGTTTTCACAATATGTTAAAATTGACAAAAATAACAATGTCTATAGAAGAAGGAAACATACCTAACAATTGAAGTACACTAGTAAAAGTTCTCCTCACTTTAGTTTTCAAAATTTGTAACAAACATATCTAATTCATCTGTTTAGTTACTCTGCTTTTCTTTAATGAGTCATTGATAGTCGCCGATACGAAGTGAGAGAAGGTAGCTTCCATTGTCACTATGCTGATGGGAATTACCACTACAGCCTGGTTTAGAAGACTAATACTTGCAAAGCTGGCCCATACTTAACCACTTGTTCTATAAAGAGTTCAAGGGATGATCTCTCTTTTAGAAGATTGTTCAATAGCTGTAATTCGTTATTGAGATTTTACAGCAACTTTTGGTTTACTTTTGTGTGAGTGACTGCATTTTCCGTAGTGCATCCGCGTAAATATCCTGGACTGCATATGCGGTAGTTTATCTCGGCGCATTTATGTATTATTTGTTAACGTTCTGGACAATTTTAGTGAACGGTAACAGAAAACAAATGCTACCGGTATAAAAAGTTCGCAAGATCGACATGCTAATATATTGGAGTGTTTAATTGTTTTATGCTGTACAATATGCCATATTTAGTCCAGTGGCATAGATACAACTTTTTTTTCCGGGTAGTTGGTCTTATCTCATGAACTACCACTACTCCTTCCTCAAAGTGCTTAAGACGCAATGTAGGCATGTATGTATAATTATTTTAATTTAGCAAGCTTCGCAATACTGCTTTACTCCTATTTTCAAATTGTATTCTTGTTTGCATTTTTATTTTTTTCGCTTTTTATATTTCGGGACTGTCAAGACCCCCTGGACATCCCCTTATCTACGCCAGTGTTTAATAAAACTGTGATAAAACTAATCACTAGGCCTCGGACTTTTAGGCCCTTAAAACCAATTTAAGCACCCAAAATAGACGTTAAAATGATAAATAGGCTCTAAAGATACAATTTTGGGCAACTAAAATATAGTTTACACAAGATAAACATTTGATTCTATGTATAAAAATGCTTCCGCTTTTTAAAATCACAAGTTTAAAAATGCAATTAATTAGCGGGCATTAAAAATTACACAAGTAGTAAGTTTCCTAAATTATTTTAGTTGGAAGCATTTTTATTATGTCCTAAGTTATTAATTTAAGGTTGATAGTACATAACATGAGCTTATAAAGTTGAAAAAGACAGTCTCTCAACTTATTGAATGGATCACAGTGGAAACGCACAGTACATTATCAATATATCATTGTGACCTAACGCTCTACGGCCGATATGGACCCACACCCAAAATGATGTTTGTATAACACAATATATCGTTAAGGACAACAATGATAAAAATGTTTGAAATACATTTAAAAAAGCGACACAGCAACTCTGGAGAAATCTTGCGAACATGTACACATTAACACTTGTATTTTGATAATAATTTAAAAGTTGGGATTAGTTTTCTGGAAAACTCTCTGAGCAACAATGAAGCACATAAACTTGAAGCATTTTATAATGAACAGGATGAGGTGAGTTATGAACAGATTGGAAATCCGCCATCGATCCTACTTGCTCTTTATTTATTCATTTATTTATTGAATAGATTCGTTCAGCATTAAAAATGTTATTCATAACCAAGATAAAGTACATCATAACAATATAAACTAATCTGAGTTCAGCAACATGAGCCCCTCTGGCACTAAAGTTACAGATAATAATATTGTACATATGGTTCACTGGCAGTCTTCTAATTCAATCACTTTTAGAAGAAAGCAACAAGTCCTGCGGGAGACGACTTTTGATCCGGGGAACCACATCAGATCTTCGCCCCAAGGAGAAATATACTACGCCAGGTACTGGATGAAGATGTTGAAAAAATATGTGAGCCTGAGAGCGAAAGTGTGCAGAGATGGTACTAAGTTCAAGTTCATGATGTATCTGGGTGTACTAAGGTGCGCTCAGTATAAACCTTAAAACTTTATTTTGAAATACCTCAGACAATTAATTTTGGTTGCGGCTGCACCTCCTCAAATTGCAGAAGCATGTGTGAGTAAAGGACGAAGTGAGGACCTGTGAAGAGAACCACGTGGATTTGCAAAGAAGACTTGCGGTTGAGAATAGGATACAATAGTCTGGAGTAAGCTAGATTTAATTTTAAATTAATGTCAGAGTTCCACGCCAGTCGACGATCAAAATGTAGGTCAAAATATTTAAGTGTCATCAGCATGTTTCCAGGATATGGGAATAGTTTGTAATGTAATAGGAAAGGGAACAATGGGAGGACGCAATGTAAAAATCATGGTTTCACATTTCTTGTGGTTCAAAGAAATCCTCCAGTTGTCAATCCATCGTACTAGAATATTAAGAGACGTCTGTAATCTGTGAGCAGCAATTTCTAGTTCGTAGTGGATGGTAAAAATGGCAATATTGTCGGCGTACATGACGATGTTGATATGTGGTAAAGCAGATATATCATAAGTGAAGACATTGTAAACGCAGGTGCTAAAATGGAACCTTGAGGCACTCCTGACATAACTGCCGCACAGAGGATTGATTAGGACCTATCCGTACTTGAAAAGTACGGCGTGAGAGAAAGCTATCAGTCATATGATAGAGATAATCCAGCAACCCAATTATTTGAAGTTTGTAGAGCAGACCGGCGTACCACACTCAATCTAAAGCTTGTTTGAAGTTCAGAAATACTGTGTGTTGTTTAAGCTCAAAACCACCAGCAATCGCCTCAACTAATCGCAGAAGCTGTTGGGTTGTAGAGTGGTGTCCGAAAACCAAATTGTTGTGGTGAGATCACTGCGTTGTCCGTTTAGAAATTTGGTTAATTGTTTGTGGATGATTATTTCAAAAACTTTAGAAAAAGTAGGCAATAGGCTAATAGAACGACAACAGAGGGTGAGGAAGCCGGTAGTCCAGCTTTAGGAATAACGATAACCACAGCATGTTTCCACGATAATGGAGAAAAATCCGAGGCGAAAAGCAGCATTAAATATGGAGGTCAAGTAGGCCAGAGCCTTAGCAGTAAGGTGTCTTAAAACAATATTTGGGATGAGATTGTATCCTGGAGCTTTTTAGTGGGTAGGTTATGAAGAAGCCACCGAAGTTCTCGGGCCGAAGTGCAGTTGATCTGCTCTGGAACTGAAGAGTAGGTGTCAATCCATTTTCAATATCCTGACTGTACACAGCATTCCTACTGGAATTGGGCGTGAATATAGTTTAAAAAACATCAGCTAACATTTAGCTAACATTTTGCAGCCTCGGTTCACACACATGCTCCTGGAATTTTAAGGGTGGCACAACAGTAGGTTCCCGAAGCACCCATTTGGTCTCCTTCCATAGAGAGTAATCTTCTTGCGAAAGGTTAGAGGTAGAGTCTATTGGAGCTAGATGAGTATGCCGTTGCGGTCGGCCGTCGAGAGAAGACATCTTCCAGCGGAAGTTGTTTCACGATATCCCCAATGCATCATTGCTGTTTAAGTCACCAAACAAGATTACGAGAGATGGAACAGAAAAGAAAAGCTCCAGATCTTGTTCCTCTAAATGAGCTGAAGGTGATAGATAAGCTGCAATTATAAGCATCTCCGGGCAGTTTTATTGTTGAAGCTTGATTGCGCAGGCCTCAAGACTAGTCAATTGAGGCGAAAATATGTTATAAGCGCCAACTTGTTTTTCACAACAATGGCTACGCCTCCAGAAGCAGTTCGGACGAGACGGTCAGATTTATAAATATGGTAACCAGGGAGAGTGAATTTTTCTGAAGGAAGAAAACGGGTTTCACAGATATAGGCAATATTTGTATTGTGTGGAGATAGAATTCCAGTAAATTAGCTCGCTTAGATTTTAAGCCGTTGGCATTCTAGTCTAGAAAAACAAGTTGAAAGAACGAATGGCGAACGGGACTATTCATTTCGAAAGAGTTCATGGAATAATGAAATTAGAAAATATTTTATATGAATGAGAAGTGGCTTGAAAGTCCTGATAAGAAAGTCACTGAGGTCAGAAGAATTGGAAATAGACTTTCTCTAGGCATCTGACTGTTGTGCGAAGAAGGGGTGTTTTCTTAGAAGGTCATACAGGAGGCTGAACCGGCCGTGTTTGGCAAGTTGGGAAAATGCTGCGCATCTAACGACGGTGGTGTTGGATTAGGCACGTTAAAGGGTTCAGAATTAGACCGCAAGCGAGAAGGTTCACTGGTAGCTTTGGTGCGAAGATTTAAGTAATGACAACAACCTTGAAAGAGTTTTCTGTCGTACTGTCCTAGTCACCGATGAATACCAGAGAGGGGAAGTATTCTGTTTCTATTTCTACAAAACGAACGCTAAAGCGCTAAAATAAACCGGTATTTTTCCAGGAATATCTCATTCCTAAATATTCTATTAGGAAGTTTGAATCAAATCAATTCCATGATATCAGCACTATATCTTTCATTGTTCCATGTAAGATTAATGGAACAACACAAAAACTAAAATAATCTCTTTTAGGCTCTAAAATCCTTAAAATAGACCTCAATGGTCAAAATAGGCAGCTCACAAACAACAAAAACTATTCCATACATTTAAATTTTAAAGGCATTTTCCACTTCCAAAACGCCTATTTGTATTATTCACTATTAAGAAAGGTGTCGCTAAGAGAACAACAATACACATTTTTGTATGATGTCTGGAAACGCTGTCTATTACCTGCTATACACGCGCGCGTAAGGAGTGATGACATTAGTATAGCCCAGGCTGACACTCCCATACATTGTTTCTACTGCTAAGTGAACGCTTGCATTACGTTTGCTCATTCATGTGTTTGTTGGTGTATATTTAGACATCATGGCCGATTTTAAAACTTATCAGTTCGAATCACCTTATTTCGAAGTATATTAAATTAATTCATGGGAAGCTTTGGGGAATAAAAACAGCCCTGTCATACCATATTGGGTAGTAAACAAAATAAGAGAATGATTTCCAGAACCAGATGGCAATTACATACATTTTTAAGCTGCTGCTATACGAGCAGCTGAATACTTTAATTAAAGTCAAAAGTGTTACAATAAATGTTTATACTATGCCCATGAATTCAAGACAAAGAAATTTATTGTGAAGTTTACCTAAAGCGTGGATTCACATCTCTGAAATCTACTGAACCTGCTACGCCTCGGATCTCCTAATATCTCTGTAGCAATATACGTGGGAACATCAAGCTATAGAGATCCTCTGTTACAGTTGGAATGTTAATTTTTCACACTATTATTGCTTCTTGCAATATGTTTTTCCGCCATTCATCACTTTTCTTCTCGTGGCGACCAATTTCTTACCTGCCTTCGAGTATCTTAACTTTTCATACGTCACAATTTTTCCAGTATTTTAATTGTAGTCTAAAATATCCAGTATTGTGCGTGAAGCCATTCCCTCGAAACTTAAGTCACTTCTTTTGTTTCCATTTTAATGAAACATTATGAAAAGATTCTGATCTTCCAGTGTGAATTTTTGGTATACTTTAAATCCTTTATAAATAAGGTTTCATTTATTACTGACGACAGGAGTCTGTAATAATGGGAGTTCTTTTTTATCCAGTTTGTTTTTAATCTGATCCTCTGTTAAGTTTTCATGCTCACATTTAATCATCAATTTATTTCCAGCTCAGGGCGTCAATAATGCGGACATGCTTCAAAATAGATTTGAATTTTTCAATAACAATCTTTCCCTCTCCCACGCTTGTTTGAGTTGACCACCATGTATGATTAATGATATATTGCTTCCATTCATGTACAAGTTTTGATTTATTTTCAATTGCTTTATTACATATCAACCTTCTTATTCCGCCGGTTCTTCTGGTTCTTCAGTAATACTACTTGGAACATAACAAAATCCAAGATTTTTCCGTTGTGTTCATTGCCGTATATGTTACATACTTGGCACAGAACCCAGGACTATCATATTGGCCATCAAAGGCTATCCAGAATTCATAGTAATTTCGAACTGCCCATCCTTCTTTTGTCCCACATCTTTCTAATTCCGGAACGATGTATGTTTTTACTAATCTATTGAATGTTTAGCGTCCCAGAGAGTTGCTAAATGTATTGTTTCACAAAAGCGTTTAAAAAGCGTAAACTCCATTATGATATAGAGACGTAGCTAATCTCAAGCATACTGAAGATTGTCTATTCAAATTATCCTGCGTACACCACACATTTTTACTTTCTCCACTATGTATAGTAAGTAGAGAAAGTATTGCACTCCACTCAAAAATTCTATACCGAGATTTCACCGCAAATACATATTCTCAGGTGCCCTGAATCCAATGTCCGTGTGTGTGTCTGTGTGCCTGTGTCTGTTTGTGAACAGCATAACTCAAAACGAAAAGTTGGATAAATACCAAATGTGGTATTTGAGCTTAGTATCTTCCAAGGAATACGACACGAAGATTTTCAAGAAAATCCCCTCACCCCCGACTACCCTTTACATGCAGCATTTTTTCGAAAATTTTTATTCTCTCAAAAATGGCTTTAACAGTTTTGATTAAAATGTCATATGTTTAAGATATTTTAATGGCAAATAAATTGTATATCCTGAATTTTCTGGGAATCCCCCTAAAGTCCTCTTCATCCTGAATGACTTTCGCATAAATGGTAAACCGTAAGAGGTAGACAAAAGTTCACTACATAAATGCAGATCTCGTTAAAATGCACAATTTATACCATATGCATCTCTTTTTTGTCCAGTGAACCATTTCCGAGATATTACTAGTTATTTGTTTGAATTTTCTAATACTTATACTTTTTTCAAATGGGGATTCGTTACTCGTTTCTTCATGTCCTGGACATACAAAGAGAATTGAATGCTCCATATAGCAACCAGCTCTTAAAAGATTTGACTATCGCTTAAAACCTAACATATTCCCCTTGCACCTACAAGAAAATTAGCAATAAGATGGTTGCTGCAAATGTTTATCTCAATTAACATGAAGTACGAATGTATGGAGAATAAGAGTTTGTACAAGAGTAGAGAAAGCGATGTGAGTGCAAGACATCAGATTTTTGTGACCTGTTTTGCACTCAGTTTCAACTCGTAACCATGACCCTATACATGACTATTTGATAGTTGTAACCATCTTACATTTTGTACAAAATACATAAAGATACAGAAGATATTCCCACATGACGATAAACATTGTATTCTTCATTTCCTCCTTTACGACAAACATTGCTTTCCATTTCCTCGACCGTATCATCACAGCCATCATCTGATAGTGTGATTGGTTTATCTAAATTAAAAAATGCCACAATAACTCTCACGTTCAGCTTTAAAACACCTTTATATTTGATGTCGCATTTTACACTGAATAGCAATTTTTGACAAATCTTTATGTTGCTGTGTTTGTTCACTGTAATTTTTCTTTGTGCTCATCTGGTACACTATGATTTACATTTACATTACTTCGCAACATTCGAAACTAGTGTTTCTGAATCCGGAACGTCTTCACGTCAATGTTTTCTGAGATAAACACTATCATCCTTCTTCCATTTTAATGACGAATCTGACTCTTTCTGTCCCCTCAGATTCAGAGAGGGAAAAGATTCCCTTTTTAAAACTCTGTGTAATTTAGTTTTAAGGAGAGTGGATTTTAATACACAAGATTGTTCATAATCGTCAAATAAAATGGGCAGAGCAACCTGCTTGGAATGAAGTCTTCGCGATTAATATCTTTATAATCACGCATTATATCGTTCCCGTGGTCTTTCTCTACTGGGGAAGTTATGAAAACTTACATTAGTGTCTTATGTTCAGAATGGTTATACACCCAAAAACACAACGCGCAGTCATAATTTATTGCAACAATAGCACAAAGCACTGCAATACTGTAACCAGTACTGTAATGAGTTGCACGCTACAACAGAATTTCCAAGTTGCTCTGTTGTGCAAAAGTGACGTAATCGTAGTACGGTGAGAAAACTTCAACAGAGGATTGCTGAGAACTAATCATGCTATGTTATTCGGATTTTCTGCACACTTATTTCGAGAAATTAAGAAAGTAACTATGGTCATATATACCATGTATATAATATTGTAAATTATAATGTAAAATAATATTAATAAGCAAAATACTTGCTGTATAAATAGATGTTAAAGCATAAGTTTTATGTATGTATAAGAGTTTAGCTGTAGCTGTGGAACACTTGTTAAAAGCAGACAAACATGTTTTTATTAGAATTAGGGCCCAGGCAAAAAGGACTTGTTGGAGGAAGTCACAAAAGCAAGACCTTGAGTCATTGTGTATGGGAAAATGCGACAAGCTAACACAACATATTTTTATAGAGAGGTCATATGTTTGGAAACAATGAATAATAGCCTGGTAAGTCTTCTAGAATGTTCCAAACTGAACGAAGACAGCCAATGAGATTTTAAGAAAGAATATGTTTAAAGTGTTTAAGTTTAGGGAAGTTAGTTATAGCGTCCCCAAAGCCAGTTGGGTATAAAGTGCGGCGATGTGAAGAACATACGTGTAAGCTCTCCGAGGCAGGCGTTATTAATTACCTCTCATAATGTAGTGGGAACGTTGAAATTATATCAATTTAAAAGTTCAAGTTATGAGAAGGGAAACACAGTATAGTTTAGGAACGGGTGATAAATACTACCATTATAACTAGAGCACTTATAAAATACTTGATTGCTAAGCGACCGTTCTACAGCTCCAACTAACTAAAGTAACTGTGTAGCTTCTTACTAAAACAGAAAGTGCGTGTGCCATTAAAGCATTGTGTTCTTCATTGGCTTAATCTTATGTTAGTGTTGTTACTACTTACCTTCCTTCCCGTACCAGACCCTGCAAAGTAACACATGCTCTACCCAAAACCCCAACAACAGCACCCGTGGCATGAAATAAAAATATCATTAACACTTTAAGAGTAACAACCAAAACACAGATAATCATCAGCAATAATTCATATATTAATATATCGGACATGTGTACATACTGCCAGTTATGCTCTCACACCACAGTATACCGCAAAATTAATACTTTCAATTAACAAAACTTGAAGTGGACAGGGCCTTTAAATAAAACATGAAGATGTTTAACTAAATTTATTGTATTCGTAACTTAAAAATAGGTACGAGTATTTAGCCTAAAATCCGAGGTCTACTAACTATAGAAAATAGTAACGCAGTAGCCTACTGCATATTACACCAAATACTTGAATTAAATAATGGGAATGAAAAACGTTAGACATCAAGTGGTGACTAAACCATTTGAAATGCATTAATTGGAAACAGAAATTGTGATTTTAAATGTTATATAATTCCGAAGGGGGCTCTAAAACGTTTAGATAGCCGGGCCCCCTTAAGCCCCTGGATACGCGCCTGCTAGAAAGTGGACTCATTAAGTTAGAAGTTTGGGAGAGTGGCATATGGTGTTTTCGCATTAAGACAACGCCTCCTGCATGCTTTACACGCAGATTTTATTCTACAGTTTACCAGAAAGTATAATATGTAAACAAAAAGAACCATATAAATGGAAATACCCTTGCATACAATTTCTCGATTATTCAGCTGCTTGCATACATTTTTCAGCACGTACAAAATCCGATGCATTAGTAAAATTCAGAAATAAAACGTGGAAGAAAACGCATCTATCAAAGCGTGTGCAGATTAAACAATAAACTATACTAATAATTATTGTATTAAGCCTTTCAGCAGTAGGAACTCTTGATCCATTTATACATGCGTTTCAGAATCTCTGCGACAAACTCTGAGGAATGATAGCTAGAGGGAAACATTATTTGTCAAGTAACCATCGTTAAGGAGTTATTCGCCCCTGTTTGAAGCGTATCCGGTAGAATAGGTTTGAGAGGCACAGCATCTTGGCTCTCTGTTTGTTTACAACCTCTGAATCAAGTGACATCGCCTCTTTCTCGTCTCTTACGTTGGTTAGGTTTGGTAGGTCTGAGACGCACAGTCCAACTTAACTCAAACGGTAGTAAAACGAAAGGTCGCAGCATAGTCTGTACAATGCCGGGACTGCATAATGTATCAATCCGCAGGCTGAGAAGACTCACCTGGTATATATATTGAAGTAGTTCGTTCGGAGGGTTTGGTAGAACTCCAGGATGCAATTGCTGATCTGGAGCGAGATGGTTTTCCATCCAAAGGCCAACTCACTCGTTTGCAAGTCCGTCTACACATTATTTAGGATGTTAAACTATGTTATTGAAAGATTTTCAAACCTAACTTCTCTATCATCTTTACTAGCTTTGAAAGAACAGTTTTTGTACTTGTGTCATAGTTTGGAACAGGCGCTCGCTGCATCAGTCGTAGATGCTCGCCTGTCAACGGAACCTGTACATCTCATCGGATGAGAGATTAATTTCCTTGCCTTTTTGTCCTTTGCGATTGGTTCATCCTTTGCAAGAATTTGTGGAGAATATTAAGTTTAGCGGTGTTACGGATGGTCCTGTAGCAGGGAAACAGAAGCAAATGGAAGTGGACATGCCCAGTAACACAGTATGTTATGTGTTAGGAATCGCATCACTCAGGCTTGTTGACTGCCTTATACATCAACATATTGCACTCTGCACCTTTCCCCAAACCCCCCCTCACCCAAAAGGTTTCTCCACTGCTTACTGAATACTGCTTATCCATCTCTTCAACACTCTAATAAAGTGCATTGCATTTCCACAAAGAATGCATGTGGAAATTAAATACACAAGTTCACAGAGAAGAAAGTCCACACACCGGATGCCTTGGAATACATGTAGAGGTAAATACAAATGTATATACAAGAAAAATTCTGGTTGTGCAATTGTGAGTGTGTGATCGACCAAGAACTGCCACTTTATTCAGACCTTGAATTCTGATAAGGGTGTCCTGAAAGCTAAACAAAACGTTTCAGGCCAAGAAAAGGCCTATCAGTAACAGGAGATACAATATGTTGAGCAAAAGAGAAAATTGTAACACTGAAAAATTTAGGATCATATTCAATGGTTTTTTATGTAGACACCTCTCTTTCCCACACAATAAATGAGCCTTGAGGAATGCACACTATTAGTAATCTGGAATTGAAACAAATTGACTTACACAAGTTTTCCTTTAACATACATATATTATAAAAATATAATACAGACATTTAAAAAAATAACATTTATTAATATGAAATAAAATTATACAAAATTATTTAACACTGAGTATCATTATAGAATTCAAAAAACTGCAAAACCTCAACATAATATGTATATTTCAGTTCATACATGATTGGTTTGATATACCAGAAGTTTTTAGCCATCATCTTGATAACATTATCAATAGTCAAAAGTTTACAGCTGTCACATTCTGGTAACTAAAATGTTTGAAGCAGGATTGTCTATACCATCTAAATTAGTTTCTTTACACTTTACCACCATCTCTCCTTTCAAATGTTCTTTATCCGTGTACTCTCCCAGCACATCCCACCTTTCAATTGACAAGTAGTTTCCTTCAAATAGCACCCGTGCTATCCAGCTTACTACCACATGTACTATTAGTGCTATCAACATTGAAAGTGTCCTAAATGGAAACTTCTGTGTTTCTGTCTTGGCATCATATCTTGGATACTTAATAACTGCAGGAATTCTCAAGCCTTTCTCTCCTCCTGTACAAATAAAATGTTTCAATTACTTAGTTATAGATGTAGAAAAGTAAGGAAAATGGAAATACTCAACTATTTTAAAGTGGTGTATCTGTGAAAACTTTAAAAGCCACAATTTTATTTGATCACAGTAAAGGAATGGTATGAAACCAATTTAACTTGATACTTCTGTAAGCCAGCTTAAAACATTAATATCATTGCTAGCCTCACA
This sequence comes from Deroplatys truncata, assembly GCA_030765065.1. Taxonomy (NCBI): domain Eukaryota; kingdom Metazoa; phylum Arthropoda; class Insecta; order Mantodea; family Mantidae; genus Deroplatys; species Deroplatys truncata. The sequence goes on along the minus strand of CM060984.1, from coordinate 96,435,516 downwards.
CGTATTTTTGAAGCAGTGGTATGGGGGAAACAAATAATATCTTTAGACTGCTTCTGTAGTTGAGTGGTCAGCATTCTAGCTTTTCAACCCAGAGGTCCGAGTACAATTTCTGGGTAGGATTTTGGGAATGTTTCTTTAATTAGAATGTTTCCCTATTCTCTGCGGAGTCTGAAAGTATGAATGTGCTGAATGCGAGTGTGTTTCAAGTTAAATATGAGTAAAAATCAAATTAAACACCCTATGGTCAATGAGTTGTTTCTCAAGCCAAGGTCCTAACTATGACCATAAAGTTAAGGAGACTATACAAATGGGGTGATGGGGTGGAGGAATTATCCTGAGTAGACTACTATCTACTACAATGTTCCAGAGCTAATAGTACTATGTTTAGACTCATAAACCTATGATTAATGGCATTCCTAAGTTATTTCTGTTTTTAATTAAACGTCCATTAACCGAATAGATCATATCAGAGTGTGGGTGAATGCAATGCGTGAAATAATGCTCAAATGAACCTGGGTCTACAGAACTTAAGTGATCCAATATTTGTCTCCTGAGTAGGCAAACTCTGGAAAACTGTTATGCAGGTAACTCGCCCCAACCAGGATTCAAACTCAGGACCTCTTGAATGTAAGACAGGCATGTTACACACACACCACAGGGGAGTGCATAATCATTACTAGTTTAATTCTCACATACAAAACCATAATTATGTACCAGTGATATTGATTACAAGTTATGAAGTTGAAATGTTCAGTTTTCGGACATCCCCAGGCATTTTGGAATAATTATTTTACTTGTGATTTTTTTTTTACATTAATTTTCATAAAAACCTGATTGGTTCACATACTTTTACTTTATCTTGTTTAAAATGTTATTTCACCTTAAAATACAAGTATAAGGAGAATGGCATGCATATTTGATGAATCTCTAATCAGAGTTTGAGGGAAGAAGATTCCAATCATCAAATTTGCAAGTCTGATGATAATCTTACAAGGATAACACTAAGTACAGCTGAATTAAATGAGTACATTTGAAATATGTACATTAGCTTTCTGAGCATAACACCTTGAGTTCGGTGACATATATAGCATTTCATTCTGGAAGGAGTTTCGCCACATTTTCATCCAATAGCAGAATTATGTATTTACTGCTAGACTCTCAGTACGGTATGACATGATATAACTCTTTATTCACCACTGAGCTTACAAAAGCAATAGGCTTTATCAGTCAGTTATAAACAAGCACATATTTACAAATGTACCTACATACAGGCACCAAGAATTTGCAAGTTTGCTTACGTAATTTTATCTAAGGTGATTGTGTGAAATCAAGTTTAACAAACTTAGGTATATTACACCTTCAAGTTTAACATACTTATTTATATGGCTTCTAGGGGCCATCAATGTTTACATAATGTAATCTAAGGTGATTGGGTGAAATCAAGTTTAACATACTTGTTTATATTATACATTCAAGTTTAATATACTTATTTATATGGCTTCTAGGAGCCATCAATGTTTACATAATGTAATCTAAGGTGATTGGGTGAAATAAAGTTTAACATACTTGTTTATATTATACATTCAAGTTTACATACTTATTTATATGGCTTCTAGGAGCAATCAATGTTTACATAATGTAATCTAAGGTGATTGGATGAAATCAAGTTTAACATACTTGTTTATATTATACATTCAAGTTTAACATACTTATTTATATGGCTTCTAGGAGCCATCAATGTTTACATAATGTAATCTAAGGTGATTGGGTGAAATCAAGTTTAACATACTTGTTTATATTATACATTCAAGTTTAACATACTTATTTATATGGTGTCTAGGAGCCATCATTGTTTACATAATGTAATCTAAGGTGATTGGGTGAAATCAAGTTTAACATACTTGTTTATATTATACCTTCAAGTTTAACATATTTATATAGCCTCTAGGATACACTAGATTTGCAAGTAATATATACAAATATAAGGCATAAGGTAACAATATACTTAGTCATATTGATTATCTAATTGTAACTATATTTTGAAATACATTCACATGAATTCAATAGCATGAATATTATATTCTATATATGCTTATGCAGATAAAAATGCTTTCTGTTTAAACCAGTTTTTTAACTTAACAAATCTGTTTAGGTGCAGTTCTTTTACCTCCAGAGGAAGCTTGTTAAATAATTTTAACTGTTGATAACAATGGCTGTTGATGGTCTTGGTCAGCTGATTGTGGGGTATATCTAGATCATATTTACATCTGGTAAATAACTATGCACTGAAGAGTGATTTGTGAATAAATTTTTATTTTCCTTAACATGTATGATATTAGTGTATATATACATTGAGAGCAGTGTCATTATATTGAAATTCATAAAGCTAGGCTTGTATGTATCCAGTTGTCATAATCCTAAAATTAGTCTAATCATTTTCTTTTGCCTTATAAACATTTTTTGAGGTTGCACAATTCCCCCAAAGTCTAACCACATACAATATGTGTGGACGAAAGAAGGCATAGTAAGATATGACTAGCATATCTTGACTTAACATATTTTTTCAACTTCTTTAAAAGATACCAGATTCGCAAGCTTTTTACAGAGGTGAAATGTATGTGTTTCCCATGTTAGTCTGGTGTCAAAATGTAGTCTAGTGAATTAACCGAACTGTGAATATCATTATGTTGCAGTGTAAATATTATATTTTCAGTTTTGACAAACTTAGTATATATAGAAAGGGAAGAGATTTCAACCCTAACCACCCTCTTTTGTGCACAATGGCTCAAACTCTCTTAAAAATTTCAAACACGAGTGTTTGATTTGTACATACAACATTCTGGAAACATGTGTACTAATTAAATGTCTTTCCCTGGCTGTTGTAATGCTTTACATAACTATAAATTATTCATACAAAAGTTTAGTTTTGTATCTACATCCTGTTAATTTAGTATTATAAATACCATTAGAAATTATGTTACAGTTTTAAAACAATAACTATACTGAAGAGTTTTATCGTTCCATTAATAATAAATTTTAAGTCCTGGTGGTACTGTGTTGTAGATTTACAGCAAGTAAAAGAACCTCAACTCCGATAAAGACACCTCTAAGAAAAATTTCTCGTCTTTCATGTCCAATATAGAATGATATGCTAAGAATCATAGTGGTTACAGAGCATTCATAAATAAAACTCAATTTAACTTTCATAGTTAGCTTGTATTTTTTAAGTATAGTTTTAAACTCCTCAAAACCTCTTTCTTTATCTCTAAAATATCCAGATTATTAATAAATATTACAAGAAACGATTTAAAATTTCCCTAGTGTGAAATATGGAAACGTTTTCCACAATTAGAACAGGGTGTCTGCCTCATATACCAGAGATCTGGATTTCAAACCACAGTTGGGATGAGCTTATTAATTAACTGTCCAATATAACCTATCTGATTAAAGAATGTTGTATTAAAAATATGGAATGTGTTTTCATTCACATGAATTTTTCTGCCCACTCTTTTATAAACTATTCTTACAAAAGCTAATTCTTCTATCGTCTTCTTGTTAATCAAGATAATGTTTGCAGAAATGCTTTTATTACACATTTTGTGGTAGGACAAGACAGATGCACTTGGCTTAAGTAAAAAGTTGATGACTATATGCCTGCTTTGAAATTTCATCCTTTGCATGACCATGGAAGGAAAGAAAGAAAAATGAAAGTAAACCAAAAGAATAATGATGTATTACATGAGAAAAGTAAAACATATTTGAAAATTAAAACCATAGCAGAGAATACCTTGAAAATGGGTAGTGGCACAAAACATTTATTTGACAGAAATTGCATGCTTTTGATGTAGTAAATATTTGTCTATCTCTTAGTGTTTACCACTTAACAAAGCTGATTCTAAATGAAGAGGACTTCCCAAGCTATTAACAGAAAATATAATTCATTTGCTATGAAACTACTGTATGAAGCTGGCTTTTCCCACTAAAGTGAATAACAGGTGTCTCTGGTGGGGCTAGCCGACATATGACTGGAGAGAGAACAGGAAGGGGAAGTTTAGGCACTCCCAAAGAATCTGGAGAACTAATCTAGAACATTGGCAAAGCTTTGGAACTGACTCTTTCTTTCCTCAGTGGCATATGAAGGTTCCAGAATGTTAGTACTAGGTATAAAGAGGACCCAAATTTGCCAAAGTATTGTTGGTGTATTTTTAATTATTTTACCTTATACACTGTGGCAGCTGCTACATAAGAGCACAAGAGTATATGAACACCCTAACTTTTGCTACCTTGTGTATTTATTGGTTATTTTTTCTTTGAATGCTATTAAGTATAACATATATGTGGTAATTTAAAACCTATGGATTTAAATCTACTGCGTCACTTCTCTAAACTCGATGAAACATGGCAACAACGTCCCTAACACGTCTTAACTTGTGCACATTTTAGAGAGCTTCTGTGCATGCACAACTGGTATGACATAATTACCTTATGGGGCAATATGCATACAGATCATACACACCTAAAGAACTGCACTAGTGTACAAAGTTTTCTTGCACTCTGTTTCCACTATTACTAAAGCACGCACAGGCAGTAGCAACTACGGCAGAAGTTAGTCACTGTAGCAGAAGTACTACTCAGAACATATATCTTTAGTATTGTTTACTTGAGGCCAATGCAGCAACTATCCCTGTTTTGTATAGCAAGTAAAGATTGCTTGAATGTAAACATGATAAGAGTGGCAACACAAACCAGAGTTATTCCTAGATGTCCCAAGAAGTAGGTAACATGTACAAGCAGAAACTTCTCTGAGTTTCTCCATACCACCCTAATTTCAACTACAATAAATTTAATTTGCACATTACTTTGTTTTTGTCCTAAAACACTGTACTTAATTATGTATACAACAACAAATATCCACCAAAACAAGCCTTTCTTTCATCAGACAGGTTATGCATTATTATTATTATTATTATTATATTATTGTTATTATAATTATTATTATTATTATTATTATTGGTGGCAGTGGTGGTATTAAACTTTGTTTCTGTATCACCTTGCTCTGATTAGTATGAATACAAGTATGAGAACACTTTTTAAGTACCTTACCATGATTTTAAAATGGAAATATTTTACAATTTATTGTAATAATGCTTACCAAGTATTCTCAGAAGAATGCCAACAAGAAAAGAGGAAACACAGCCATATCTGTTAACTCCATGTGACCAGTACACAACTAACACCAATTGAGGGAAGAGGATGACATACACCAAATCTGAACATACAACTCTGAAAAAAGAATTTACCTATGTAGCGGTAGCTTTCTTCACAGATGTTCATGTGAAAAGCTCATTCTATTCATTTTATGTTAATCATAATAAACATCGCCTAGAAACGGTTTCAAATTAAGCTGTTATATGCAGGATATAGAAGCAATGTCAAATTTATTATATTACACATCAGTGTTTCTTCTTCTTTAATTGTTTCATTTGTATAGCCCCCTTTAATTTCTTTGTTCATATCAGGGGATTTGAGAGATAACGGTTTGTATTATTGCTCACTGAACTACAGGATTTTTTTTGTCATACTCATGCAGAGAGAGAAAAGAAAAGGAATTTATTTATTTAGCTAACTTTGCAGCATACAAGTAAGCACACTATTGTTGTGTTAATTGTTATGCTAAATGTGTCATTCAGAATGATTGTACATGTGTTTGTAGAACATGTGTTGAGGTCATTTCACATGGTCAAAATTTAAACCCCTTGTTTTTTATTTTACAAGGGCGGATTGATAAGTCCATGACTTTGACGAGAGATAACGTTCTAATCACAGGTTTCTTGTTTGCACCCAAGTTTTACATCTATTCGGGTATAATCGCAGAAATTTGTTGTCATTTGTTTCTTAGAACATTGTTGAGAAGTATAAAATAAGCAGATGTATGTTACTTTGTAGAAAATGGAGAAAAGTGAATTTCATGTTCTGATAAAGCACTATTTTTTGTGTGGTAAGATGGTGAAGGAAACAGAAGAAAAGCTGAACAAATATTATGGGGACTCTGCTCCATTACAATGCATGGTTCACAAGTGGTTCACAGAATTTTGATGTGGCTGTTCTAGCACAAGAGATGCTGTGCGAACAGACGGCCGGTTGAGGTCACAACAAAAGAAATGGTGAACAAAGTCACAATATGATGTTGGAAGACCGCTGAGTGAAAATCCGTGGAATAGCCAAGACCATAAACATCTCGAGTGAATGTGTGTATAACATTCTGCTTGAATTTTTGGGTATGAGAAAGCTGTCAGCAAGATGGGTGCCACAACTGCTCACATTGAGAACAAGTGGAATCGTGTGACCATTGCACAGGGATGTTTGAACATGTTCCAGTGCAATCCAAATGAGTTTTTGCAGCATTACATCACAGTTGATGAAACTTGGATCCATTACTATTCAACCTGAAACAAAACAATAATCAAAGCAGTGAAGCTCCTTCGGTTAACCTGCTTCAAAGAAAGCAAAAATCATTTTTCAACAGAAAAATCATGGCAGCTGTCTTTTGGGATTCACAAGGGGTGATAGACATCCACTACCTGGAAAAGATAAAACCATCACAGGTTCATATTATGCCACAATGCTGGATCAGTTTCATAAGGACTTATTAAAGAAACGACCCCATTTGGTGAAGAAAAAGGTTCTCTTTCACCAGGATAATGCATCCACACACAAGTCAGCCATTGCCATCGTAAAATTTGTGGAATTGGGCTACGAACTGCTACTTCACCACCTATTCTCCAGATTTGGCTCTAAGCGACTTCTTCCTCTTTGCAAACCTGAAAAATTGGCTCGCTGGGAAGAAATTCACGTCCAGTGAACACATCATGACAGAAACCACCTCATATTTTGCAGACTTTGAAAAACCATACTATTTGGAAGGGTTAAAAAAATTGGAGAAACATTGAACAACATGTATTGAATTGAAAAGAGACTATGTTGAGAAATAAAATTGATTTTTTGGAAAAAATTGTTATTTTCTTTAAAAAGTCACTGGCTTATCAATCCGTCCTCATATTATTTTCTTGTGGTGCTAATGACCTAGCAGTTGAGCGCACTTAAGCATAAATCATTCAATCAATCTTGTGGATACACAATAACTTGTTAAAATATTACATTATGTTGTACAGAGTGAGTGGAAGCACAAATTGTGTGTAGCATGCCTGTACTGCAGTGACCTTGGTATTTTGCTACTGCACAATAGTGGTGAAGGCTATGTTTAGCAGCTGTGTTATGCTTGTACTGCATCAGTTGTTACCTTCTGTTCATGATGAAAGCATTAGAGTTTGTGCATTGTGCATCTCAAAGGTAAAAATTTATTCAAGAGATCTGTGTTGCGTGTGATTTGTTTAAGAGTGTTCTTGTTATTAGTCCACTGAAATGCGTACTGAAATTCATGCTTGAACAAAAAATTTTATATGCGACACATATGTAAAAACTGAATCATGTAGACAGGTGTGTAGACAATTTCAGGAGAAATTTCCTGGAAATTTCCAGTTCCAGGTAGAGAAACTGTTAGACATCTGGTTAATGAGTTTAGGACAACAGGATTGCTAAACACTAAACCTAAGAAGTGGAAATGAAATGTTCTAACAGAGGAAAAAATTTACAAAATTGTTGCATCATCTGAATCTAAAAAATAAAGTTTATAGGAACAATCCCCATACCATAGATGAACTTAAGGACAATATAAGAACATATATTATGAGAATTATGCAGAGGAACTTATGCGTGTGAATGGAAATTTCTTCTGAAGATGCCAGGCATGCCTCAGTGCAGATGGACATCATTTTCAACACCACTTATAACAAGGTTAGTGCTCATTATAGTGCATGTTACTATCACTTGTAAGTAACATGGAAGATTTAGAATGGAAAACCCCCTAGTTTAATAGACAGTGCATGAGTATGCATACACACGATCCGTGCCCCCACAATATATCAAACGCTCTGTACATAAATTGTTTTAACTTAGCATTTTTGTCTTATTATTATGACTGTTAACCTATTGTGCTTTTGTATATGTGCAACATATATAATACAAACAGTTCAGTAGGATTACCTTTTGATGAAACCATATCATGTACTGTATTATAAGTGGTGACAAGTATGATTGTGATTATGATCAAAGAAAACTTTATTGAGTTGAACTGAAACTCAAATGCAGGCTCTTGGAACACCAGGCAGATGCTGCACTGAGCCATGAGTCTAGTCTAAAATGTAAGTATTTTATGTATTTATCCGGTCAACATCTAAACTAAGTTGTCTGTGTTATCTGAAAGGGAACCAATTGTTGAAATTATTCATATTAACTAGAAACTCTAAATGATGAGAAAGATTTCTCATTGACATAATTGGAATTATGATGAATTGTTTAGTGGCTAAAACAGTTGAAAATGTTGAAACAAAACGTTAAATGTCTTTCTTCTGAATGCAGAATTCCTTATACAATTTTGATGTGTGTGTTATATATATATATTATGACATAACTAAATCATATTTTGATGAACTTTACACATTTCTGGTGGTTAAGTTTTTATCTGTTTTCAATGGTTTCCCATCTATATAAATGCAGTGTATATAAAGACTGAAACTGGCTATTTACAGATACCATCATTTGTAATACCAATGAACAAATGAGTATAGTACATCCTAAAAACTGAATATCTGGGGAAACAAAATAGCCTTGTGCAAACATATTGTGGTGAAAGAATGCCTTAATCAAAACTACTGGAACTATTTAGTTTTTCCACATTGATAGGAGTGAAGATGTTCTGTTCTACCTATGTTAAACTTAGAAACTTTATGAAAACACTGAAGATTATACACTGATTGCTTGTACACATTTTCAGTAAATGACTGTAAATAGAGAAATGGCATTGAACAGTAATAAAATTATAGTTTTTAAATGTAATTCTTCTCTTTTTATTGAAAAAATGAAACTATTAATTGAGAATAACAATTTTATAGTATGTTGTAACTCTTCGGTAAGTAATTCCTCAATCTCTGGTGAGGGGTAAAGAAAGTAAAATTTGTATTTTGTTTATACAAACTTTTAATTTTGTACTTTTAACTGATAAAATAAACGTAAATAAGTCTTTCATTTATATTTCTGCAGAGTCCTATGTGCATTCCCTTGTTACAGCAGGTGTTAGAGGTGTAAATGTATTAGGACTGCTGATAGCAGTGTACTCACGACAGATAGTAAACACTCCCAACAGTTAGGGCTATGGCGGTTGCTAATGCTGACACCACAACTATTGAGATTTTCAGCACCCAGGCTACTTCATGTTCACTCGCCTGTAATAATAAACATTATTTCTTTATGTAAAAGGTGCCTAATTAATTGGTTAAAATATATGATTAGGTTTACCACCTTTCATATATTGAGTGGAAGGGATACAAATGTCATTCTTTAAACCAGAGTTACATATTTATGAGTACAAAGAGAAAGTTTATGAATAGATACCTTTTTTGTTTTTTCTATCATTCATGGATTTGAAGAATAACACTTTGAAATGCAGAGAAGATTGGCAATAGTGTTTTTTTCTTTACAGGTGGGTGAGAAAAAAATCACACTTGACATAGGTAGTTGCTGCATTATGAAATGATATTAACTTTACTAGTATTGTTTAATTCCAAAGACAGCTTCCTGGTTTTTTTTTTCAGTGAAATGCTTAATATATTTTAATGAAAACAACTGAAACAAAACACACATGTTTAAGTTAAAAAGAAATACTTAAAGAAAATATAAGTTTAACTTAAGCATTCATTAGTATGTTCATGTATTCATTGACAGCACATAAAGTAAAATGTGTATGTTTATTTACCTAATACTTAAAGTAAATCAAATAAAACAAAATAAATCATTTTATATAAACAACTAATAAGCAGGGCCAGCTTCAGGGGAATGCCTCCGTGCCATAGCACTACCTTAATAAAATGAAGAAATACGTATTTGAAATTATTTGTATACTCCACGATTACATCAAGAATATGGTCATGCTTTTTATTCATAAAGGTGCAATGTAATGACTTGTCTGACAATAGAAAACCATAGAAGCTGAAGGAAGTGACTGAAAATTGTGAGTTTGCTACCTTATTATATTACTATTCTATATATCTGTGCCACATGTATCCTGGCACAGATTTGTAGCACTTTGGGCTTTCAGTCTAGAATCTAGCGGGGATTGGAAGTGCAAGAGGATAGCACATATATGTGCCAGTTAGTACCTGTCACAGCTTATCTTGGCAGAACACGCAAATCATAAGTACTAACTTTATTGTTCACTTATAACAAAGTGTGCTATACTGAGAAGTGAGAAATAAAGTACCAATCACTTGCAGTATAAACGTTAGCAGAAAATCATCCTTTGTTATATCATATTTGTAATTAATTTTCCATTGTTTACACTCAAAATTAAATTAATCATTTTTTATAATTATGCCTGTATGGCCAGCAATCCAGCAGATGATTGAAAGAGAAGTAAAGACTGTACAGATAGCATCTGCACCCAGCTAGTTGTGAGTTTGCTCGTGCGATTTGAACAGGAAACATGGTGTTTGGCTTAGTTTCATTAGTGTGTGTACTTGTGCTCTAAAATAGTGCCTTTACCATTAAGCACCTGTATTATGCTCTCTGGTTAAGGTTCCTGTTAGATAGTAACTAGGAGTCATGGTCAATTTTCATATGACTTTTGTTAACAGCTAACCAGGAATTACTCTTAGCAATGAATTAACCATCACCTCAGTTAGTGATTAGTGTGCTAACTTGGATGCAACCATACAAAAATGGCATGGTGGTTGTGGTGGCGGTGGTGATGGGTATATTCATTGCAGCATATAAGAACTTCAGGGAGGTGTTCCTAGCACTACCACTGCATTCATGCTTCAGCCACCACTGCTATTGAAGTTAACCACTAGACAATCATATTTTTATTGAAACATGCAGTAAAAGTAAATTAAAAAATCTTATGTTACACTCACATGACTTTCTCTACTCTTGTACAAACTACTTTTACAGATGCTTATTCCTCAAATGCTTCATGTTAATTGAGATGTTAATTTTATTGTTAATTTTCTTGTAGATGCAAGGGGAATTGGTAGGCTTTAAGCTATAATCAAATATTTTAAGAGTTGGCTGTTATGTGGAGTGTTCCATTCTCTTTGCATTACCAGGACAAAAAAAATGAATAACGAATTTGAGAACAAGTAAAAGTATTAGAAAATTTAAGGGAATAACAAGCAATATCTCGAAAATGGTTCACTCAACAAAAAAAGATGTATATAAGAAATTGTGTATTTTAATGCGATCTACATTTTTTATGTAGTAAAATTTTGTCTATCTCTTATGGTTTACCAGTTATGCAAAAGTCGTTCACAATGAAGAATACTTTTGGAGACATTCCCAGAAAATTCGAGATATACATTTCATTTGTCATAAAAATATCTTAAACATATGATATTTTAGTCAAAATCGTTAGAGCCGTTTTTGAGAAAATTAAAATTTTCGAAAAATGCTTCATGTAAAGCGTAATCTGGGGTGGGGGGATTTTCTTGAAAACCTTCATGTCGCATTTCTGGAAGATACTGAACCTAAATACCAAGTTTGGTGCTCACAGACACACACATACACACAGACACAGACACACACATGGACATGTTTCCAAAAATGCTTTTTTTTTGGATTCCGGGGGCCTCAAAACATGTATTTCTGGTGAAATCTTGGTATCAAATTTTTGGGTGGAATACAATACTTCCCCTACTCACTATACATAGTAGAGAACGTAAAAATTACTAACAACGTTGAAGTATTTTAGGGTGAAATGTTTTTAAAATGTTTTAATTAATTAATTGTTAATTAAATTATTTTTTAACATTTAAATATTATAAAATAGCGATTTTTTTTTATCAATATGATACATGCCTTTAAACAAAGATATGAATGCATGGTAGTGAACAGGGAGAGATAGCGTAGCTGTATGACGCATGTGTGTGGTCAGTCATTTGTTGCAACATCGTCCCATAAATTGTGATCTATACAAAACAAAAATGCTAAATTGTGGTGAATTGAAGTGCCAAAGAAAGAAAATCAAGACAAGAAAAATATTTAGATTGAGGCAGTATTTTATATCACAACACTGTGAATGCCAGAGTGATTGTAGTGTAAATTAGCATTATTGTATGACAATGATTTGGGATGTTTGTTAATTATAAGCATTATTAGGAAATAAGTTTACACGGCATCACTGAAACTGACAATAGGAGTGGGTAACAATGAAACGAGGGGGTGAGTTGTTTATTAGAAGAGACAAGCAAATGACGTCAGAGTAGCGTGCCTTTCTTTAGAAATGGAGGGAATATCTTCCCTAGAGCATATGTGTTCGTAATTTTGATTGGATATAAAAATAGATGCTAATATTGGCGCGCTTTATTAACCAATAGCAGCTCGATTATAATCTTTAGGCATATCGGGGTGAGGGAATATAAATTCTAAAGCCAGAGACAAATATTGCCCAGTTCAACAGAATCATTCACGGGTTACACGTCGCGCAGTTTAACAGAATCATTCACGAAGTACACGTTACCCAATTCTACAGAATCTCTCGTGTCATAAAGTTAGTTACAAAAATGTGAAATACTTAAATTAATAATGTGCGGCAAATAAGTGATTATAGTTACATTTGAAAATATAACAGTTTCAGTCGGGCGTATATCAAGAGTAAATATGTGAAATTAATGAAGTGTGATGGCAATAAAGCATAAAAACAAATTCTTTTATCAGTGTTATTTTTAGTAACAACTCCTTTCCATTTACACACCCTGTTCAAGAGATTTGCTCGACTGAGTAATAATAGCTAGCCGGAAGACAAAGAACCCAAAATTCAAAATAGTAAAACAATAACAGGCGCTCAGCAAATAAGATAACACAAACGATACCGTGACAAGATAAGTTGCTGTTCTATTATGTGCTTCAGTAAGACTTCTTAATTGTTCTGTATGTGAATTATAATATAATGAGAAGTGCAGAAAACTTAGTTTTTCTGCTGAAACAAGTGTTCAAAGCTAAAATTGTAATATAATTTTTCATTTGCCTTTGTACATAAAATAATTCATAAGAGATTACATCTATAGCTATTCCACTTGGTGTATGAATTTGTTCTGATTTTTCAAAAAAAAAAAAACATTCTGATATTTTTGAAAATTTTTAGGGACACATTTTAGTCATTATTTTAAATTTTAGCATGTTAGGAAAACAAATCAGAATTAAATTTTCAAAATAATTTAATAACAAACTAGCAAATCCTAATACATCTCACGTAATTTATCAAACAGAGCTAAAATAACTTAATAATGATGATGATAATGAGGATGACAGTACCTACTCGGGTGTCATCCAGGGCTTAAGATTGTGGTACACTGGGATTCCTCTCCATCTTCCTAGATGTTTAGTCTGTAGGAGTGGCAAACAAAAGATCTGGGGAGATGAAGAGGGGGAACCCCAGTAGACCACAGCTTTTGACTGAGATAACTTATTTTGTTTGGAAAGAAGGAATTAGATTAAAAAATTCAAGATTTGAACCAGGGATCTTTACCTTACTGTGCCACTACTCTAACCAACTGATTTGATTGGAAAGTTATGGTTACCAGGAAAAATGTGAGACAGTTGAGAAATTTAATGTTATGTCAGCATGTAGCCATGATAACTCAGAGCAGTGGCACAATAAGCAGAATACCTGTGGTTCAAATCCTGGTTACGGCATTGAATTTTTCAGTCTGATTGTACCTATCCAGCTTTTGTCTACAAGCAGCATGTGTGAAAGAACAATTATCACTGATTGATCTAGTAGTAAACTATAAATCCTGGGACTTAAAGTGCTCACAAAATTGGAAGTCGCCTTGGGGTATGTTAACTAAAACAATAATTTGAAAATTCCTTAAGGTTTACTGGAAAGTTCATCTGTTGTTTATATCTAGGCTATGGCATTGTATTTTTCAATCTGATTCTGCCTTTCCAACTTAAGCCTTCACATGGCTGGCATGTATGAAAGAATAATTAATTATTATTTTGTTTGGTTGGCACTGACTGTAAAAGCCTAATCATTTTGATGGTAGTGATGGTAAAGAAAATGAGTTATCTGAGCTGTAAGAATTGTAGTCTACTGGATTTCCTCTCCATCTTCCCAGACATTTTGTTTCTGAGTATGACAGACAAAATATCTGGAAAGTTGAAGGGGAGGAACCCCAGTGGACCACAACTTTATGACCTGGATAACTTATTTTGTTTAGTTGACAATGACCGTGAAAGCCTATGCCATTTAACAACAACAATAAGAAGAAGAAGAAGAAGAAGAAGAAGAAGAAGAAGAAGAAGAAGAAGAAGAAGAAGAAGAAGAATGACAATGCTAACAGTACAACAATTGATTATGTTATGGTCAACTGATTGATACAGCACAGATTATTGGTAAGTATATGTCTGGTTGATAAACTGAAGGGTGGATATGGAAAACTATGCCAAAATTTTATTTGCCTTTTTACTTGTGATGGGTTATATTACCTATTCATTGGCAAGATTATAATTTGCCTTCTGTTAATACATTTACCTCATTAAGTCAGTTAAATCTATTTAAATTTATTTATTAAAACTACAATAACTGATTCAGCTGAGTTAGTAAAATAAAACAGAATAACAGCAAAGTAAATAAATAATTAAAGGAATTATTTTGTGTAATAGAATCAGAAAATCTATTACTGCACAAAATACATGAACCTATCCAGGTGTACATGATTTCTTGGTTTGTTCAGGCACTCTTTCACTATGTGCAAATGTGCTCTGATATAAACAAAAGTCTGTGCATTTGAATTTGTGAAATTCACAGCACACCATTTTTGGTTCAAAAAGCCTCAAAGTATGTTGTTTAATATCTCAAGTTCATTTTTAGATGACATACCCCAATGGCAACTTACAATTAATATCACAAAAATTATAAAAAATCTTATACTCAATAGTTCACAATATCCATGTGCATAATCTACATAGATACATGTCCTAGTTGGAAGGTAGAATCACCCTGAAAAATTCAATGCAATAGCCAGTATTTGAACCATGGATCTTTCAGTTTTCATCCAGTTGCTCTAACCAAATGAGCTACCATGTCAATATGCCAGCATGACATTTAATACTCCAATTAACTCACAGTTTTCCCAGTAAACCACAAGGAGATCTCAAGTTCATTTTTAGATGACATACCCCAATGGCGACTTACAAGTAATTATCACTGATTGATCTAATAATGTAAGAACGTAGGTTTTCACGGCCGGTGTCACAATTATAACTAATATGATTTTCCGGGCTGTTATGCCGTGGTCTGCTTTCTTCAGCAGACCACGGCATAACAGCCCGGAAAATCATATTAGTTATAATTGATCTAATAATGGTTAACTAGGAAGCTGGGGACTTAAAATCACCATTGCGGTATGTTATCTCAAAAATTAATTTAAAAATGCCTTATGGTTTATAGAGACGAAATGTGAATTAAGCCTTAGCCTATTCTAAAATATCAAATCCACTTGTTTTTGGCTTTCATTTTAATATGTCCTAAATATCACATTTTTCTCCAACTGTAATTTCTGATTTATTGCCGAGTTCTGTGCAGTCCACAGGAAAGTGTTGTTGGCAGTGGGCAGCTTGTGTGACGGTAATTTGTATCACAAATTACTCAGATGTGGTTAACGATAATAATATGAATATGTATTTTTATGTAACATTGATTTCAGAGGTTTAATAATTGTAATTATTAATGGTAAATAATAATTTACGGCTCTACTGAAACTGTTAACAATAACATAATACTTTAGCAAGGGGGTGAGTTGTTTATCGTTACCGGGAACCAGGAAGTTACGTCATGTTTCGCGCCTTTTCAGTAAAAAAGCTTCCAGAATATTCTATAAAAGTAATATGTATTAATGGTTTTCATTGGATAGTAAAATAGACGCTAATGTTGGCGCGTTTTATTAGCCAATGGTAATTCGTTTATAATCTTTAGGTGTATCTCGAGGCAAGCCTATAAATAAGTCAGGTCGAGTTAGCGGGTCCCCCAGTGTGCAACAAGATTCCCGATACATTACACATCGTCTCCAGTTCGGCAGGATTTACGAAGCATTACACTTCGTCCGCACATTACACGTTGGCCGTTCAGTTCGTTAAATTACACGTAGTGAAAATCATTAAAGATCTAAAATATTACAAAGTCACTTAAATACAAAAATTGAAGTACGTGAGTTAAAAGTGAGAAGTTATTAGAAACAGTTTCAGTATGGCGATTATCAAGATAAATTTGTGAAAGTGTTAGTGCATGTGCTCGACAATAAAACATTATAAAATACATTTCTTCACTAGTAATTTTTGGATAAAAGATTCCTTTTCCGCTTCACACCCTGCAAGAATTAAATGCCTACCTAAATAGCTGGCCGGAAGACAATATACATAACCTTAAAACTAATTCATATAGATGGCTACGCCAGATGGGTTAGCAGGCGACCGACGAATGACGTCACACAATATGGCTGCACGCGTGAGGTAAGCAACATTACGTGAGAAACATCCACAACGTGGTGCTTTAAAACATATATACAATATGTGCTATATCTCTTTCAAATTGGCTCCCATACGTGGGGCAGTTAAAGTGAAGTAAACACAAAATATACAATTTGTTGCTACTCGCAAATTGGCGCATCAACGTGGAGCGACAACTAGGAAAGGAAGGCTAGACAACTAGGAAAGGAACAAGAATAACCAGAGAGGCGAAAGCAGCAGTGAAACGACCTATAGACGCAGATTCCGAGACAGAAGGGTAATTCAGCTACAAGAAAACATCGAAACGACGTAGATTCATCACGATACAACGCAGAAGCGACATACAAACATAGGAGAATGGGGCAGAACGCTGGACATCAAAACTGCAGCATCAGACAGCATCAAAAAGGTAATTAAATGAGACTTAGGAGCGGTAGGATAATAAAAACAATGGCTACCAATAATACAGAAGAAATAATTATGGAGGGAGATAGTGTAACAGTTAGCTGTGATCCAATACAAAGTACAGGGAATAGCCCAGATTTTTTGGGATTTGAAGATGAAAATGTTAGTGTAGAAAGTGAGAATAGGATAGTAGGAAATGTTAATCTTGATACTAGTATGATAATGATGGAGATGATGAGAAATATGCATAGGGAATTAAGGGAAGATATGCAGAAGAATAATGAGAATAGTAGGGAAATGAAGGAAAATATTGAGAAATTAGAACAAAAACTAACTCAGAATAGTGAGAAATTAGAAAAACTAACTCAGAATATGGAAAAGAATAATAGGGAATTGAGAGAAGATATTGATAGGAGTTTAGAACAAAAACTAGATCAGAATAAGAGAGAATTAAGAGAAGATATTGGTAAAAGCTTTGAACAAAACAGGAAATCAATTGAAAATATTGGTAGGAGTAATGGGGTATTAGAGCAAAAAGTAGATCAAAGCAGTGAAGAAATGGAAAAGAAAGTTATGAAGCAAGATAGTAGTATGCCAAAAATGAGAGATGAAAATGAAGTAATAGTAAGTGAGATAGGAGAAAATTCAAAGAAAATGCTAGACATGAGCAAGGAAAAAGATAACAAAGAAAGTGAGGTTAATACTAAAAGTAAGGTTAATGTAGAAGGCGCAGAGTTAGGAAGTCAAGTGAGTAATATGACAAGTGAGCTAAGAGAGATAAAAGAGGTTAGGAATGTAGATGTAAATCAGGCGCAAGTCAATTTCAGAGCGGAGATATCAGAAATGCAAAAAGAATCAGAAATGCAAAGAAGTAAATTGTACCAAGATGTTCAAAATGAAAACTCCAGTCCAGTACAGTTTAGTACAGATTTGTCAGAGTACTTTCAAATTAATGAGATAGCAGAAGAATTGAAAATGAAAGTTGTTAAAAGATGTGTTATTCAAGAAAATGTAGATTGTTTTCAAATATTATCAGGGAACGAAATGTCATATGAATACAAGAGGTTATTCATGAACAAAAATTTGAAGGTTAGGTTACGGCTACGAGTAATGTTTAGCCACACACAATTTGATCCAGGAGGGTAAATAGCAATGTGATGTAAAGTAAATGCTGGATAGTTAAAGACGACTCGCAGAGAAATGTATTGGAACGTAAGAGGGTTAACTATTTATATATGTCATTTGAAAAGTGAAATAAATTAAATGATAAAATAAAAAAAAAAAAAAAAAAAGAGAAATGTTTAAAAAAAAAAAAAAAAAAAAATAAATAATTAAATTTTTAGTAACTGTAACAAAATATTTGAAGATTAAGAATGCAAAGATTGAAACTTAATATGATATTAAAGTAAAAGTACGTAAATACAATACCAAGAATTAAAAAAATTAAGAATACAAAGATTGAAAATTAATATGATATTAAAGTAAAGATACGTAAGTGCAATTCCGAGAGTATTGTTTAAAATAAAACTCAAAATAACAAAAATGGTAAAAATAATTCAAAACAAATACTTATGTAGTAAATAGAACATGTGAAATATTGTCTAGATTTAAGAGATGTAAATATTTGTGTAGAGGGTAAATATTTTGGTAAATATGTATGGTAATTACAAAAAAAAATTCTTGAATTGATAAATTTTTGGTAACAATATAAGAAAGTAAACCATTTTTTTTGTAACACTAGTTAAATAATTTAGGGTAAAGTATTTGCTATAAAAAAAAAAAAAAAAAAAAAAAAAAAATTTATAGTAACGACAGATTAATATCAAAACAAATTAAACCAAAGCCAGTAAGTAGTGGCGAGATAAAACATATGTCGTGTGTTAAATACGTGTGAAGTGTTAAGTGAAAGTGAATAGCGTGTGTTACAAGATTTAGGAGACTAAAAACAAAATTATAAAATTTCTAAACAGGTTATAAATGTTTATAATTATATTTCTAGTGGGGCATATGTGACGGTAATTTGTATCACAAATTACTCAGATGTGGTTAACGATAATAATATGAATATGTATTTTTATGTAACATTGATTTCAGAGGTTTAATAATTGTAATTATTAATGGTAAATAATAATTTACGGCTCTACTGAAACTGTTAACAATAACATAATACTTTAGCAAGGGGGTGAGTTGTTTATCGTTACCGGGAACCAGGAAGTTACGTCATGTTTCGCGCCTTTTCAGTAAAAAAGCTTCCAGAATATTCTATAAAAGTAATATGTATTAATGGTTTTCATTGGATAGTAAAATAGACGCTAATGTTGGCGCGTTTTATTAGCCAATGGTAATTCGTTTATAATCTTTAGGTGTATCTCGAGGCAAGCCTATAAATAAGTCAGGTCGAGTTAGCGGGTCCCCCAGTGTGCAACAAGATTCCCGATACATTACACATCGTCTCCAGTTCGGCAGGATTTACGAAGCATTACACTTCGTCCGCACATTACACGTTGGCCGTTCAGTTCGTTAAATTACACGTAGTGAAAATCATTAAAGATCTAAAATATTACAAAGTCACTTAAATACAAAAATTGAAGTACGTGAGTTAAAAGTGAGAAGTTATTAGAAACAGTTTCAGTATGGCGATTATCAAGATAAATTTGTGAAAGTGTTAGTGCATGTGCTCGACAATAAAACATTATAAAATACATTTCTTCACTAGTAATTTTTGGATAAAAGATTCCTTTTCCGCTTCACACCCTGCAAGAATTAAATGCCTACCTAAATAGCTGGCCGGAAGACAATATACATAACCTTAAAACTAATTCATATAGATGGCTACGCCAGATGGGTTAGCAGGCGACCGACGAATGACGTCACACAATATGGCTGCACGCGTGAGGTAAGCAACATTACGTGAGAAACATCCACAACGTGGTGCTTTAAAACATATATACAATTTATTTGCTATCTCACTTGTCAAGGCAGACGAAGGCAAAATACGGTTTGTCTTGTTCACGTATATGTTCAAGTGCTCAAAGTTTTGTGGGTAGGAGAGGGGTGAGGGAATTTGCAGCTGCTGCCTGCTGCCATGAAGGCAAGCCTGAGCAAGTTTTAGGATTAACAGTAGCATTCTGGTTGCCTTCAGCAGTTAGTGGGAGAAGAGTAAAGTGCACTTGTATTTGTTGTGATTGTGAGTTATCATGATAGTTTCACAAGAATGGCTTTACCAGAGGATATTGCAGATCTTTAATAAGGGGTGCAACTTATTTTTCCAGGCTAAGTTATGAAGACAAGCTATAGAATAGAGGTGGAGGACCAATGCCTAATTTAATTATGGAACAAAATGATGGTAAATATGTGAGGCAATTTAAAATGCAATGGTACACAACAAAACCTTGTTTAACTGATAGCTCAAAGTGCAATAGACTGTATTTTTTATTGTTTGCTTTTTGGGAAAGACAACTAATAATGGTGTGAGTTAGGAATAGGGAAGTAGAGTTTGGAAAATATTGCAGCAAAAACAAATAAACACGAGTCATCCACAAAACATATTACAACAGTTGTTATATCTAATGAGCTGGAAAAAACTAGAATAGAGCATGCACCCTCAGATGTCGTGCATCTTGAAGGTCACAGTGTGAAAGATGATCACAACAGATGTATGATAAAGGGGCTAGTTTCGATAGTTTGCTTTTTGGCACAACAAGAACTAGCACTTCATGGTCATGATGAATCCCAATCATCTCTGAACAAGGGGAATTATTTAGAGACTTAAAGAGACCACTTGAATAGTACTTTTACTTTATTTAAAGGCACTTCTACAGAATGAACCGATTGAATTATAAGTGACGTAATTGTTGAACATATCTTGTTCAAAATTGAAAACAATTTTTTTGTATCACTTCAAGCAGATGAAACAACTGACATGTCTACCAAGAGTCAAATGAGTGTCATCTTGTGCTATGCTAATGCTCAATCTGGTAAAATAGAAAAAAGTTTTGTTCGATTCTATGACATTTCAAAAGGTTTAGCAGATGTGCTCCTAAACGTGCTAAAACTTGGAAAATAGAGAAAAACAAGCTAATATCACAAACATATGAATTTGCAAGCTAATAGCAGGAAGGCCTGGAGACGTTCACACCATTATTGAAGAACTCTACCCCAATGCATTGTTTATACATTGCTATGCTCATCATTGAATCCCATCTTGCTTCATTGTTGTAAATAAATTACAGAAATAAAATTATTCTTGCTGGTCTTACTGGAATACATACATTTTTCAGCCCATTTTCTAAAAGAAGTGAATTACTTAGAGAAAGGGGTTTTAAATTACCTAGTCCCAGTGAAACAAGATGGAACTACCAACCATTTACAGGGTGTTATGACAGTTCTAGAACACTATGCCGAGTTCAAAGGTGGCTTTGAAAAATGTAATGTAATCTGAAGCTTGGGATTTCAATTCCATACATATTGCTTTGGGAATCATTAGAAATTTGAATGACCATACATTTGTATTTTTGCTACATTTCTTCAACAGAATATTTGTATATTCAGGTGCTTTGTTTGACATTATCCAGAAGAAGAGTGCAGATATTAATAGATGCCAAATTGGAATATAAAATTGTCTTTCATCTATTAGACAACTCAAACGCGAGGAAGTAATACTTGACTGCATGGAAAAATCTGTGAATCTTCTGAACAGCAGTTCTCACGGAGAAGACAATGAGGACATAGGTGAAGTTAAGTTCATGCAGGAACATCACACTTCAAAGATTTATAGATTTCCAGAAATAAATTTCATTGGACTTTGAATGAAGGAAAGTTCACACAATACAGTCATCCAAAGGGCTTTCCAGAAATTAGGTTTGCAAGCTTAATTGAGAAGTACACATTCTTTTTAAAAGTTAAATTAAAAGCAGAATTAACACATATATATAGCTGTGAGGATAAACAGTTACCACCCATGGATCTCTAATTATTTCATAATCAATGGATTAAAAGGAGTTTTGCCAGAAATCTTAAAATTATTTTACCTGATTTTGAGCATTCCAGCAATGACAGCTTCATGTGAAAACACAGCTCAAAATACAATGACTAACGCAAGACTGTCCAATTTAACAACTTTAGCAATTGTGAAAAGCAGAGTTAAATCTTCAACTAGAGCCAAAAGTTTATGGAAAAAGTCATCAATGTCTTTGTAGAGAAAAAGGATCTGAGGATTGAACTGATGTACAAAAATATTTAAGGTACCTAAGGTTTATAATTTGAGTTATTTTATTAAACTTTAGGTTATTTCAGTTGTAAAGTAGTCTTAAGTAAAGATCAAATGCCACCCATTTAGTGATAAGACACTTCCCTGAAAATACTAGTAATAGAAGGGTTGAATTAAAAAAAAAAGTTGTGCTAATAACTAGATAGCACACTTTGGTAAATAGGTCATGGAAAAGTATCGCAGTATATACGGTGACATCAGAGAGCCAGTGTTATTTGATAGTTCAACACTCAAATTCTTGTTTGTTTAGGAACATCCAAGCCATGACATTCAGTCCAACAGCAGGTTTGGTCGACTCGTCCCAATAGTCTGTGTTATGCGTTCTTTGTGGCTCACCTAATTAAAGTGTGCTGTCTAACAACTATTCAAAAACTTCTGTTCCCTGTGTGTTGCATTTGTGCTAGCAAAATATAACAACTGCATTTTATTATACTTTTAGGACAAGCTGTGCATGTTTAGAAGGCACAATTGAACTAAAATTGTTAACTGTACATTTACAATAAATTCAGCCTATCCATCATACAAACCCATGGTTTACTGGAAAAAATGTGAGTCATTTGGGGAATTTAATGTGATGCTCCCATGTTGCCATAGTAGCTCAGTTGGTTAGAGTAACTAGATGGAAACCGAATATGTGTGGTTCAAGTCCTGGCTATGGCATAGAATTTTTCAGTCTGATTCTACCTTCCAAACTTGTCCTACACACAACTTGTATGAAAGAATGATAATTAATTACATTCTTAGCATTTTACATTAGGAATCTGACAGTTTTGCATATGTTTTATTTACACAGGAATGCTTGCAATTAGTTAAAGATAAATTTTATGAATAAGATGACTTACTGATGGTCTGATGATCATCTTGTATAAATTTCGAGAGAACATAGAACTGGAGGAAAGAATGCTGGCATCTGCAGAGGACATCACAGCAGCTGATATTGCACCAAGTCCAAAGAAAGCTACCCACTGTAACATTTGATTTTTAAGAATATCCATTTTCAATTTTCACTTTTATACATACCTGGTAACAAGCATACTAAACAGGTAATTACAATCAGTAGATTACTTACATTTGGTGTGAGATATCTTAGTACAAGTGGTAAGATCAGTTCTGTTTCTTCAGCTGTCACATTTGCATTGAATCCTTCAACATTGCTCCAATCTGCACAGTTTATGGAAAGCATGATAAATCATCCAGTGAGGAAACTAATAATTTCCCCAAATAACTGAACATGGTTTTTCTTATTAATTTGGATGATAAATTGGAAACTTAATTTCTTATGCAAAGTTTTCTTTCAGTTGGACTGAAGAAACCAGTCATGTTTTAGAGATCCCAGATCTCCCATTTTAAACTTCATGCCCTAATGTTATAATATGGCCCAACCAGAATGCTAAATGTCCATTTTTTACTTTCTCTACCATGTAATAATAGGTAGAGAAGGTCTCCAGCCCAATCTACCCTTTACATGGAAGGTTTTTTGAAATTTCCTATCTTCTCAAATATGGTTGTAATGATTTTGATTAAACAAAAACATGTTTAAGATATTTATGTAACAAATAAAAATGCATATTTTGAATTTTCTGGGATAGCCTGTGAAGCCCTTTCGATTTGGAAGGAATTTTATATAATTTTGTGTAAATGATAAATCATAAGAGATGGACATGCTCCACAGGGCAATGGATTTTTTCGGGTGTAAAAATCTTTAGCATGGCTTCATTCAGAAGGGAAGTAAAGCTGGTGGTCCTGTGTCATAGATTTACGGCATGTAAACAAATCTCAAGCCTGATAAAGAGGCCTCTAAGCAAAATTACCAGTCTTTCACGCCCAATATAGAATGGGACACAGGACTACAGCAGTGATCCTGTTTTATTGGTTTCAATTTTTCAATTCTTATTTTTCTTAAGTGCTGTTGCTCTTCAGTTATTTCTCTCAATGTCATGGAAAGAGTATAGATTTTTAGGCCATTATATAGTACCTAGCTTTTAAACATTTGACTATTGACTTGGTTTCCTCTATCCCACTTGTACCTTCAACAAGTGTAACACATCTGATTTTGCATTAAAGAAACAAAAAAGAGCATATGTTTAGAATTTCCACTTTCTTCAGGCCTTTTCTGATACTATTTTTGACACTTTCTGCTCCATTAACTATTCAGTTCTCTTGTACGCTGAATACTTCTACATTTTACAACTGCTTTGTTTTTACAAAACAGATGCTACCAGTGTTTGTGGGAATCTGAAGCTACAGGGGAGCTCCATTAGCTCAGAGAGGTACAAAAAGGAGCAGATGCATTACTAGATACAATGAGCAGACAGCAAACTTAGGCATGGTATTAAATATAAGAAAAATGAAGTAGATGCAAATCAGTGTAAGTGACAGAACACAGGCTAACATTAAATTAACAATAGGAAATAAACAAACTCAGGAGGTGACAGAAATAAACTTTATAGGATTAGTTATAGACAATAAACTGAAATGGAACAGACATGTTAAACAGTCATAAGAAAAATTAACAGTAGCATATATACTGAAACAAGCCATACAAACAATGGATAGAAAAAGTATTATTACAAGTATACTTTTCCTTTAACTAATTTAAGCTAAGGGGTTGTTCTATGGGATACAGCACAAAAAATGGCAATTCTAAGATATTTAAGTTAAAGAAAAGAACAGTACATTATAATGTTAAGAATGCAAAAAGCTGAATATATAGGTACATGTAAAATATATACATACAAATGCAGTTAAACTTACTGGAAATTTAAAATTCCATAACAATCAAAATAAAAATATGAATGTGATAGCCATAATACTAGGACAAAACTGAATGTTTCATAAATAGATTAAGAGAAACTCTAAATCACAAATGCATATAAAATAACATCAAAGACATGTACAATCACTTACCTTCTCAGAGACAACAAATGAAGCAATAAAACTAAAAGCTATCAAGTCTTATCTGTTACAGAATACTTGCTACTCCTTAGAAGAGTATAAAAGAGCAAATGTAAATGCACTTTAAAATATTGCATTTTTGTACTTCATTTTTTATATATATTGGTGTATTTGTTATATTTTTCTCTATTTGTGTTTATTTTTTCTGTATCTGTGTTTCTCTATTGCGTTTTGTGTAATTAGGTGATCCTTGTAAAATGTAGTTACAATGGAGAAATAAAATACAATACATGTTTAGCTAAGAAAGCAACTATATTGATGTAATGGTCTGTAATAATGATTGTGATGTACAGCACTCCCCTTAATTAGTTATGAGATTCCAAATTCTTAAATATGCTAGTTAGATGAGGGTTGCCCATAAGGGAGGTAACAGGGAGACATTCATTGGAAGACTGGAAGGACCTAGACAATGAAATATCAAAGCAATGGATGCTCAGCTTTACCATGACATATTTTATTCTGCTCTCTCACTCCTTCCTATTATTGTTCAATTATGTGGATTAGTGATTAACCCTCTTCAGACATTGTGACAAATGTAGGTCCCTGACATATCAGGGATTTCAGAATTTATAAGAATGGCTCTGGCTTAGATACATTTTCTTTAAAATGATGCAGTAACCTATCAGCAAATGCCTAAGGAAGAAGAGGGACAAGATCTGGACAATTTTTGTAGGCTTAAGATATATTTATTTTTAAGAATTTTATGTAATAAATTAAAATCATTAGAAGAAGAAATGTTGTTTGTCTTGAAGAAAGTATTTAACAAAGCCTAAATATCCCCTAAAATATCAGAAGTTGCTGGCTTCTCTGTAGAATTAGCCCCCTGGTGATTCTTGCACAAAGAGAAAATTAATATTCCAGTGCTTTATTTTCAGAATATAGAATTCCTATATTTTTACATTAATGTATAGTTAGATGCCTCTAATGTATCATTGTGAATTTGATGAAGATTTGTAGTGCACCACTTATTCAGGATGAAAGCAGCAAACACAGAAGAACATATCCAAATATATACTGAGGCAGTATTTTTAACACTTGAATAATTTCAATTAAATTATATAATATGTAAATTCAATAACAGCCCGCCTTGAAGCAATATGCAAGTAATAATTTTTAAAAATGTATGTAATATTCATTGCAAATGCTTATATTATTGTATTCATGTTCAATAATGTTATGTGAATACATTACATAATTTAATAATGTAAGAGCTGTGAGAATAATAAGTTTAATGTTGCTAATAATGAGGTAACAATGACGTAACCTTGAGGCAATAATGAGTTTGAGAATTTAAATGCTACTGGTCATGATTAGGACAGCAATAATGTAAATTTTGTGACAGTTTAAAAAAATAGCCAATCAACAGCCAGATAAAGCTTTAGTAAAATGCAGGTATTCTATTGGACTAGGATTAACCAATCAGAGACTTGAAATACAGAAGTTTACGGGTTTGGACGGTTGAAATCTTTCAGTTACCTGCAGACCTTGATAGCAACCAGATGGAAGATGTGTTCTCTAAAGAAATATTACGTATTCATGTGAATCGAAAATTAAGTTATGCTGCTTACTAAAGTTATTATTTTTTTTCACTGTGAAGCAATCTGAAATGACATAGCTGTAGACCTACCAGTGGCTCTAGCAATTACTCCAACAAAGGCAGGCGGCACTGCCATGAGCATACAACCAAATGTTGCAATAATAGAAAGATTTTCTGCAGCACGTGTAGTCTTCATGGACAGTATGCGCTGGAAATATTCCTGCAACAAGATAGATTATTATCATACATGTAGGGACACTTGCTTCTGCTTGATAAGAAAATACTATGTGTGTATATTAGGGTGGAGTGAAAAGATTAATTTCAGAATTTCAATTCGGCAGGGCTTTCAAAAGTTGTCATTCAATGTTAAATGATCATGTAAGGAAATATTTTGGATTTATTTTAATATTTAGATGTGCCCCAGTGGCTTCAAGAATTTCATAGCTAAAATTAATAAAAATGAACCTTTGTTTTATTCTTAGTAATTAACTGATTATCATCTCTCTTTTTCAGTTTAAGAAAAGAAATGGATCACAGTCATAGCAAGATACTGGTGAGGGGTTGGTGTACCCCAAGTACAAGAAGCACAACAGAATGCCCAATATTTGGCACTCCAGCAAAAATATCAGACAATGTTCTTCCCATCAATGCTGATGTACTGAGGAACTATCAACTAATGAGATGGATCATGAAATTTGATATTCATTCAAAAGAACCAAACACAGTGATATAGCAGAAACAGTTTTCGTAGATATTGAGAAGGTGTGGAGGAAAGCATTTATTCCTCACATTTCTCACAAGCGTGTACTTGAAAGTATCATTCCATTATACAGTAAACACAGAAACATATTGAAACCATTCAAAGGTACAGAAACTGATACCAATTACAACATTAAAATTGAAAACTACTGCAAAACTGCTAATTCTCAATTATTTGATATTGACTTTTGCAAATATACAGACTTCTCAAAATGCAAGTGTCCAAAAGACAAGAATATTCCAAATGATGAACGATAATTCATTGCTGCCCAGAAAACTATGAGAAAAATGGTAATTGGTGGTATTGACGTTAAAACAACACAGCACGTTAAGTAAAACGAGGAACGAAAGGTGAAGGAACAAAGGAGACTGGAAGTGAGTCCAAGTATGAGTAATTGTGATGTGTCAACTGAGTATCTGATAAGTACTGCAATTGAAAGCAATTCAGATTAGAAGATGAGGAAAGAAATAAAAATATAGTGAAACAAACAATGAAATAAAGAAAAATAAAATGAAATTGCATGGCAAGAAAATGTGATCGATGTGGTTTTCCAGATTCGAGCAGCCACTTCTATAGTTAGTGCTCTTTTGCAAGACATGTATTTATTTAAATCGAGGACTATTTAAATCAAGACTGTACAATATCTCCAAAACTAAGCATTGTAGAAGGAAATGTCTTCAATAAAAGTTGCTTCATATGAGGTAAGTCCAGAAAGTAAGTTCCATTTGGTAATAAAATTAAATTGTGTACAGATACAGAAAAATTATTTATTGCACAAAATTCTACAACTCTTAAATTACTTTTCCACATAACTGCCGACATTTTGCAGGCACTTCTCATAGCGTGGCACAAGTTTATGTATACCTTCTTCATAGAAGTTTGCCGCCTGTGTCTTCAACCAGTTGGAAACATTTTCTTTCAGCTCTTCTTCATTGTTGAAATGTTGACCGCCAAGGAAAGACTTGAGATGTAAGAACAGATGAAAGTCGCTAGGAGCAGGTCAGGGCTGCACGGAGGATGGTCAAACACGTCCCAGCCAAATTCCTGTAGGAGGTTTTGCGTCACATTTGCAGTGTGTGGTCGTGCGTTGTCGTGAAGAAAAACACTTTTTGACAGCAATCCTCGGCGCTTATTCTGTATTGCGCGGCGCAATTTCCTAAGTGTCTCGTAATAAACATCTGCTTTGATTGTTTGACCACGCGGTATGAAATCAATGAGTAAGATGCCTTTCCAATCCCAGAACACTGTGCACATCATTTTTCGAGGTGTCAAGATTTGTTTCGGCTTAACCTTTGCTGGGGTTGAAGTGTGCCTCCATTCCACTGATTGCCGCTTACTTTCAGGGGTGTCGTAAGAAACCCAAGTTTCATCTCCTGTGACTATCTGTGTCAGAAATTCTTCGCCGCCTTCATCATAACGGGTCAAAATATGAAGTGCACTACCCATCCGGTTTGTTTTGTGTTGCTCAGTAAGAATCTTTGGTACCCAACGAGAGCAAAGTTTACGAAATTTCAGCTTTTCGGTAACAATTTCATGAATTAGTGATCGTGAGATTTGGGGAAATTCCATAGCGAGAGCACTAATTGTAAACTTGCAGTTTTCCTGGATCTTGTCATCAATCGCGTGAACCAGTTCTTCTGTAACCAAAGATGGACGCCCACTTCGTTCATCGTGCACTTCACTACGTCCTTCATTGAACTGTCGGACCCGTCTTCTGAAGTAACATTATGGTTGTTTTGTTATTTGTTTAACATTATTGTGTAGCCCCACGTTGTGGTAGCCAATTTGAAGTAACATTATTTGTATATGTTTGTATTTGTTAGCCCCACATTTGGGAGCCAATTTGTGGCGGTATTTATGTTATATTTTTTATTAACCCCCACGTTTGGGAGCCAATTTGCGATGGTAAATTTATAATATTATTTGTGTATGTGTGTTTACTTCACACGGTGAAGCCATTTTGTGACGTGATTTTTTGTTAGGTTTGGAGCTCCATCTGGTGTTAGCAATTTGCGGCAGTATGTGTTAGTTTGAAAGAATTCTACTGTTATTTTATTTAATTTTTGTTCACTGTCCTCCGGCTAGCTATGATCTTTTGGTCAAGCACTTCTCTTTATACAGGTTGTGTAAACGGAAGGGAGTCTCTTATCCAAAAATAACACTGATGAAAGAATTTGTTTTACACTTTTATTGTCGAACACATTTACTATCACATTTACACATTGACCTTGACACTCGCCAAACTGAAACTGTTATAATAACTTCATTACTGATCACTCTTAATTCGCGTACTTCAACTTTTTGTATAATTAACTTTACAACACTTTAGATTTTTATAATTCTGCTACGCGTAACTTGTGAATCGATAGCCGACGTGTAATATTTCTGCTGGACTGAAGGCGACGTGTATCATACAAATATTTTCGACGAACTGACGGGGTCTTTACCTCTAACCTACCTTTTATACTCCTACACCCAGATATGCCTAAAGATTATAACTGAGCTGCAATTGGCTAATAAAACGCGCCAACATTAGCGTCTATTTATATATCCAATGAAAATTATGAATACATATGCTCTAGGGAAATGTTCCAGAAGATTCTAAAGGAAAAGGCGCCAACATTACGTAACTTCCTCGTTTCCAATAATGATAAACCGCTCACCCCCTCGCTGCATTATTGCACGCTATTCTTGTCAGTTTCAGTAAGGTAGTATAAACTTACTTCTCAACAATAATTACAATCAATAAACATCTCAAATCAATGTCACATAAAAATGCATATTCATATTACAATGATTATTTACATTTAAGTAATTTGTGATACAAATTACTGCATCATATGCCCCACTAGAAACATAATTATAAATATTTACAACTTGTTTGGAAATTTTATAATTGGGTTTTTAGTCTCCTAAATCTTGGAACACACGCTATCACTTTCACTTAACACTTCACACGTATTTAACACATGACATATGTTTTGTCTTTATCTTGCCATTATTTACTGGCTCTGGTTTAATGTGTTTAGACATTAATCTGACATCACAAAAAATTTTTTATAGCAAATACTGTACCCTGAGTTATTTAGTTACTGTTACAAAATTATTTACTTTCTTATATTGTTGACAACAATTTGTGCATTTAAGAATTTTTGTAATTACTATACATTTTTACCAAAAATATTCCCCCTCTACACAAACATATTTACATCTCTTAAATCTAGGCACTGTTTCACATGTTCTGTTTGCTACATAAATATTTGTTTTAATTACTTTTACCCCATTTTGTTGTTTTGTACTGTATATTCACAATACTCTTGGAATTATATCTACGTACTTTACTTTAATATAACATCATGCTTTATTTCAAATGCTGTTCAGTTACTAATAAAATGTTATTTTCCTTTTAAACATTTAGTTATGTCCAAAATTTATTTCTCCTTTCTTATGACATACATACATAATTAACCCTCTTACGTTCCAATACATTGCTCTGCATTTCGTCTTTAACTATCCAGCATTTACTATTTATCATTGCTATTTGCCCTCCTGGATCAAATTGTCTGTAGCTAAGCATTATTCGTAGCTGTATCCTAACCTTCAAAAATTTGTTCATGGATAATCTCTTAAAGGATTCATATGATATTTCGTTCCCTGATAACATTTGAAAACAATCTAAAGTTTCCTGAACAACACATCTTTTAACAACTGTCATTTTCAATTCTTCTACTATCTCTTTAATTTGAGAGTACTCTGACAAATCTGTCATAAGCTGTACTGGATTGGAGTTTTCATTTTGAACATCATGGTACTTGTTAATTTCAGAAGTTAGCTTTTGATTATTTACAGGCGAAACTAACTTCTTCGCAATTTATTTCTTTTCATTACTGACTCCATCTGTATTTCTGATATTTCCCCTCTGAAATTAACTTGCGCCTGATTCACATCTACATTCATAACCTCTTTCATCTCTCTTACCTCACTTGAAATACTACTCACTCGACTTCCTAATTCTGTACATTTTACATCCACATGTTCTATTTTATTATTAACCTCACTTTTTTTGTTACCTATTTCCCTGCTCATGTCTAGCATTTTCTTTGAAACTTCACCTATTTCATTTGCTATCATTTCCTGATTTTCATTTCTCATTCTCATCATACTACTATCTAGCTCCATGAATTTCTTTTCAATTTCTTCCCTGTTTTGATCTAATTTATGCTCTAATTTCTCATTACTCTTACCAATTTCTTCCCTTAATTGATCTGTAATACTCTTACCAATATCTTCCCTCAATTCTTTCTTATTCTGATCTAGTTTTTGTTCTAAACTCCTATCAATATCTTCTCTTAATTCCCTATTATTCTTTTGCATATCTTCCCTTAATTCCCTTAATTTCTCATTATTCTTTTCCATATTCTCATTATTCTTTTTCATATCTTCCCTGTTTTGATCTAATTTTTCACCAAATTTTCTCAACATTTCCATAATCATACTAGTATCAAAATTAACATTTCCTGCTATTCTATTCTGACTTTCTGCACTAACATTTTCTCCCTCAAATCCTACATTGTTTGAGCTATTTTCTGTAACCTGTATTGAATTACAGCTAACTGTTACACTATCCCCTTCCATCATTGTTTCTTCAATATTATTAGTAGCCATTGTTTTCTTTATCCTACCGCTCCTAAGGTACATTTAAATTTTTACACTTTCTAACCTTTCTGATGCTATCTGCTGATGTTGCTTTGATGTCCAGCTTTCTGCCCCTCTCTCCTAGATTATATATCGCTTCTGCGTTGTATTATGATGAATCTGCGTCGTCTCGATGTTTTTGTGTCCACTCATCCGCGTCGTCTGTCGTTCCTCTAGTTGTTTCTGGAATCTGCGTCTTGTAGTTCAGTTCACTACTCCATTCGCTTCACGTCCTGGTTCCTTCGCCCCTTCCTGGTTATTTCACTCCTTTCCTGGTCACTCAGCCCCACGTTGGGCGCCAATTTGAAGTAACATTATGGTTGTTTTGTTATTTGTTTAACATTATTGTGTAGCCCCACGTTGGGCGCCAATTTGAAGTAACATTATGGTTGTTTTGTTATTTGTTTAACATTATTGTGTAGCCCAACGTTGTGGTAGCCAATTTGAAGTAACATTATTTGTATATGTTTGCATTTGTTAGCCCCACATTTGGGAGCCAATTTGCGGCGGTATTTATGTTATATTTATTTATTAACCCCCACGTTTGGGAGCCAATTTGCGATGGTAAATTTATAATATTATTTGTGTATGTGTGTTTACTTCACACGGTGAAGCCATTTTGTGACGTGATTCTTTGTTAGGTTTGTAGCTCCATCTGGTGTTAGCAATTTGCGGCAGTATGTGTTAGTTTGAAAGAATTCTACTGTTATTTTATTTAATTTTTGTTCACTGTCCTCCGGCTAGCTATGATCTTTTGGTCAAGCACTTCTCTTTATACAGGTTGTGTAAACGGAAGGGAGTCTCTTATCCAAAAATAACACTGATGAAAGAATTTGTTTTACACTTTTATTGTCGAACACATTTACTATCACATTTACACATTGACCTTGACACTCGCCAAACTGAAACTGTTATAATAACTTCATTACTGATCACTCTTAATTCGCGTACTTCAACTTTTTGTATAATTAACTTTACAACACTTTAGATTTTTATAATTCTGCTACGCGTAACTTGTGAATCGATAGCCGACGTGTAATATTTCTGCTGGACTGAAGGCGACGTGTATCATACAAATATTTTCGACGAACTGACGGGGTCTTTACCTCTAACCTACCTTTTATACTCCTACACCCAGATATGCCTAAAGATTATAACTGAGCTGCAATTGGCTAATAAAACGCGCCAACATTAGCGTCTATTTATATATCCAATGAAAATTATGAATACATATGCTCTAGGGAAATGTTCCAGAAGATTCTAAAGGAAAAGGCGCCAACATTACGTAACTTCCTCGTTTCCAATAATGATAAACCGCTCACCCCCTCGCTGCATTATTGCACGCTATTCTTGTCAGTTTCAGTAAGGTAGTATAAACTTACTTCTCAACAATAATTACAATCAATAAACATCTCAAATCAATGTCACATAAAAATGCATATTCATATTACAATCATTATTTCTCACCATTGAATCATCGCATTTTGTCCGTAAACTTCGCAAATTTGCTGATAAATTTCAATTGGTTTCACTTTCCTAGTATTCAGAAAACGAATCACAGATCTGATTTCACAAGCGGCGGGATTTTCAGTCAACACCGACATTGTAAACAAGCACTACAAAGCGTACGTGGCTGACAGCGATCTCAAAATGGCGCACGTTTCTTCTCCTTGATACAGAGCGTCTACCGTGCATGTGCGGAACTGCGATCGCAGCGCTGCAGCGGAGAGAAATTGAAACGGAACTTACTTTCTGGACGTACCTCGTATTATGGGGGAAAGTAAAAGCCATTCTTATGTTTTATTTGGAGAATGTTGTGGTGGTCATTTTAGGATCAATTTAACTTGATCCTAATTGTAGGTTCTCATTTAAAAAAATAAAATTGATTCTAAAACGACTATCATAATGTCCTCCAAACAAAACAAGACTAATGGCATTTACTTTACCACATAATATCAAGCAACTTATATTAAAGACATTTCTTTCTACAATGCTTAGTTTTGAAGATATTGTTACAGTCTCAACTTAAATGGTCCACCCTGTATGATGTTGAGCCAAGTAAAGTCATTGATCACAGTAAAGTACGCAGAGAAAGGAGGAAGATTAGACAGGAAACTAAAGAAAGATTTGCTGGAAATTCCTGCTCTCTTAATTAGTTGTGCTTCAATGGGAGAAAAGATCTTACAGCAGTTCAAATTAAAAAGGTTTGCTAGTTCCATGCATCTACTCATGGAAAAACATTACACACTTGTTCAAGAACCAAAATAAAGATACATAGATCACATTACAGTTCCAAATGATGAATCAAAAGAAATCTTACAAGAGATGTTATCATTTTTCCATAAACAGAACATTTCCTCAGAAAACCTCAAAGTAATAGGATGCGATGGAACAAATGTAAACACTGGGGTCATGGTGGAGTCATACATCATTGGAAGTGGAACAAAATCAGCCTTTTGAAAACATTTATTTGTCTTCTTCATACTAATGAGCTGCCTTTAAGACATTTATTTCACAGATTGGATGGTAACACTATAAGTCCAACATCTCCATCTGGGCCAATATTGAAAGCAATAAAGAAATGTGAAGTTCTTCCCCTTGTTAAACATAGTCCTATAAAGGTGTAGAATTTCCGACATAGATGAATAAGTAATATCTGATTTAAGCATATGCCAGAAGTACTGATATGATATATGTAAAGTTGTATCAACTGCTGTTTGTTCAACAGACCTGTCACTATGGATGCCAGAACCAGTCGTTCATTCCAGATGGTTGACTACAGCAACCAGGATATTGCATATATCAGTATAAAAAAAACCTTCTGAGAAACTGTAATACTTGCAACACATGTTATTAAAGTATAGGTATGCACCAGTCTGGTTTTCCATTAAAATGAAACCAAAGTCAACATTATCTCTGGAAATTGATAAAACTGTCTCAATATTTACCTACAAAAATAAAGGCTATTATTGATCCAGTTATGCAGAGAAATAGCTTCTTTGCTCGCTTTGAAAACATTCCTTTATCAATGATAACTGATGAGAGAAAATACATTCAGCAGTTAACTGTTTGAAGGATTATAGTAGCAAGGAATTCTCCGCATTCTTCTTTAAGTGTAAAAATGTTCCATGTTCCAGAAGTGAATTTTGAAACAAATGATTACACTGAACTCATTCACTAGCAAGAAACACAGAGACATGAACTATCAGTATAAGAGGAAATAGAAGAAATATTAGAGTAATTTATTCATGAAAGGAGATGAACATGCATACCCAGATTTCCATGTCATACTCAAGTGATTGAGAGATATGTTCACCTTATAATAGGAGCATCCAAACATGTTTGAGGGGAAGAGTCAACATGGTTGCAGGAATACAATCAAGGTCATTAATGAACTTCAATACAAAGTCTGAATATACTCCTTGAAAATTGGAAAATAAGTTAATAAATGTTAAACAAGTTATTTGTATCCTAACTAAATATGGCATAATATATACACCTACTCATTTCTAATATTTGTTTGTCCAAGAGCTGTTATAAGAACATAATTATTTAATTTAAATTATTTAATTAAATTAAATTATTTAAATGTTTATTTTTTTTAATTGTGGTTAATTTAGTAGTAATTATCTAAATTAGTATTTGTAGGTGAAGTACATATATATCAGACATTAAAAATGACTGGAAATATTTCTATGGGTCCTTATAGACTGTAAAGTTTGAGTTTTGTGATGCTATTTTTATTGTATGCCTTAATGTTGACATGAAGCATATATTACATGAAACTGGAAAGTTGCACCATTTTGTGGTAAAACGCATAAGAAAAACCTGTGAGTGTACTTAATTTTGTTTGATTTTCAGGAATGTTCTGTGACAGTATTGTTTTTGGTAAAGATGTGATTTGTTCTGTTGCATTCAATTTGGTTTGGTTTGGGTTTCATTATGATGCTGTGATCTTTTATTTGCAGAAAATTGTTGCATGAATAGTGTGTGTATGTATGTTTTGAGGTTATGTGAGAGATGAGTAGTATATGAGTTAATATTTGCCTCGGTGGAAGTGCCTAAGAGTAACCCCGATGGTGGTAATGTGAGAGATGAGATGAGTTGATGTCAGCTTCGGTGGAAGTGCCAAAGAGTAGTTGGAATGTGAATGTGTTGATTTTTCAGGAGGGCTACATGCACCTGGAAATTCGATTTGATGTGATGATTTGAGAGATTTTGCTTATTGGTGTTGCTGTAACGTACCCAGTATAGCGTGTGTGATGTATTCACACGAGAGAGTAAATGTATTGAAGTGAATGCAGTGAGAATATTTTTTTTTTGTGTGTTTATGCAACAAGTTTAGTACCTTCTTATATAGCAAGTTTTAATACCATCTATTTTCCAGCTTAATTTTGATTCGGAGGATGTGGATGCAACAGTATAATGTCATGTTATTTGTATCATTCCTGAAATGTTAATGTGATTTCTTTAAGTTTATGCCTATGTCAGGTATTTTTGACTTTGCAGCATGTGGAATGAGACGCGTCAGTGAAGATGTTTTATTTTCTCAGTAGTTACTGTATACGAGAAACTTCAAAGCTAAGATAATGATGATGATGATGATGATGATGATTGAAATACTGATGATGATTATTGAAATACTAATGATGATGATTCAGATGATGACAATAATAATAAGATGGAGAAGATAGTAATGTAGAGGAGAATTTGTGTTAGTGACAGTAGAGGATGAGTATTGTAGTTGAAAGAATGTAATGTGGTGTAGTTTGAATATGTACTGTGGATTTATTTTTGAAGTCTGTCATAATGCATACAGTAGTTTTGAGTAGTTAGTTAAGTGAGTGTTGTGTATAATTTGGGCCATGGTCAGTGTGAATGATTCCATTTCATTGTCATGTATGAATGTATTGTAAGTGCACTTATTTTCTTTTCATTAGTGGTACCAGCTGGTCATTAAATAATATTGGGACCCCAAATAAGTTTCTATATTTGTGTTATGTTATTGTATGTAAACAATGAATGTCACTGATGTAATGTTTATGTATTCTGGTCCTTTTTTGATTTTGTATTTGGATTTTAAAGCATTTTGTGTTAAATTTTGGATGGTAACCCCCTGTAAAATTCAGTTTTTATGTCAACATGTAGTCATTTTTTTTTCTCTCTTTGCCCCATATTAAAAGAATTCATTGATTGTAAACCTTCTTGACATTTTAAATCTTTTATTGTAAATGACATACTACTACTTTTATGTGTGATGATCTTTTGGAGCACCATTTCTACCCTTCTATGGTTTCTGTTGTAGTCACTTTGCTGATTGTGGAGCTCGAGTGTATAAGCAGAGTACCACCGCCAGTCACGCCAGAGGTTCCAGAGACACCACAGGAGAGCTGTCATGCAGCCACTACACTGCAGTGGCATAAGGAGCCACTATTTTGGGGGGGGGCAGTCCAAGCCAGCGATTGCCTATCCCTTCCTCATCTTCAGCGACCTGCAGCATCCAAAAGACTACAGCTGAAAAACAATTCGTCATTGTGGGTGATCTGGAAATCCCACCCACAAACAGTTACGTCGGAACATCCATCCAGGTGCAGTGTAGTGTGCATGTGACAGTGGCAGCATGGTGTGTGTGCGTGTGCGGGGTACTTGAGCATAAGTGATCTGCAGAAAAATAATTCGCCAACACTCAAGACTCACAAATATGTCAGTCAGCATGTACATTTGCTCAGATATGTAGGCTCCATATATGTTCACAGATACTGCTTGTTTTTTGTATGTCATGTTTTATTCTATTTTGTAATTTTTTTTCTCTTTCTTTGTCTTTTTTTCACAAACAACATTCTCCTTATGTCGACGAGGGCGTCAATCTAGTTGGCCAGGGGGAGATGTGACGTATGCGCATACGTCTCTTTGGTCACCTAGATTCGAGATGGCGGTTGTAGTTTAGTTGGCGTCCCCCACGCGATAAGCGTGGCTTGGGGCTGAAAGAGTCAGTGAGTAGAACTCAACCAGACCAGACGTGTGTTCGCTCTCTCCATGCAGGAATGCATGGCGGCCTCACCCGACAGGCATGGAACTAAGGACATGGGGTATGTAGTAAGTTTTATCTAATAAACACTGTGCCATCCAAATCTTTATTGTCTTATTTATGACAGTGTAAAGCTCGTTCTACCTATTTTGAGCCATGTAAGTGTCCTTTTGCCAGTATTTGATAATATTTTTGCACTTTCACTTTAGCTGCGTCCTTAGTCGTAGCTTCGCATTATTACAATTTGTTAACTACGTGATACCTCTCTAGCGAGTGCTCTGCCCCTTGAGCGTGTTTGATTAGAGGCTGCGACAATATGCTTTGAAAGAGTAATTTGTAGAGTGTTATAAAAATGTTGAAACATTATAAAAAAATGTTTGATATTCGGATTTTTTTTAAGTTTCATTTATATCCCACCTTTAACTACATTGGTCTTATTGATGGCCTTTTCTTTGGAACTTATTGCCTATTGGCAATAATGTTAACTTCTATTCTCTTTTCATTGGGTTTCTTGCACTTTTCGGGTCTTCATCATTAGATCACGTTCTCATTCATACTTCCAGACTCTGGGGAGGATAGGGAATAATCTTGGCTAGAGAAAAATTCCACCTCCCAGCCGGGAATTGAACCCGGGACCCCTCACACAGCAGGCAGATGCTCTGCCAACTAAGCTATTGGGCCGGCCTTCCGATATTTGTTCTATACTTTACAGTGCATGGGATGCATTAAAGAATTGAGATAGAAACTTAATATTTGATATGAATAATATACATATCAATACAAACTTTTGCACACCCTGCTCATTTGAAATTCAACAAAAATGCTTTCCCTATACTTTTCACTCCACCCTAGTGTATATTGAGCGAGCATTCTGCCATGGTACCCAACTTTGGGGCAGCAATGTAATTGAAAGCCACATAATGAAAAACAGTGTAAAATACATTTAAAAGTAATTTTCACCTTTAAGGGAACTAAAACATTAACTGGTTTAAAAGAATCGATGATGATAATGATGATTACAATTCACCAGCAATGACATGTTAAACATATTTAGTTTGATTTTTAAATGGATTTATTTCCTTATTTCTGTAAATTAGTGTCCTTAATAAAAAATCCAATGAGTAATAGTCGCATGACTTTCCTCAGATTTATTTTGATAGCTAGGTAATCTACAAGTTATTATTCTAAGCTTATTCATCATAAATTTTCACAAGAAATGCATTCAAATGGTGTTAAATTGATTATTAGTGGGTACAAAATTATTCTTACTAAAGCTATTTTTCTATCTACTTCAGTATAATCAAGATAAACCTTTGCAGAAATAGCTACATTACACATTTCTTTATAAATACAAAGGGAAAAGCAAGTCAAATGTTTAAGAACTGGACGCTATATGCAAGTTCCATATTCAATTCCTTCCAAATAAAGAGCACTTCACAGACTATTCCCAGAAAATTCAAGAGTTTTGAAAATGTTCCATGTAAAGAGTAGTTGGGGTGGTAGGATTTTCTTGAAAATCTTTGTGTTGCATCTTTGGAAGATCCTGAACTTAAATACTAAGTTTAGTTAAAGATTAAAAGTGGGACTCAATCTACCATCACTAAGTTTGGTATTTTTCTGATTTTTGGTTTTTGAGTAATGCTGTTCCAGACATACCTTTTTCTAAAAATGCTTTTTTCAGTTTAGGGCCTCAAAACATATTTCCGGTGAAATCTTGACACTGAATTTCTGGGTGGAACATAATACTTCCTGTATTTCCTATACATTATAGAGAAAGTTAAAAAAAGGGGCAGCAATGATCTTTATGCCACTCCCAGTTTATTGATAGAGAAGTATAAATACCTACTACCACCGAACCCCAAGGTCAGTGTGCCTAATTGTTTTATCATAGAGTAATTGTGATTTTAAAAGTTCATAATGCACAGATATTTTAACCGAAAGCTATTATATTAATTTAAATGTTAAATGCAATTGTATGCTTTTGCTTAGGTAACTCAAAATAAAATGTTGTCAAATTGTAATATTGGGATGAAATGACAAATGTCCCCCTCTCCCCCACTCCCAAATTATACTTATGCATGCTGCAATGAAGTTTAGACCTGCTGTAGGAATATTCCTGGAAGTGTGTGCTACTTTCCAAACATTATAGCATTAGCTTATTACCTTAAAACTTCTGAGTTGTTGCTGTTGGTTTCAAAATAATAAAGTGTCTTATAGATTAAGTTTTACATTTAGTTTAAAACTATATTTACTAATAAAATTAACATAAAATGGGATGGATCTGAAATAAAACCTCATTCCCTCAGTATGAGTCCAACTTAGAATTAAGTCCAACATATTTTCCAACAAGATTTGTGCACACAGTCGAGGATCATTAAATTAAGTTTGAAATACATATGTTTATTAGAATAAAATTATTAGTTAATTAAACTTGTTATATGCAAGTTTACCCATGATAAATAAAAGAGGTATAGAAGCCACAAAATGGTGAATGGTGAAGGATATCATGTTCAGAGAGCTACTATGAATGAGAGTGTCCCTATTGCTTTTGGGAAAAATATTTTGATTGCAAAAAACTGAAGATTAAGCTACTTGGTGCTAGTCATACACATTCAGTTCAACAACTTTCCCTACCCATTACCAGTTCTCCCTCTCCCCCTCTCCCCTCTCCCTCCCTCCCCCTCTCCCTCCCTCCCTCTCTCTAAAAGTGCCTTTTTTGGCTAAGGAGTTCAGGAGACCTCAAAATATGTGTTTCTGGTGAAATCTTATTATTACATTTTGGTTCAAATGTAATATTTCCTCTACCTTAAGCAGGCAGTATAGAAAGTAAGAATAAGTACTTACTTGCCAAGGTATTCCTCCAAATATCAGCAACAGCATGGAATCTATCCACATTGGTATATCCTCATTTTCCAGGTGACCTAGCCAGTCTGTTTTGGCCAATGTGTCATGTGACACCGCATCATTGTGATATGCAAATGGAACTGACAAAATCTGTAACAAGTTTGCTTTGCTTATGTTTTAAAGAACCAAGTAGATTATAAATGGCATTTTTACTTTTATGGGTACCTGAAAAAATGCAAGAGTAGTGGATATTTGCTAGAGGTAATTGGGAATATAATTACTCTAAAGCTTTTAGCTATAGATACTTATATCTATATGTAGATATAAAGAATAAACTAATAATAGATTTTGCTTTGCATATTTAATAAATATTATTCTGATCAATGCTTAGATACACAGAATAACATTTCATATAGAGAAATTTGCTTAACGATATATGGAAAAGAATGTTAAAACATAGGTAAAAAGAAAATTTAATAATAATAATAATAATAATAATAATAATAATAATAATAATAATAATAATAATAATAATAATAATAATAATAACAACAATAATAACAACAACAACAGTTAGGTACTTTTAAAGATTGCTGGTTAACAATAGGTTTATCTTTCCAGTTAGCAATTACAGTAAAATCCTGCTTATCCGAAACCTGGCTTAATCAAACCAGCAGAGTAAAGAGAAGTGTAAAGAAAGAAAGAAAGTAAGAAAGAATGAACCAAAAAGTATGAGATGCTCAAATACAAGTATTTGGTATTGTATACAATTAATTCTCACCCTCTACCCCACATTCCAAGAAATACTGTATTATCATCATCATCATCATCATCATCATCATCACCACCACAAGTGTTAACTGCTTGCAGGCCCACTTATTTTATTGTTGATGTTTGGTCAGTGTGGTTTATTTGTGTTTAAGATATCAGCGAAAACAAGAATATTATAATATGCACTGAGCAGAATCTCAAAGCTGTTAGCAAAAGAGTGACAGTAGACAAGAAATTCAAAGCATCAGAGGTAAGAAACACTACAAATTCATATTCAGATCTAAATGGGAAATTTTGAATTACAGCAATCTCAATAACTCAAAACTTTTTGTTTTTAGGTTTCCTTGCATTTTGTGAAACAAAGCAGTGAATCAACACCAAAAGAGGGATGCTAAGACCATAGCAGTTAAAGAGCATCCATAAATAAAACTCAGTTTAATTTAACACCAAAAGATGCAATGCATATCAAACAGTGGCATGATATAGCCGCTCACAAGCATTGAAAAAAGAAAATTCAGAAAAAAAGTCTGTATTAAACAGTCTTTGTAAAATTTGTAATGCGTATTTTAATACTGTATACAGTTGTAGTTATCACATGATAAAACCTTTGGACATCCCTTTTTAAACAGGAAAGAAAAGGAATAAGGTTTAGGTATGCAAATATTTAATTAAATTCACAAATAAGTAAACAAAAAGAAACAAACAAAGAGAGAGAGAGAGAAGGAGGGAGGGAGGGAGAGAGGGAGGGAGGAAGGAAGGAGGAAGGAAGGAAGGTGAATTGCAGTTTCATTGTTGTGCCACATAATTGATTTCATGTTATTGGTTTATTGCATGTGCAACTTGACTTTATTTATTTGTTCTTAGTAAGTAAAGGCAGAAAACAAATGAGGCATGGCAGCCACATTAACTTATATGCGAAATCTTTGTAAAGGTTCCTAAAATGTAAGTGTACAAAGTTTAGCCTTAACTGAATGAGCCAGTACTATAGATCTGTATAAAACAGATAAGCATACAATCATATATACATTGTACATGGGGTGGAAGGGAAGCTATTAAATTAATTTAAATCAGTTACAGACTTCACTATTTTGAACATATGTTGTAGGTAACACAAATGTCTTTCTATAATCAATATCTGATGGATATTTTAAGCTTTTCAAGAGTATAAAACAGAAATTCTGGCAACGTTGCACAGGTTGTTGACTCACATTGTGCGATTTCACCTTTTCTTGCAAAAATAAAGTTACTAAATCATTGCAAATATGAATTTACAAAGGCTCTACTAAATGGAAAATTTTAACATGGGAAATAAAAACAATTAGTAAATCTAGTGACTCATCTGTTTCACAAGTATTATTCAAAATCTTCTCCATTTGTGCAACTGCAAGCTTCACACTCTGTAAACCAATTTCTTTGTACTTTGGCAAACACTCCTTTGGTCTTAAATATTTACTCTGCAGCCAGAAAAATGTGCTCTTTCAGAGTTTCAACATCAGTTAGTGGTGCTTTCTAGACCCTGTTTTTTACACCTCCCAGAAGAAAATGTCAAGGGGATTCAAGGTTTGGCGATTTACAGGCCAGGATGGGTTCATAACATCCAATCTACCTAAGAGGTAATCTATGATTTAGATGGTCACTAACATTACAAGTAATGTGAGTGGGAGCACCATTATGTAGGAACCACATGTTTTTCCTGGTTTCTGGAGTTTTTTTTCAGTTGTGCAACCTTTGGGCAGGGAACCTTTGGCGATATAATCTGACACCAAGTGTACCTTTTATGTGCTGTAATTA
Source organism: Deroplatys truncata (assembly GCA_030765065.1). Lineage (NCBI taxonomy): Eukaryota > Metazoa > Arthropoda > Insecta > Mantodea > Mantidae > Deroplatys > Deroplatys truncata. The sequence continues at coordinate 96,391,844 of CM060984.1, read as the reverse complement.
TCCTCGGGTTCTATTGTCACTTTTCCTGTGAGTTTTAATATGTTTTAGAGCAATTATTCAACAGCAATAAAACTTCTCAAACTGACATGAAATATTAACACACTCTGCAGTCAGTCATATTTAAATGAAACAGAGGAATGATTATTGAAAGCTAAGGGCATTCCATACTGTTACACTGGTTTTGTGTGGACCAATAACTTCCAGTTGCTACTCATTTATTCAACAACATGTGATATCATTCTTTTGTCTTGTTTACTTTGGTTAAGTGGCATCTGGAAACCAAAACCAGTGGTCACATTTCAGGTATCTGATTTACCTTGATTTGCTCACATTACCAGTATTCTACATCCATGTTACTTTTGATGTCAAGTGAAATTTGCAATTCCTTTCAATTGATTATTCCAAATTAGTATTTGCTGTAGCAACTTCTACTATAATTGAGTACAAAGTACGTTACTCTACTCATCTTACAAATTATAAACTATTATCTTGATACAGATAAACAGCATTCTTATTGTAACTTAGAAACAATATTTCCCTTTATAATGTGATTATTTATACAACTTCTCCACCACTACTTATATCTCATTTGCCTTTCTTATTTTATTATTATTCTCAACAACACATATTAGTATTTCTATACTCAAGTTATGCACACATGTAACTGGATTCCAAATGTTTCCTTTCCTTTCCTTTTTATAACCTTTTGTTTATATAATTCCATTCATGCACCGAAGAGCTATCTATTATTTTTACATTACTACAAACACAAAAACACTTAATCCTTACAAGACAGTTAAGGAAATGGCTCTTAAAACATTAAAGTGTTTCTTACCAAGCCAAACACAATCAGTATCAACTGCACTGCATCTGTATAAGAGACACTGTAGAAGCCTCCAGCCATGGTATAGGCGGCAGCGAAGGCAGTGCTTACTATCACAGCCAATGTCTTATTGACATCTAGGATCACAGTCAATGATGAACCTATGCTTGAACATGATAAAAAAATTGGACATGTTACATTCACATGACTTTCTCTACCTCTCTATCTGTTTTTATAAAGCAACTACAAACTATTCTTACAGAAGCTTATTTTGCCACCTACTTCTTGTTAATCAAGATAAAGCTTTGCAAAAACAGCTTCATTATGCATTTTATTATAGATAAAAGGGGAGAGAGGAAACTAAATGAATACCCTGAAAGACACCAACGGGATGAAGGAAGAATGGAACGAAGTGGAGGGAAAGAAAATTCGGGGGCCGAAAGAAATCACTCCTGCATTGCCTATCATCCGGGAAAACCCCCCAAAAAGCATGGGTTTAAGTGGGCGATCGACGGGTATCGAACCCGGGACCTCCCGAATGCAGGCTACAGACGTTGCCGCCTGTGGCATCCCTCTCGGTACGAGCAACAAACTATATTAAGAAAAGGACACAAATAGGGATTTAGGCCTATGTTCCCAAATATGCAAAAATCAGTGCCTATTTAAATTTTTAAGTAATATATTGTAATTTTAAGTAAATATGTTAGGAAAATGCAAAATTAAAAAAAAGGAATGCAACAAACAAGCATATTTTATGTATATTTAATTCAAATGCATTATTTTTTCGGACAATCAGACTTAAAATGAAATTGTCAAATAATTTCAGTGGCTAATTGGTTTTCGCCTACACTTCATACTATAAGCTGCTTATAATATCTTCACAACTACGTTATATTAAAGATCACTTTTAATGCTAAACTAAGCTAATACGCAGACCCCAGAGACAAGAAAAAGACCGCATTCTCAACAGCCAAAGACTTTAGCAGTTTACAGTTATGGACTTTGGCCTCTGCAACGCGCCAGCCACTTTTCAGCGCTTGATGGAATTCATGATGAGGGGATTGACTTAGGATGCCTGCCTGCTGTACTTGGACATCACGTCATTGGCAGCAGTTTCGAAGATCTAGAGAACCTGAGACCTGAGGTATTGCAGAGACTGTAGGCAGCCAACTTGAAACTGAATGCGAAGAAGTGCCAACTCTTCTGCAAGGAGGTCAACTACTCGGGTCATATAGTCTCACCAAATGGGGTGGCTACGGACCCAGAGAATGGCTCAGGCTGTGAGAGATTGGCCTCGCCCGAAAGATAGACGAGAGTTGCGCAGTTTTCTGGACTATGCAGCTACTACCGCCGGTTCGTCAGAGGTTTCTCAAAATCGCGAAGCCCCTCACTCGTTTGACGGAAGAACACCAGCCTGATGTGTGGACAGAGGAGACCGAGGACGCGTTCCAGGTGCCCAAGTCAGCACTTTGCAGTGTGCCTGTTTTGGGTTTTCCACAACTGGACGGCGACTATATCGTGGACACCGACGCCAGTGACAGTGGTATTGAAGACGTACTATATCAGATCAAGAAATTAAATTAAATTGAGTTTTATTTATGGACACTCTTTATCTACTGTTGTCCTTGCCGTCCCATTCTATATTGGGCATGTAAGACCGGTAATTTTGCTCAGAGTCCTCTTTATCATGCTTGAGGTTTTTTACGTTCCATAAATCTACGACACGGGAGCATCGGCTTTACTTTCCTTCCAAAGGAAGCCATGCTAAGGATTTTTACACCCGAAAAAATCCATCGCCCTCCGCCGGGTTTGAACCCGCGACCGCGGGAACTAGAGGCTAGCTTTGTAACCACTACACAACGGAGGACGACTATCAGGTCAAGGATGGGCGGGAGCGGGTATTAGTGTACTACAGCAACACGATCTTCAAGGTGGAAAAGGACTACTACGTTACCCTATGGAAACTCCTGGTGGTTTTGAGGGTGCCTGAAACGCTTCCACAAGTACCTGTACGGACAATCACTCCACCTGAGGACTACCACTGGCTATTGAGGTTTAAGAACCTAGAGCCAGATGGCCCGTTGGGTCCAGAGGTTTCAGGAATACAACTTCACATCAGAGCATCGGAAAGGCAGGAGTGCGGGTGCCATGTCAAGAAACCCTGCCCGGAAGAGTGCGGCCAGTGCACTAGGGTGGAGGAGAAGGGGCGTACCACAGCTATCCATGTGATTTCTGCGGTTCCTGCAGACAGGTGGTATAGCGCAGGCCTGAGGAGGGAGCAACTGATGGACTCCGACTTGGGACCGCTCCTGAGAGAAGTGGAGGCAGGAACTAGGCCGAGCTAGGAGAACATCGTATCCAGGAGTGTTGTGTACAAGATCTACTGGGCTCAATGGAACTCACTGAAGACTAAGGAGGGTGCATTGTTCAGAGTGTGGGAGACACCTGAAGGGAAGCCCGGAGAGAGCAATTGATCCTTCGTCGAAGCAAGGTGCCGGAAGTCCTGGCAGAAATACATGCCGGGACTTCGGGAGGACATCTTGGACCCAAACGAATGATTGACAAGCTCCGACAAAGTCACTATTCGTTGCGACTACGGTCGGGCACCGAGAGGTGCCGCTGCCAATGTCATGAATGTGCGGCAAGTCGCGGTCCACAGACTAGGATCCGGGGTCGCATACAACAGTACAACCTGGGAACACTATTCGAATGTGTCACCATCAATAAAACTGGTCCGTTTCTTGTGTCCGACAGGTGTAACAAATATCTATTGGTGGTTATGAATTACTTCACCAGTTGGCTGGAGGTGTGCATCATCCCTAATCAGGAGGCCAAGATGATTGCGGACTGCCAAATGGAAGAAGTGTTCCACCGTTAGAGACACAGCGATCATGGTACAAACTTCAAGTCGAACCTGATGAGGGAGGCACTGAAGAGACTTAGTGGCAAAAGACGCGTACATGACCTCTCCATCCCCAGTTAGACGGCATGGTTGAGCGGTACATTAAGACGCTAGAAGAGCACCTGAGGAACGTCGTGGACCATTATTGCTTCATTGTGGACTGGGAATCACTTGGAGCCAGACCGGGCAACTTGGATTCATTCGTCATGCAAGTCTCTTACGTTATACATCATACAATGTCGTCCTTTAGTCCCTCCACATTACCCCAAGTCAATAGCTATCAGTACACTCCCAAAGTATTGGTAGAAAGCTATTGGTAAGTGCCTATCGAACATGCGGCGGTCGATTTCCTTGACCAAAACACCATTCTTATTGTAACCAGGGTTGTGAATGATCGGAGTCAGACTTTCTGCCAGTGTGCAAGTGGTTTTCATCTAAGTTAAGTAGATGATTTTTTTGATTGAACAGCGTGTATTTTTAGTGAACACTGTTTTTAGAGAATGTGATAAATATACGAAAAGGTGGGAAAAATTATAGAGCAGTTTTCAAATTCCAGAGTAGCATTTTGAAATACTGTTTACGATTTCATAAATAAATTTCGCAAAATTGTTCTGTGCATGACGTTGCAAGAATTGATGAACCCGATTATTTCTTTAGGGTACTGCAAAGTCAGCAGTGTTTAACGATAATCCGAAAACAATAGATGAATTGAAATTGGCGATAATAAATTACACTAATTCAAAACAAAATAAATGTTAAACAAAGTGTTTAGCAATAAAATTAAACGTGTGAATCTGTGCCATCAACAGAATGGGGGACATTTTTCAACATCTATGAATGGGTAAGTTAATTGTTAATACAAACAAATTTGTTTGTTTTTCTTTTTCTACTGCTTTCTCCGAATTCATTTTAACCATCCCAGCACTATAACATCACAAATATTACCAACATATTCCAAAGTCTCCCTTATTCCACTACTATAGTGGTACTTAAACATTCACATTGTACATATTTCATACATCATATGTATCAAACATAATACATACCTCATATATACGAAATTCTTTATACACACACCTTACATTATACATCAAACATACGTCATACATCGTATACATACATGTCCATCCTCCTCCATATGAACGCTAAATAGTTCATTGAGCCTCCCCCACACACCTTCAGCCTCCCTTACTCGACCTCTTCTCCTCGTATTACCTATCACTCTAATGTATACAACATTTCACCTTGCTTTTGGTCTGCCTTATTATATGAATTGACGACTTAGCACCTCATAAAAGCATGAATTTTATGAAAATTCAAAACAGAAGCAGAATTTTTCTGACAATCAAAAATAACGAAACATTTTTTCATATAAAGGATAGTTTGGGGTAGGGAGATTTTCTGTGAATCTTCCTAACCATTCTTGGAACTTAAACACAACTTTGTTATTCACTCAGATAGTTCTTTTTTGAGTTATGCTGTTTACTCACACACACACATACGGATCGTTTTCCAAGATGCCCCTTTTTATCTTGGGGACCTTAGGGCGTACATTTTTGGTATAATCTTGATATCGAGGTTTTGGGTGGAATACAGTACTTCCCCTACCTAGCATAAATAGGTACTAGAGCAAGTAAAATATGCATACTGAATTTGTTATGTATAGTATGAACTCACCAAGCGCATCAATAATAGAAGCGATCCAGAAAACATCTCCCATTAACGCCGGGATAAACATGAGACTCCCAATTCTAGCTCCATATTTGCTTTGGAATGGGTCCAGCATAGTGATGTAGTTCGCTTCTCTCATTGGTCGTACAAACATCAGCACGCCTGCAACAATCACATGCATTACATTATGCTCATAGAAGGGGAACCTCATACCCAACTAAAAGGGATAAAGTTTTGTTCCAGACTTCTAAGCGACGAAAGATCTTAACGATATCAAATTCGAACCGCAGATTATTAGGTAGAGAAGGACAGATCGAGCGAACTAAATGGTGATACATGGGAGAAGATAGGGAAAACTGGGTGGAAATGCTAGGCTAGGCGGGGGTCGAAGTGCAGGAAATGATGATACATGGGAGAGATAGGGAAAACGAAGGGAGGTGCTAAGGAAGATAGGGGTTGAAGGTGTTTGGGGGTGGTTCTGAGAATAATTTAAGGTTCATTGGAGGTGGAGACGTAGGTTTATGCATGTTCGTTGTTGGGTATGTTGTCCAATGTATCTGCTGCACGACGTATTTACGAATGTATGCATAACGCACGAACTTTCAATGATGATTATATCTAACCTAATCCTAATATCATGCATTCTAACAATGCTAACCCAAACCATCCTCTCGTCTAACCTAACCTAACCTTAACCATCCTCTCATCATCTATTCTATGCTACCATCGCATGCCCCACATTTCGGGATACTTTGATGGTATTTTGAACACTTATGGGGTGTTTAGAGCGCTGGTACAGATATTTCAGTATTTTTCGAGACTTTCGGGCGCTTTTACAGGCATTGTAGACACTGAAATAGTCATTCCGCAAGCACTTTTACAAACATTTCAGACTCTGGAACACGTTTTTTCGTTTATTTTGATACATTTCAGAGGTCTTTGAATATCGTCGGCAGTAGTGAGTTAACGCTGGTTTCAAAACGTGTACGTATGTGTGTTTGTACCCGTGGAATGGTTAGACGGTTTTAGAAACCGTCTATATGAGTAACATGAGGGGATTACGTGATGTTGAGAGTCTAAGGTGAAGTGTGTATGAAGCTCGTCCCTCTCTCTCTCTCTCCCTCCCTCTGTGGGTTTTTTTTGAAACAGGTATGCATGTATGTGTATGTGTGTTAGAAGCCGTGTAATGAATAAACGGAGTTAGTACCCGTGTGTGGGATAGAGTGAGTTTGGGAGTCTGAGTGGTAGAATTCTGAAGTCTGTCCCCCTCCCTGTAGCACGTTATTTCCCCTCGTGAAGTTGTTGATACACTGTATTGTTATGTTGTGAAGTTAAATGAATAATAAAATAATTAAAAGCCGAAAAAAAATATCTGGAGCACGTTATTTCCCCTCGTGAAGTTGTTGATACACTGTAATGTTATGTTGTGGAGTTAAATGAATAATAAAGATAATTAAAAGCCGAAAGAAAATATCTGTGTGCGCGCGTGCGCGCTCACGTGTAGTAAAATTTTGTCTATCTCTTATTATTTTTTTACCAGTTATGCAAAAGTCGTTCACAATGAAGAATCGTTGGAGCCATTTTTGAGAAAAATGTTCCATGTAAAGGGTAGTCTGGGATGGTGGGGATTTTTCTTGAAAAAACCTTCGTGAAGATACTGAACCAAAATTCTAAGTTTGGTGTTTATCCGACTGTTCACATACAGACACACGGACATGTTTCCAAAAATGGGGGGTCTCAAAACATGTATTTCCTGTGAAATCTCGGTATCGAATTTTTGGGTGGAATGCAATACTTACTATACGTAGTAGATAAAGTAAAAAATTGCAAGAAGAGAGGCAATGAAGTGAGAAAAAAAGATGTATGGCTTAAATAATATTGGAGTTATGTGTACGGTTACCGCGTTTGCTAAAAAAACTAATGTATGGCTCCCGCGTTCAGAGGCAGAGGACATGTGAATTCGAGTTATGTGTACGGTTATCTCGTCATATCCAAGGTTTTGTTTTCAATGTATGAATCAAAGAAGAAGAGATCCCGTTCAGTAAGAAGGCAATGAGAAAAAAAAACTAAGGGGGCTAATAATATTCGAGTCAGGTGTACCGTTACGTACGTACGTTTTCGAGTCCCCCCGCAGGTAAAAACTTGGAATCTTTCATCAAGAAGGCAAAATAAGAAATCCATGCGAGTGATTCCCGTTCACGCTGGATCAGTAACAGAAGGGTCAAGACAGCAATGAACTATAAATTACTAAAATTAAATGCTTTAAAAAAACCTCGGCATATCGAGCTCACATGCTGAGACATGCAAATGCAATGTCTTTTCTCTCGTCTCTGTAACCCGAAGGCATAGAGGGAAACCAGGACTTCAGAATTTTTAAATGAACCTAATAATTATAGGTTATGGAAAAACTGAAAGTAGCGTAAGAAATTGCCTGTAGCAAAAAGGAAGAAGCAACACGGATCCTACCAATGCTATAATTATCGTAAGTACAGGGGCCAGGTGGACAACGTAATTTTTTGTCACGAACGAATGTCAGCCAATGGTCAGATAACTGCGTGCGCATACGTGGAAGGAGAAGGGAAAATAGGCGTAATAGTATCGTGAACCTATAAAGACGTAGGATACCGTTCTGAAGAACTTAGTACTTATTCCGCTGGACATGTGACTGCAGCATAGAACAAGTGTTTGTGGGGAGGGGGGTTAACAACGTCGGGGACATATAAAATGTGTAAGGGAGTACGAAAAAAGACCATTTGCAACAGAAGTGCGCAGCCAGGAAAGAACATGGATGGTAAGTGAAAAAAATTATTATTTCTTACAATTTCGATCTGTGTCTCTTTTTACATATACTTCAGTGACCCAAACGATCGATTCAATGTGTCTTTTATTTCCGTGTTTTTTCGTGACCTAAATAATATAATCCTGTTGAAACGCGTCTGTTTGTTTCAGATCAAATCATAAGCCAGCTCAATGGAATTGGAGAAGGCGCTCCAATAGTACCAACAAAGAAACTTGCAGATCTGGAGATAAACGTGCCGTTCAAAATAAACAAGCTGAAGACGCTTAGCACGAGATATGGGGAACGCGTCGTAGTAATATTAGATCAGTTATCAGATCTTTCTTCCCGAGCGATTTAAGAGTATGACTACAGAACAGAAAACTGCTATAAATGAAGGAGGCTATCACCTTGTGTACATGGGACAAGAGACGCTAGCTAGCGGGTATCGACGTCACAGGATTACTTTTTTTTTACAAAAAAAGGTATATTAAAACAGTTTTTTGCATGTGTTAGCTCAGTTCAGAAAAAAAATAATGCATCTCGGAAAAGAGAAAAAAATTCTTAATGGAATAGTTCTAACTTTTTGACCTTTTAAGGTTAATTTGACATAACTATACTGCATGGATAAAAATCTTGTCTTTGTACGTGTATCTCGAAATTTCAGATTATAGCCAGTCGATAAAATGTTACTATTTTCACTTCTCAGATCGTTGCAATAATGAATTGTATAATTTTCAGACGAGTTCAAACATGCAGGAGAATTCTCAAGCGAATGAGATGCATCTGCAGACACTGCAGTAATCCACAGAAAATTAGACTCCATGACAAGAAAAGGTGAGTTAATGTTCGCATGTATGTGTTAAAACAAAACATTACATTTTTTAAAATAATAAAGTAATCGGATAAGCTAATAAATTTTTTCAGCTTAAACATTCAACAAAAAAAATATAATTTGACAATATTTCTTTTTTCAGCTATAAGTAAAATTCCATTTCCTCTTTTTAATATATAACTTTAATGTCAGTAGCATCAAACATTAATAATGAAGCAGTTTTGTTATATAAGTGTATTTAATGCTAAAAAAGGAATATTTTTCTTTTCAGCTTTAAAGAAAATTAGATTTCAGGTTTTAAACTTTACTTTGAAATAAAATGACAATTTTGTTTTCAGCCTTAATAAAGTGAACTATATATTTTTGTTTCAGCTTTCATGCATGCTTCAAAAAAGTAACAAATTAATATCACGAAAAACGAAAATTCGATTTAAAAAACTTTACTTGAAATAAAATCAACATTATTTCCAGCTTAAAGATACTTTGACATCAAACATTACTGTAAATAAAAAAATGAACTATTTGTTAAGGATTTTTAAGCTTTCATGTATGCTTCAAAAAAGTAACAAATTAATATCACGAAAAAAAGAAAATTCGATTTCAGTTTTTTTAAAAAAACTTTACCTGAACATTTTTTTCAGCTTAAAAGATATCAAATATGTATTACTGATGACACCTCATTTATTTCAATTTCAGAGGAACACGTGCACGTGATCTCAAATAAGACCGGAGCCCCGAACAAGAGGACTACGTCGCCGAAAGATGATAGCGCGTCTCTATCAAAGAAACCAAGAACAGAATCGGTGAGTGAACAGAGGCAGAAGGATCTTGCATGCATGACTATTGAATCGGCATTTAAAAATCGGATCTATACGAGTCAAATAGAAAACTCGGTGGGAATGATAGATCCTGAAACATTTCTAGATGAATGTCAACCGCTCGTTAGCAGTGAAATTCGGAGCAATCTCGCTCGTCATTTGTCAGGAATAAAGTTATGTGCCACATTAGTATGCAAATATGTCATCCAAACACCCGAAAATGAAAAGATCGAGACATTTAATTTCAATAGTAAAACGGATGCTATCTTACAAGGTACAAACATTAGCGATTGGTATGAGAATAAACTTAAACATCCCATATTATTCAACATTGATACATTCGTATCGAAAAGCAGTTCGAAATCACTATACCAAATATGTTCGTTAATTCTAAATTTCTGTCACTACGATCCGCTAAATGCAGGTTGCAACATAAAAGTGCCAGATTTCATAAAACACAAGAGAGCAGTGACCAATATTAGGAATACTGATAACAAATGTTTCGGATATTGCCTACTGGCATCCAAATTTCCGGTAAAGCGTAACAGCTATAGAGCGAGTTCGTACTCCAAGTACAATATGTTTAAAGAATTTAATTTCGCAGGAATAAAGTTTCCAGTATCTTTAGATGACATACAAAAATTTGAAAAGCAAAATGATAATATATCTATCACTGTATATGGTATAGACGAATATTCAATTATTCCATTATATCAAACCTCGGAACGTAAAGAGCATCATGTGAACCTCTTAAGAATTGCCGATGAAGCTAGATCACACTATTGCTTAATAAATGACCTATCTCGCCTATTGTCCTCACAATTAATTAAACGCAAGTGTAGGATGTGTATATGTGAGGCATGCATGAAATACTTCTCGAATGAAAGCAACCTAGCTAAACATAAAAGGAGATGCATGAAATCGCAAGTTGTTAGTATGCCTGAAATAGGGGTAAATGACACCATTCGATTCAATTCATACTCGAAGTGCTCTCCGGTGCCATTTGTCATATATGCAGATATCGAATCAATACTTTAAAAAGTGCATTCATGTCAGCCCTCCGCAGATAGCAGTTGGACGAGATCACTACAAAGACACGAAGCAGTATCAATAGCTTTAAACCTTGTATGCAATTATGACGATACCTTATCGAAATTCAAAATCTTTAGAGGTCCTAATGCGATTCAAGATTTTTTCAGCGAATTAACTGTAATTGCAGACGATGTAATCGATATTTACTCGAAAAACAAAGAGTTAAATATGACCGATGCAGATAAAATAAAATTCAGAAATACTGATTTCTGTCATCTGTGTGAAGATAAATTTGAGTCCGAATCTGACAAAATATTAGACCATTGTCATTTGACCGGTAGATTCATAGGAGCGGCCCACAATTCGTGTAATCTGAATAGAAAGTTACCAAATTACATACCGATTTTTTTTCATTGTCTGTCAAACCACGATTCACATTTTCTCGTGAAACATCTCGCTTACGATCGAGAACCCATATCATGTATTTCACAAACATCTGAAAAATATCTATCATTCAGTAAGAGATATACGTCCAATGGAAAAGGTATATATTTCAGATTTCTTGATAGTTATAGATTCCTCGATGATAAATTGAGCAATTTAGCTGATATGCTAAACCCCGAGGACTTTAAAAATACAAACAGAGCATACGAAAATCCTGCACATGGGCAGCTAATGATACGTAAAGGCGTATTTCCATACACATATCTGGATTGCATAGAGAAATTGAAAGAGACCGCATTACCAGATATATCACAATTTGATGATATAACAACGGAAGATTACTTGCATGCTCAAACAGTATGGCGAGAGTTAAATATCAGAAACTTAGGCGAATACAGCGATCTATATCTTAAGACTGACACATTGTTATTGACTGACATTTTTGAAACTTTCAGAAACTTATGCCTAAATTTATATAAACTAGATCCGTGCCATTTCTACACTGCTCCCGGATTGGCCTATCAGGCGATGTTAAAGACGACTAAAACAAAATTATCGCTAATCACCGACAAAGAAATGCTAGAGTTTTTCGAGTCAGGAATCAGGGGTGGGCTTTGCACGGTGTCGCAGCGATACTCCAAAGTCAATAACAAGTACATGAATGAATACAACGAATCTCTACCACCTAAATACTTAGCATTTTTCGATTGTACAAACTTATACGGATTATTTATGGCAAGACATGCAACTCCATGTGGCGAACTCAGATGGTTAAATAGAGATGAAATTAATGCAATAGAATTCTTAAACGTACCGCCAGATTCGGAAACGGGTTATGTGCTTGAAGTCGATCTCGAATATCCTAAAGCCATTCACGACGAACACAACGATCTTCTACTGTGTCCAAAGAGCGAAATACCTCCAAAGGATACATGCAATAAGCTCCTTGCAACACTATCTGATAAGTCAAAGTATGTCTTGCATTTCCGTAATCTACAGCAATGTGTAGAATTAGGAATGAAGTTGAAATACATACATAGAGCAGTGGCTTACAAACAATCCTTCTAGTTAAAATCATACATTGACTTGAACGCTGCAAAACGTGCTGAGGAGAAATCTAAATTCGGTCAGAATCTATGGAAAAAATTAATAATTGTGTTTATGGAAAATTTATGGAAAATGTACGTAAGTATAACGATTTTCGTCTCGTTACCAGTTGGAAACAAGCGAAAAAGCTGATATCGCGTCAAACGTTTTTGCGTTACATTATATTTGACGAGAACCTTGTGGGTATCGAACTGGCAAAGGAAGAAATTCACATGTGTAAGCCCATATACATAGGACAGGCAATACTTGACATTTCTAAATATGTGATGTACCACTTTTATTATAACATTCTGAAAAAGAACCTAAATGATTTGTCTTTAAATTACATGGATACCGATTCATTTTTGTTTGAAACTAGTACAGATGTTTATGATTTTATCAAAACCAACATTCAGCATTTTGATACAACCAATTACCCACCCGATATCATATATTCGATACCTCTGGTAAACAGGAAAGTAATGGGCTTATTTAAAGACGAATTATCGGGCAAATTAATGACAGAATACGCTGGGCTAAGGTCTAAGCTGTACTCATATCGTTTTGAGGGTCAGATCGTTAAGAAGTCAAAAGGCGTTTCAAAGGCTGCAATGCGTTCAATAACTTTTGATGATTACCTATCTTGTCTCAATGACATGAATGTAGCACATTATGCCAGACAAACAACTTTCCAAAGTCGTAAGCATAACGTTCACACAGTAGAAATGAACAAAATTGCATTGAGAGGGCTTGATACCAAACGTTTTATGATTGAAAACTCGCATAAAACTATGGCCTGGGGACATTTTTCTATTCCAAGAGATCCTGCTACCTCTGAGCACAGCTGACATTGTAATGTAAATCGAGAGAGAGATAGAGACTATGTGTTTTTTTACCTTATTTGAAAGTATGCCATTTCATGTAATTCTGTTTAATGAGAGAGAGAGAGGCTATGTGTTTTTTTACATTATTGAAAGTATGCCATTTCATGTAATTCTACTTAATGAGGGACTTGGTAAACCATACTTTTTTCGAGTTCACATGTCCAGTACTCATTTTCTTTGTAATTGAACTTTTTATATACTTTGAACTTCACAAATCTTGTTTTATAAATGAAAACACATGTTCACCTGAATAAGTACTCATTTTTACATGTTTATACTTTTTTGGGATGAGGGTTATATTTTCTTTAAAGTTTATGGTATATGTTATGTAAACAAATTTTTTTGAGTTCACAAGTGTTGTTTATGAACGTCGTCCCCATTTAACGTAATTCTGCTTAATGTGAGAGATTGTTGTGCATTTCTTATACTTAAAGCTTTTTATGATGTAAACCATACTTTTTTTACATGTCCTCCTCAATAAGTACTCATTTTTAGAGAGATTTCTTTTTATGCTTTGAAGTTCACAAAATCTTGTTTTATAAATGCAAGCACATGTCCACCTGAATAAGTACTCATTTTTACATGTTTATACTGTTTTGGGGGGTGATGGGGAATATGTAGGGTTATTTTTAAAAAATAAATAAAACTCAATTACTTTTGGATTCTGTTGCTTTATTTCTTAAGAAATAAAATTATACAACACACATCCTGAATCCTAAAAACATTTTGTCTTAGTTTTTTTTGCATCTTCTACACTACAGCATTCCTTTCTATCCATTCACTTTTTGGAAAGCCTAGCCACTTGACGAGTAACCTATTCCCACGTCGACGTAGTACTTTTTCTACGAGATGTGTGTCAGGATAACTAGTTCTTAATAATTCATGACCATAGAATCCACCTTGTATTACCTTCCCCTCACCATCTTCCAGATGATAGGTGGGTGAGACTGTGCTTCTTACTCTGACAATGCGAAAGATTTCAGTGCTCCAATTAGGTGTGTAACCTTTCTCGAGTAGACCCTTAAGCCTAGAGATCCTAACACGGTCCCCAACACTGAACCTCCTGGCGTTCCTCATTTCGTACCTCATAACATCACGACGATACACCGTGAGGAGGAGATCGTTGTTCCTGACGTCGCGAGGCTTCATCTGAATCGTCGAATGGTAAGTATTATTGTAGATGTTAATGATTCTTGGCAAGAGATCCAGCCATTTATATGAACCTTTAGTCAAAAATTCCTTATGCATCCTAGTTTTAAGCGTTCTTATTAAACGCTCGACAGCAGCAGCCTTAATGACACTGAATGTACTACAGTGATTAATTCCATACCTGGTCATTAATTGCTTGAAATGCTTATTGTAAAATTCCTTGCCGTTATCGGATTGAATATTCTTAGGTGTTGTATTCAGATCCTCCAGTATATCTCGCATTGCTTTTGTAACATTCACTCCGGTCTTGTCCTTCACAGGTCTTGCATAAGCCATTTTTGAGTAAAAATTAACAGCAATTAGAATGTACTTATAGTTTCTGTTTTGTTTTGCATATGGTATCATTTCAATAAGGTCTATTTGTAATAAGTCATTAAGACCTTTACTAATTATTTTCCTACGTAGAAATTTCCTTCTGGCCGGGGAATGTAATTCACTAACGATGTTTCGTCTAATCATGCTATTATTTTCGAGTTTTTCAATTCTGTGATGATCTCTTGAATTTCCGTTGTATGATTCAAATTGCCAGCCTCCCTCGATGCAATGAGCAATCTGAGTCTGCTAATCAGACTATTAGGATCGGACCAGTATACGTAGTCCAACTTCCTACCCGGAACGTGCTGCTTCCATTCGAGACCGGAACCGGTCGTAGTGTCGATAAGCCTGCGTATGATATTCTTATATGTATACCCCTTGTTCGATCTCAGACGACCGCTCCTGCTGTAGCCCTGTCTGTGAACTAGAGTTTGTTTCAAAATCTGAGAATAAATATCCAGATCGTCTTCCGTATACGATGAGGTCTGAGGTACTCGCTTGAATAATAGTTCGTACAGCCCGGGGCTAGCCTCATAAGTCTCATCTCCTATCTGAACACTGTTATCTGCAAATGTAATTAATTTATTTCCTATCTTATAATCCCCGTCTTCATACCGTACTCCAAAGGTAACGTCCAGATCGCTGCCGCTAGCTGTTCGAACCTTCTTCAGATAATTCACGAGGGTATCGGCTTCTTCTTCTTCTTCGGGGTGAGAGAGAGGGGTTTTGCTTTTTTCTTGATTCTTTAGTATATCCTTCAGAGGAACGGTGACGGGCTGAAGAACCTCGGACATCACGCGTTGGGTTTCGAACCTGAGACCCCTCAGGGAACGTAACTTTTCCCTTATCGCTTTACTGTGTCGAGCGATGGACTGCTTGAGTCTGATGCCTTCTACATCCATCGTAAAATGAATGCAGATTTAAGCTGCTGGCATCAATATATAGGAGATTTTTAAGTCGATACTTAGAATATGTCCATCTTTAGCACGATTAACTGGAGCTGTGAAGGTCAACTTATCGCCCATCATAACGAGTGCAGGATAACTTTCAACGCGTTTATCATTTATTGCAAATATTGCATCCGTTCTCGTATTGGGATGCGATGATGAAATCATATTGCAGCCAAACACCTCTCCGCTAACCGGGGACCTGTAGTATTCGAGTCCCGAAGTTAGCATGTATCTCTGAGTTACCTCTGTACGGTTTCGTTTGCAATGTAATGATGAGCTGTCCACTCATTTTCCCTAAAATAGTATTTATTAGATTCACTCGCGAATTAAGATTAGCAATACTATTCATAATTGAGGCTACCACGGTATCAAGATTTTTTTCTACTGCTGCAATAATTTCTTGAGGCATAGAAGCTAGAGTTCGGTTTAAAACTGTCTGTGTTTCCGCATTTTTCTTTACAACTAAATGTCTAACATATTTTTTATTTGCGGCATCGTTATCGTCCACGGGATCGGCTATCTCCCTTATCCGTTTCTTTCGAAAGGAAACGTTACCGTTCGAATCGGGAAGCGGTGTGTGTGCATTTATGTAATCCAAAATATATTTTTTATTCGGAACATCATGATCGTCAACTGGAGGCAATAGTACCTTCATTCTTATCGTATCCAGAATGACATTCTTTTCTGCATCGCGTTTGAAAGCATATTTACTCAGGTATTCCATTAGGCTCTGATGTTGACCTTCGAGCGATGTTTGCACGTGCTGCCTAAGCATAGCTTCAAATTCGCCCATACGCTGATATGAAGTCTTTTCGGTGAACGTCTGCATTCGATGCTCGACGATAGTCGTAAGCGTATCCACATAGTGTTTAGTCGTTGCATCATATTCTTCTTCAGGATCCTGAATGTTGCATAATCGCTTTTTCTTGAATTGATAGTTTCCCGTGTCATCTCGATTTATAATATAACGGTTAAGCACACCCCTGGATGGGATGATCCTGCGCGATCCGAATCTGTCGATACTCATAGCTGTAATGAGCGATACTCTCTATTTATTCACTCTGATAAATACATCGAAACCGTTTCTGTATCGTCCTTCATTCAGCGGAAATTCAGGTACCATGACAACAAAGGGTCTCGAGTTCGATCTGTCATTACTCTCCCATACTTGCTTACACAACTCTCTGAATTCCGTAAAAGACATGTCAGTATTTACGTAATCGTCGTATATGTGCTTTAAGTTGAGATTATCTTGTCGGAATAGTACGATCATATTTGCATTGTCTCTAATTAGATGTTTGGGTACCTTTGCATAAGATTGTGCAAGATATACAGCATCGACGTTACGGTGTCTGCCCATGCTGTAATACGAAGCTATTTTACCCTGTTTCTCGTTGATGACGTCATCGAATACGAATATGGAATTTTCTCTGGCTTCTGAGGTTTCCAGTACTTTTTCACCGTCCTCGAACGTGTACACTCCTATATCGGGTATGGTTTTCAGCACTTTGAGCAGGTACTGATATTTCGGTTGATGCAGTGATTTCGAGTAAATGTAAAGATTCTCGAACCTTAGCCCGTTCTCGTGGATTAGCAGGTTGAGTAATATATTCGTCTTCCCCGCATTCGAGCCACCCAGAATGAGCGCTCTGACGTTGCTCGGGAAGAGAGAGCCGTGCCTTCCCTCGCGAATGTCATTGTCGAAGTCTAAAACTTGTATGGGTAACGAGCACTTTTGCTTCACTACTTCCATCGTGCGACTAAGATTATAAGTTATATCTTTCGCTTTTTATTTTCATAGTGTATCATGAGCTCTGGACGCGCTCGGAAGGGTTCCGGAGTACTTAATTCTTTGATTAATTCTCTACTGTTTGAGGCTCATTTGCCCGGCTACAGGTACTGCGGTCCCGGAACTAAGCTACATAAGCGATTGCAGCGAGGGGATCCTCCTATAAACGAATTGGACGCTGCGTGTCGAGAACACGATATCGCCTACGCCACACATCAGGATACTGTTCCGAGGCATTTGGCTGATTAGGTTCTTGTGGAAAAAGCCTGGAATCGGGTGCAGTCTGCCGACGCTACTTTTGGCGAGAAGCTTGCCGCTAGACTTGTGACCGCAATCATGAAGGGAAAGCTGGCCATGGGTGCCGGATTGCGCAAACGTCGGAAGAGAATACTACCGCCACCCGCTAGAGGTGGGATCTTACCTTTGTTACCGCTTTTGGCAGCATTGGGTGCTGCAGGTAGCTTGGCAGGGGGAGCCGCAAAGATCGCTACCTCGGTGAATAAGAAACGTGCTGCGGAGAAGCAACTGAACGAGCTGGTTCGTCACAATCAGCACATGGAAGCATTAGCCACGGGCAAGGGCAGAGGTCTTAAGAAGGGAGGTGGACGACGCAGGAAGGGAAGGGGCTTGTATCTACGTCCAAAAAACTCGGTGCGAGGTCTGTACTTATCCCGGAAAAAGCCTTAAGCGGTGCGGAGATTGAAACTTATGCTGAACGTCTACGCATTCCTAATTTTAGAGGCGTATACATGCTAGATAAACTGCCTCTAAGACCTAGACGTGCAGAGAGGATCGTCGTCAATTTGGACAACTCGCAGAATCCCGGTACCCATTGGGTTGCTATACGCAAGGATGGAAATTTAGCCTTTTATTTTGACAGTTTCGGCAATCTCAAACCTCCAAGAGAGATAGAATCCTATCTCGACTGTGTTAAGATCATGTATAACAGACACAGGTATCAGAATTTCGATTCTGTCATTTGTGGTCATCTGTGCTTGCAGTTTCTGTTATAAAACACTTTCGACAGGATGTTCGAATGGTCAAAATGAGTTACACTATCACTGTGAGCGGATCTGATTCTAGTTTCTCTACCCATTTGAATCCGCCACTCCATCTGGATCCAGATGGGGTTTACGAGATTGCTCTACTGAATTTCGAGACATTTTACTCGATACCAAATGTTGATCCTAGCAATAACCTTTTCCATTACGTGCGGGATGGAAAACTTGAAACTGTCGAAATTCCACCTGGAACTTACGAAATAGAAGATATAAACACCTTCCTCAAGGATAGACTCAAAGCCGGCGATGACTTTTTTCTCCGTCCCAATAATAACACTATGAAGGCTGAGGTTTGGTGCCCCTACTTTATCGATTTCGCTCGAGAGAGATCGGTGGGCTCTCTTCTCGGTTTCACCGGCAAGCGCACGGTGGAACCGGGTGTACTGACCGAGTCTGACGAACTGGTGAACATCTTTAAGGTCAGCATCATACGCGTCGAGTGCAGCCTTGCCACTGGATCCTTCATCATGGGTAAAAGCGGGCATTCTCTCTACGAGTTTTTCCCGTCGGTTCCTACGGGCTACCACATCTCGCAGGAACCGCCCAGTCCTATATATCTACCCATCATCGACACGAATCTCATTGATCATCTCAGCATTCGCGTGGTAGACCAGAACGGGGATACGCTCGACTTCAGAAACGAAACCATAACAGTGAGACTCCACATAAGACGGAATGGGAATAAATTTTAAAAGGCATTACTATAATAAAAAGCTTCTCTCGAGATTGATACCTACTCAGTCTTCGACACGCAAACTGCTAACACCATCCAACCGAGAGTTCCTCGAGCGTCTGGGATTCAAGGTTCTGTAATGGATGTTTTAGATGTAACCGGGGTTCCGACGTTTGACGATAAGATTAGTAAAGAGGAGGAACATGTCTTCCTACCTTACAATACGTCTGCTCTAGATGTGAATGATGAAATTAGAATACCATGCCAAGCCGAGGATTTGTACACGCTTTCTAGCAGAAGTTACCTCTACATAGAGGGATCTGTGACAAAACCTACTGGCGAAGCTTCATCTGCAACACTGACCAACAATGCCATGGCGTTTCTGTTCGATGAAGTTCGCTTAGATATGAACGGTACTACCATAGATAGAACGAGAAATCCCGGAATTTCTACGACTATGCGCAACTATGCGGCTCTCAACACTTTGGACTTCAATCGCCTGCAGAACGCCGGCTGGACGTATCCCGGAGAAGCTGTAGACATCGTGAACGCATCGAATGGTGTATTCAACGCTATCGTTCCTCTTTCGATGCTTCTGGGTTTCGCAGACGATCACAAGGAGCTGATACTTAATAGCAAGTTTGAACTCGTTCTCATTAGATCTAAAAATTCTAATAATTGTGTGATGGGCAACGATGTGACTATCATTAAACTAAACCGCATCGAATGGAGGATGCCCGTACTTAGACTCTCCGATGCCGAGAGGGTGGAGAAACTTAAACTCGTCCAGTCAGATCGCCCACTGCACGTTGCTTTTCGAACCCTGGACCTTCACACTCAGCCTGCAGTACCGCAGACTAAAGCGTTCACGTGGAACGTTGCAACGACATCGAAGCTTGAGAAACCGCGTTTTGTCATAGTGGGTGCACAGACCGACAGACTGAACTACCTTGCTAAAGATAGCTCTATCTTTGATCACTGCAATATCACCAATCTGAAGCTTTATCTCAACAGCGAATGTTATCCGTATCATGACATGAATTTGGATTTTGCAAATTCAAAGTTTGCATCTCTGTATGATCAGTATTCTAAATTTCAATACTCTTATTATGGCAAAGAAAATTACCCTCTTTTGAAGAGAGGCGATTTTCTGAAATATGCACCACTATTCGTCATAGACTGTTCTCATCAACCGGAGGAGACCGTGACTGGAGCCGTTAACATCAGATTGGAAGTTCAAGCATCGGCGAATTTTCCTGCACAAACATCTTTGTTTTGTTTGATTATTCATGACAAATTGTTCACTTATAAACCCCTAACTCATGTTGTTCAATCTATCATATAAGAAATGAAAAATGTATTTTTTATATCAATAAAGAATGAAATTTTTGTATTTTTTTATTGATTTTAGCATACATCTCCTTTAACTTTTTTCTGACACTCCTACCTCTAACATCGTATGAACACATTGATTTATGAACGTCATGCAATTGAAATAAATATATTTCAATGTATGGAATTAGTCTCTTCAGTCCTGCTATTGCAACAATGTCCAGGTTTATGACATTTTCGTTTAGACACGTATTCACAAATGCTATTTCATTAACTTTATTCATATGCACTGTTACGTTATATGCATAGATTATATTCTCACTGTACGATAAACGAGGAAGGTTACCGTCTTTCACATACGTTTCAATCACAGCTATATTTCGAACTATTATCTGCCAGTCCTCTTTTGTTATGTATACAAAAGTTTCGTCAACTGCTTTGATGAAGAGGGATGCGAGTTCGTAATGCAGTCCTATATTCACACGATGCTTGGAGCTGATGGAGATGTCGTCGAGCATAAACACGCTATTTGGATTCATCTTCCTTGACTTTTCTGGAATGGGGTCAAAGATGAGCACTATAACGTTCTCTCGAGAGGCTTCCAACATCTTCTTCTTGTTTACGACCTTTGCCTTGTTCCTCTTCTTGTCAGACTTTTTTTCGGACCTGTAGACATATACACAACATCTCTGTTTTAACACACGCGAGTCATTAATAAAAAAACTCTTTTTATTCACAATGATTCTGCTTACCTATCTTCTTCTTTCTCCTCCACGGGTTCGGATGTCGACACCGACCGATCCACGTCGCGATGCGGTGGCACATCTTCTTCTTCGGGCGTTCTGTAAAAATAAAGGCACAGGTTTTTTGCTAGCTATCTTTTTTCTCCTCCTACTAAATCTATTCTATCACATGTTCTTTACTTACTTACCCCTTTGCTTTGAGATACACGTCGCAGCACTCTCCACAACGGAAGAATGACGACATTTGTTGATGCTGTGATGGTTCCTTACAGATGATGGTATGCGTATCGCCATCACATATTTCCTCATGCTTATCGAGACAGTGCTGCTTCATTTGCTCGTACTCCTCGAAGTTCACCCAGCAACAATTGTCACTATCGCTCGCGATTCTGATATTTTCACTACTCATCGTGCTGGCTCACAGTCGACTGTGAACGCCGATCCATTCTCGTTTCACATTTAATGGATAGGGCGGTGGTGGGGATTGAACATGCTCGTTCTTGCACTGACCTGGTTTATACCGTTACGCACGTGGGCACTTTCTCACATAGTCTTCTGTAACATACTCATGCAGCCTAAATTCATACACCTAACTCGAATATTATATTAGCCTCGCATGGTTTTCTTATTTTATAGTCCATTGCCTTCTTGATGAAAGATTCCAAGTTTTTAGCTGTGGGAAACACCAAACTTAGTATTTTGGTTCAGTATCTTCACGAAGGTTTTTTCAAGAAAACTCCCCACCATCCCAGACTACCCTTTACATGGAACATTTTTCTCAAAAATGGCTCTAACGATTCTTCATTGTGAACGACTTTTGCATAACTGGTAAAAAAATAATAAGAGATAGACAAAATTTTACTACACGTGAGCGCGCACGCGCGCACACACAGATATTTTTTTCGGCTTTTAATTATCTTTATTATTCATTTAACTCCACAACATAACATTACAGTGTATCAACTTCACGAGGGGAAATAACGTGCTCCAGATATTTTTTTCGGCTTTTAATTATTTTATTATTCATTTAACTTCACAACATAACAATACAGTGTATCAACAACTTCACGAGGGGAAATAACGTGCTACAGGGAGGGGGAGGGACTTCAGAATTCTACCACTCAGACTCCCAAACGTCACTCTATCCCACACACGGGTACTAACTCCGTTTATTCATTACACGGCTTCTAACACACATACACACATACCTGTTTCAAAAAAAAAAAATCCCACAGAGGGAGGGAGAGAGAGAGAGAGAGGGACGAGCTTCATACACACTTCACCTTAGACTCTCAACATCACGTAATCCCCTCACGTTACTCATATAGACGGTTTCTAAAACCGTCTAACCATTCCACGGGTACAAACACACATACGTACACGTTTTGAAACCCGCGTTAACTCACTACTGTCGGCTTACTTTTAAAACCTCGTATGTCTCTTCCAGATAGTTTTACAGAAACTAAAAAAAATATTTTATGAGACATAAGATTTTATTAATAAATTTCCCTTATATACCTTATTGGCTTACAAGCTTTCAGAGGTTTTACGAGATTTGCATTGCTTTATTAATGAATTCCTGGAAGGAATTATTACAAGTTTTTAGCCCGATATTTAATCAATTCAGACTTGGTTATTAACATCAGAAAAAGCATACAAATAATTATATTTTAACAATTTTTTCTTGTAACTTTTCTCTAATAAACTTGCAAAAGTCTATTATGGAATTGGTGCTATGTAATGTATCATATTCATAAGGAAAATTGTTATAAAATGAACGGAAGTCTTTTGGAAACAATGGCTCAGTACCTGCAAGTCCATTAATTTGTCTTTCTAAGGGGAGCACTGTACAGACCAGCAACTATCCTCTCAGAAGATTTTTCACTACCACTTCTTCTGTTATACAGGTCCTTCCACTCATCTGAGAGGAAATATATAATTATAAGTGTTTATTCAAAATTTACGTATTTTCGATATTTATACTTTATTTAGATTATTTACCTTTGAAATCAACTTTGAACTGCGCTGTCATGTAGGGGCAGTACTTCAGGCAACACATGTCATTGTCCTCTGATATGTTTCCAGAGTCGTAGCTGCAGCAAAGATCACTTCTATTCTTTTTTTTGGACTAAAGAGGCTTAGATTCATATCGTAAAATACCTCATGAAACATTTAATAGACAATGCCTTAACTTTCTTTCCCTCAGGACATTTTTCATATTCCCTATATAATGCTGATTTTGAATTCCGTAATGACTCTAGATACTTTTTTGAAGACGTAGCTCTGCAATAATGAGATCCCATCTTTGGGAGCTCTTCAAAGAATGATACAAGTATTTTCTTTTCTTTGTTCACCTCCTCGCGTTTTCTTTCCTTTTAATATCTCACATGCCCATTCTGTTTACTTGTTACATTCGAGGTTCCCGATTATCACTTTTATACCCACTTTCTTTAATCCAGTTTAGGACTGTCCCTTCCTTAATAGGTAATGTATTGCGGAACATTCTCTTGCAGACCCTTACTCTTGTACTGTTTTTGTGTAAATGAAAACTAAAACTGTTTGTTCTTCTGGAAACTTCATCTTTCTTATTTTTATTGTCCTTTGCATTATGTTTATCTATGAGATATTGCGCCATGGCTTTTTTCATCCCATTACTTCCTCCAGAAAGCTTCAAAGTTGTCTTTCCTATCACTATCTGTTAGAGTTTTGCAATACACCCTCTTGGACTTGGTGCTCATTTTGCAGTTGCAAGTAGTTCCCATTATCCTACTTGTTCTTTAATACCATACTCCCATTTACTTCCAGAACGTCTGGTCCTCCTACATGCTTTACCATGCATTCTCTTCTTTTTATTTTCCTCTAACGTCCACGCAGGTTCTTGTACTAAATTTCTTTTGCGCTTTCTTTCTCTGGTATGAATGTCATTGTTCATGTTTTCTGCGACATCACTTATATCAAATTAGTATCACTTTGTCTATGTTGACAATTGTTGTGCTCGGAATCTGGTTCAGATTCACCCCCAATTAATGGAACTAGACTGCCCAATTCATTAACAAAAATTCTCCTTGAGGGGTATCATCTGAATCTATCTTTAGGGAATTTAAATTTGTTTTATTTGCTCCTAAAGGTGATAGTTCTAAAATGGCATAATGCTGGTCTTTATTTGCATCTAACTCAACACCACCACTACTTTTCTCTATCAGAGCTTCTCCAGTATTAAGGCATTTCTCATTCCATTGCATACCTAGAAAGGTATGTTTTTCACCTGTATTTTTATTTTAATCTAAATCAGAAGCTCCTTTTCAGTGTTTTCAGTATCTAAATCATTAATAATAAATTCTATTTTATTTTTTGCACAACATTTGAGGAAAACTGAGATTCATTCTCTTTATCTTCATTTCTCTAATAGATTCTGTAGTTAAATTTTGTCTATATTTTCTAGACAACGGTACCTGTATTTCCAAAATGTTCAACATTTTCTGAGCTCTGGAACTCATTTTCTGTTAAAAATGAACAAGGGAGAACGCAATGGTAAGTAATAGGTTGCAAACGTTTGCTTTAAGTAACTATATTAATGGTATTCCCATTTTAAGATTGCTTCCTACCATTTAAATCTAGGGATCGAAACGGAAACCTTTACCAAAGAGAACGCTAATCTAGCCGACTGAACGAAAATTTTTACAAAACGGAAAGATAATAAAACCTCAAATTTAATCAACCGAACCTATCATGAGTTCCCACTCGTTATTTTCATATTTTAGTTTAAATCCTGTCAAGATGTTTATCTATTAAAATTTAAAATTCAGAGTTATTTACAATTGCAATAAACCTACCTGCGGAGTTTGTGAGAGCTCAGTAAAAAACTACACTGTCTTTCTTAATTCTTTCTTTTTGTTAACATTATTATATAAGACTTAAAACAATCATTAAGTAAGTAAATGCATTTGCTGTTTTTTCTACAGGCGTTTGATAACTTCATTGTAAACTGGAATGAAGGTAACTCCATAAATTAGTAATTAAATTTGAAATACGAAAAAGTTAGTTTGCTAATTTTCGCACTATGTTATAAAATCAGTGTAAAGTGAAATAATGATTATTTATCTTATCAATAATATAGGCTGTGAAAAAAACATTTTACGTGTAAAATAGGTACTATAATTATATCAGCTGTGTAAAATGTACTCAAATTCCAATTCAAGATTTTCCACATTTGTTATTGATACTTGGTTTCTTGTTTCCATCGATTCTTTTTTTTTATGCCGAATATTTCATTACACACTGAAACGGACCGGAATGGCACACATTGTTTCTTATAAGAGGAAACGGAAGACATCCAAAGTTTTAAGCAACAGTACAGGATTTCGTTTTGCTCTCCTCTATTTCAAGCCCTGATTAAAACTCCTACCTTCACACTCTACGAAGTCTTAATTTACCTAACTTGTTATAACACGTGCACTTACTATTAAAATGTCGGAATTCTTAATGTACTAATATAAAATACCATGTCGCAAACCACTCACAATCGAATCACCTCATAGAATGAAGTTTCCACGCAAAATGATCACTCATTGCCACAGTAAGATAAAGTACGCAAAGAACAGCGTAATTCGATATTATTAAGAATGACCGCCAGCTGGAAAACTGTTTGTTGTTTCTAAACCATATCAACTGTATAATAAAATAGCACATCTCATTGGACAAAAAGCGACAGCTAAAACCCGAGATCACAAATGCATCATTTATTATTATCGGTTTATTTATAGCCTACAATTGCTTCTTTGATATTGAATTTCGGTTATAAGAAAGAAAACAGAATTGGCATTCTTATCGCAATGTATTGGATTTTCGGGGTTAAAAGCAACAATTTTCTTAATAAAACCTTGTATGTCGGAATTGCGTAAGAAGTTAAGACTTAAGAGTTTTTAAGGTAACGCTGTTCATTCATAAATCATCGTAAGTCCTTCTTCCAGAATAAAATGGAGACTAAGATAACACTTAAAATCTTAGAAAAATACGAGGTTTACGTGTTATTAAATATCAGTCTGAATATAGCGTTCAGACTTACGAGGTTTTAAACGACGATAGAGCATAAAAATTCTAATTAAAACACAAAAAAATTCAAAATTGACCAAAATGAGACTTGCGAGGTTTTAGAAGTAAGCCGACGATGTATTATACCCACTTTTACAGACTTTCTAGAAACTGGAACAGGTATTTTAGAGCATATGGGAATGCCAGCCCTTTTACGAATATTTAATATTTTAGACACTACGGCGAGGTATCGTCTGACATTTTAGAACATTACGAAGGCATTTTAGCCGATGGAGCAGCAATTTCTAGGGATTGACATAAGCTTTTAGCACATTTTGGAACACTGATAGGAACATTATGGGGTACTGTGATGGTATTTTGAAGGCATTTTTTACACTGGAGCGGGCATTGTAGGCATTTTAGAGCATTTCGAAGGCATTTAACCACTGATGCAGGTATTTTCAAGAATTGACATAAGCTTTCGGTACATTTTGGAACACCGACAGCGGTATTTCAAGCACATGGAAGGTATTTTTAGGCGATGGAGTAGATATTTTCAGGATATTGGTCCAAGATTTTAGGACACTTTGAGGGTATTCTATGGTGTTTTAAAGCATTCTTATCGAGGATTCCAGTCATTTCGAAGGTGTTTTAAGCACTGGAGGGGGATATTTTCGGAAGGAGAGACACTTTTAGAATATTTTGCGGGTGATTTTGAAGGAATTTTGAAACCCTTTACACCCATTTTATCCATTTTGAAGACATTTCAAATGTAGGAATGAGTATTTGGAGGGTAGAGGTATCTTGAACGCTACTGCAGGGCGTTAGGCTCTTTTATGAATATTTTTAACGCTTTGAAGCCATTCTGGTATACTTTAACAGGAATTTCCCACAGGAATTAGTTTGATCCTGCTTTAATGCTCACATGCTATGTTTTACAAGTATTTCTATACTTTTACAGCCATTTGCTATGTTGTACAAGAATTCGGTGGCATTTTCATGGTTTTCACTCTTTTTACAGTATTTGGGCCATTTTTAAACTGATTTTCGGATACTTATAGAGCATTTTTAAGCGTTTGTAAAAATAGTTTCTACAAGAGTAGAGAAAGTCATGTGAGTAACACATCAGATTTTTTTCGCATGTATTGCCATTTCAGTGTGCTCCATCGGTCCTTCTCTACATACTCAGATGCGTTATCACAAAACTAGCGGCTTAAAATCGCATTAACTGCAACTACGTAGTAGCATAATCAAGATATACCTGTGCATACGCGATTGTTATAAATAAAAGTCCGATGTGTTACATTCACATGACTTTACCTACCCTCTCGTTTATTAGTGGGTATAAACCATTCTTACTATCTACTTCATTTTAATCCAAGTAAACTTTTGCAGCAATATTTACATTACACATTTCATTAGAGATACAAAGGGAACAACGATAGTCAGGTATTTAAGAACTGGACGCTATACGCTGCCTTGAAATTCTATGTTGTTTCAACGGAATTGCGGAAAAACAACTGAATGTTGAAAGGACCTTAAAGAATGATCCAGGTAATGAACAACTCGAACCATTAATAAGGGATATTTCGAAATGGCTATTACTACAAAAATGTATTTCAAATAAATTGTGTGTTTTAAAGAGATGTGCATTTTGTGTGAAGTACGTTTTCGTCTATCGCCTAACGCTTACTAGTTATACAAGATTATACAAAACTCCTTCCGAATGAAGAGGACTTCAAAGGCTATTCCCAGAAAATTCAAGATATACCTACATTTGATTTGCAATGTAAATAACACTAGTATATGGTATTTAATGAAAATCGTTAGAGCCGTGTTTTAGAAAACACAACTTTTCGAAAAAATCTTCTATGTAGAGAGTAGTCTGAAGTGTAAGGGTTTTCTTGATAATCTTCGTGTCGCATGTTTAGAAGGTACTGAACCTAAATATGAATATACTGGTGTTTATCCGACTTTGTTTTTAATTCATGCTATTCACAGATACACATAGACATAAACATATTTTTCTAAAAATGCTTTTTTGGATTCAGGGGTCTCAAAATGTGTATTTCCGGTGAAATCTCGATATCGAATTTTTGGGTGAAATGCAATACCTTCTCTCCCTACTATGTATGTGGTAGACAAAGTAAAAATGGTAGAAATACAGGTGTTAGTGGGGTGCATAGAAATAAAGGTGACCGGGATTACTTGCTGCATATTGTAGTTGAATCTATCACGTAAAACTGACTGTCAAATGAAATGCAATTTTCACTCGGCAACCATTATGGCATTAATCCAGACTATTTATTTCTTAACTTTTAAAAACTGAGTGTCCATCTTCGGAATTTAGCTGAAATTATAAAAAGGGACATGGTTTATACTACTTCCAAGTATTACTCGTAATGTGTCATACTTATCAAGTATTTGTTATGTTACGACGCAGTTATGTGTCTTGATTATCGCTAGAAGGCGTCGACCGACCGAATGGTCGGCTTATAAGTGCTTTCGCCCAGCGCAAATACCAAAGATGATCAGAATATTCTAGCAGTTTCCCTTCTCCCCGCCTCTGGCACGTTCTGAAACTTATGAAAGACTCCAATTTCTATATAAGCGAGGTTCTCGCGAATGAGCCAGTTAGCATGTGAGTAGGTGAGTGCCTTTCTGATGCGACATCAAGTGCGGTTCTACAAGTGAGTTTGTGACGTACAGCGAATGCTGCTTCCTGGAGAGATTAGAGACGTATTGTGTTCGATTGCCCAGCGAGTAAATCATCCGAAGATGAGGCTGTTTCGCGTGTATTTCATTACGTGGCTACGTCACGAACAAAAACGAACTGACAGGGCAAATCGAGCTAGATCACATTGTTTTAGTGACAGTTTGAACTAAGTGAAGTTACAGGATCACATTAGTGAAATGATAGTGGACAAAGGCACAATATTAACAGTTCATCTTGAATTCCCGTTCCGAGTTAACAAATTTATTATTTGTTTATGGAAATAATATTTTGAAATGTGTGATTTTTACTTTCTCTACCACGTAGAGTAAGTAGGGGAAGTATTGTATTCCACCCAAAAATTCGATACCAAGATTTCACCGGAAATATATGTTTTCAGATCCACTGAATACAAAAAAAGCATTTTTGGAAACATGTCCGTGTGTGTGTCTGTCTGTGTGTCTGTGAACAGCATAACTCAGAAACAAACAGTCGGATAAACACCAAACTTGGCATTTAGGTTCAGTATCTTCCAGAGATGCGACACAAAGGTTTTCAAGAAAATCCCCCCACCCCAGATTACCCTTTACATGGAACATTTTTCGAAAATTTTAGTTTTCTCAAAAATGGCTCTAACAATTTTGATTAAAATATCATATGTTTAAGATATTTTCATGACAAATGAAATGTATATCTCGAATTTTCTGGGAATGTCTCCAAAAGTATTCTTCATTGTGAACGAATTTTGCATAACTGGTAAACCATAAAAGATAGACATTTTACTACACAAAAAATGTAGATCGCGTTAAAATACACAATTTATGTCGTATACATTTTTTACTTTCTCTACTACGTATAGCAAGTAGGGGAAGTATTGTATTCCACCCAAAAATTTGATACCGAGATTTCACCGGAAATACATGTTTTGAGACCCCCTGAATCCAAAAAAAGCATTTTTGGAAACATGTCCGTGTGTGTGTGTCTGTCCGTGTGTGTGTGTGTGTGTGTGTGTGTGTGTGAACAGCATAACTCAGAAACGAACAGTCAGATAAACACCAAACTTGGTATTTAGGTTCAGTATCTTGCAAGGATGCGACACGAAGGTTTTAAAGAAAATCCCCCCACCCCAGATTACCCTTTACATGAAAGATTTTTCGAAAATTTTAATTTTCTCAAAAATGGCTCTAACGATTTTGATTAAAATATCATATGTTTAAGATATTTGCATGACAAATAAAATGTATATCTTGAATTTCCTGGGAATGTCTCCAAAAGTAATCTTCATTGTGAACGACTTTTGCATAACTGGTAAACCATAAGAGATAGACAAAATTTTACTACACAAAAAATGTAGATCGCGTTAAAATACACAATTTATGTCATACATTTTTTTTGTTTAGTGAACCATTTTCGAGATATTGCTTGTTATTCCCTTAAATTTTCCAATACTTACTTTTTCTCAAATTCGTTATTCATTTTTTTATGTTCTGGACATGCAAAGAGAATGGAATGTGTCACATAGCAACCAGCGCTTAAAACCTACCATATTCCCCTTGCATCTACAAGAAAATTAGCAATAAGATGGACATCTCGATATCTCGATTAACATGAAGCATATGGAGAATAAGCGTTTGTAAAAATAGTTTGCTCAAGAGTAGAGAAAGTTATGTGAGTGTAACACATCAGATTTTTTTGTTGAGTGAACCATTTTCGAGATATTGCTTGTTATTCCCTTAAATTTTTCAATACTTATTTTCTCAAATGGGAATTCATTATTCATTTTTTTTTGTCTTGGAAATGCAAAGAGTATTAATCTGTGGCAAAGAGAATGGTGCTGCACCTATCAACCAGCTATTAAGAGAAATGTCTATGCTTAAAGGCTAATGTATTTCTATATTGCCCTTGCAAATACAAAACAAGGGGAACATAGTAGGCCTTAAGCGATAGTCAAATATTTTTAGAAATGGTCGCTATGTGTAAAATGTAATTCTCTTTGCATGTCAAAAGATCGTTTCTGCAAATGTTTATCTGGATTAATATGAAATAGATGGAGAATAAGCGTTTGTAAAAATAGTTTGTACAAGAGTAGAGAAAGTCATGTGAGTGTAACACATCAGATTTTTTCAGAACAACTCGCTTCCTTCGGCTTCCTCTCAAACTTATTAGGAAGTATTAATATAATTTACTTTTCTACAGGAGAGAAGATATTAAGAAAGAAAGACGCCAAAAAGAAAGACACAATGTATGCTTAATACTCTTTTTCATAATATTACTGCCTAAGTTATCTACACTCAAACCATATGTCAATACAAAGAATGCAAACAACAGTGGCCAAGGGTCACTGACCGCAGGTAAACATGGTCTGATAAGTGCAGTCTGCAAAAGCTAAAATACTGTAAGAGGGATGGGGAATGGTTTGTTACCTGCGACGTCCTTGCCTAAGTCCATTAGTGTATAACATGCGCTGTCCAGCTTACCGCAGCCAAGGAATAATAGTTGAGCTAAAACGAGGCACACGCTACTTCTTTCTATAGAATCGTGAAAGACGGCAACATATGAGAATGCAACTTATGGTTATTATTCTATGAAGTACATCTACATTTATTTACTTTTTGGGTTTTAAAAGGATTGTGGGTGAAACATTAAAAATGTTTTTTATTGAATGATTATTAGAAATTTTGGGTTTGTATATTGGCAAAAATTTAGATCCCGACGCCTGAAAGTTTTCTTAATTTCCTTAATTAAATAACTTCAGTAAAGATTTTAAACTCCTTTTTTGTAAGTTTATTTTTACTACTTTTTTCACATTCAAACGCTATAGGAGTTTAGCATTTTCATGCTAGGAACCTGAAACTTTTACTGTGTGTTTTAAAAGTGATTGTTAAAAAACTTAATTATATTCTGTGTTTCAGAACTAAAACTAAAATGAGTCACATAATTACCAAAACTCAGTATGTTTAAATGCTCTGAATGAATTGTTTTCACAATCTGCCAAACTTTCAATATTAAAAAACTGGCTCTGCGGTTAAATTCTTTGCATTACAAAGATGATATAAAAATGTTTCAGGCCTGTGGCTTTATATTTTATGAGAGTAGACACATTTTGAAACAAAATCAATCTTAAAAAACAACAACAAAGAACAAAACAAAAACCTTTCAATAATGCAAAGCCTTTGAAATCGATACAAGTAAACTTGAGGGTATTGGTACAATAACAAGAGGTTTGTGTGAGTAAAGGATTGAACCTGTAGTCTTAAAATAAGTTTAAGACAAATGTTTTGTCCATGATCCCTCTTAAATTACCCTCAACAATCGCTTGAAATGTCGTGTTCCTAATAGTTTTTACTACGTTCTTGATAGTAAGTCCTTTAATGAATAGCGTTTGACTGCAGTCCTACCGAAAACTACAAATGATATTGGTACGCATCAAAATAATGCACAAAACATTTTAACTATTATAAAAAAGTTAAATATTTAAAAAGTTGAATTCGCTTGCATTAATGTTTCCTTAATATTCTTTTTTAACCTCATGATTGCTATTTTGCTTTTGAAGTAACATCTGACGGTAACCTTCTCTTCCAAGGTATTGTAATTTGTTCTTCAACCTTGAGTGTGGCATTAATGTTAAATAAACTACTTCCCGCAGACATTACGAAACAATAGCTATTTTCTCAGTAGATTAAAAACGAGTAAGCTTCATGCTCGTGAAAGTGTTGAAGATAATGACTGTGCAGTTGCTGAATCATCCAAAAGCTTGGAATTTTAATAGACTTCTCTTTGGGTCTGCTCTGCAATTGCTGGGTACATAGTTTAGGAAACTGAATTATATAAATCCACAATAGGTAGTAAGAAATGAACCGGTACTAGTTTATTTCATCAGAATACTTACCAAAGATGAGACTGACGCTATAGCCGATTGGAACTTGACACCAGGCCAGACCGGTTGTGAACATAATTTGAGATGTGCCATTGATGTAACTTCCTCCCACCCAAGTTGCTGTAACAGTGTCAATAAAACATTTGTTTTGTGCTAGAAAAGATTAAAAGTGGTGTTACTTTAAATAATACTCACTGGAAGGGAGACTGAGTAAATGAAACAGAAATTATTCTTCAAATTCTCGTTTGTTTACTACTAGTGGCAGTCGGAGGGGTGGGTGGATTAGGGGTTAAAACTTCTCCCATAGCCCCCCTTAAAAATATAAGTAACAAAATGAGTGATAACTAGAGATAGGCAAAAACTGAGGAAAAAGTTGCCGACATGAGAAGTTGTTTGCCCCAAATATGAAAATATGAAAACAAATTTCAAAACATTACGAAATAATATTTTAAAGCTAAAATATCTTATAGGGTTTTGGAGCAATTTCACTGCATTATTTAAAAAAATAGGCGTTGTAGGTTTTTGTTCATATTTAATAATAAAACATCAAATGAAATACAACAAATTACATGGAGTTTATAGACTTTAATCATTGCGAAACCCTTAAACTTAGAAAAAAGAGAAGATAAAGAAGTTACTGGTTGCTTTGTCCTTGCTTAATGCTAATTGCAATATGCCAGGAAAAGCATCTGTTCGCAAGAATAAAAATTTTTCAAGAATAAAGGGCGTTTAATTTTGTACATGATGTCACATAGAGGAAATATTACTTCTTTTCAACTGTACCGACTTGTTGGAAAGGGTGGTGCAGCTTTCTAGTGACGCGTTTCCCGGAAAAATTGGCTGGGTTTTCTAAATGTGTTTTACAGAAAACGGCTCGAATAGAATATCTGGAGAGCTCAGTCCATTGCTAATGAAAATTATTTTGAAAGAGAAAAATCGTAAATCTTACAAAATGTTAATAAATAAGAAAATGTTAATAAAATATGCACATCTCGTATCCACTGCAAAAGGTAAAAATATAGATTTTTCTTCACACTGTGGCCGCTGCTCGTGCGCCGGCCGCCGCAGCTCGGACTCCTGCCGAAAGTTATAATAATGTCCCCCGTAACCACCTCATGTTCTCATAGCTACACTTACAATGATAATAAGTAATACCTTATCATAAAAGACGTTGGAAATGTTGTGCTTCTCTATTCGCATATTTCTGGCATCTTTTCAAGAAATTTTCATTTACACTGGAGAGTTCAATATCCGAAATTGAGTGAATTTTTCGTCTGATGTTTTCTTTTAGTTCTTCCAATGTTCGGGGTTTGTTGTATACACCTTATTTTTCATTTGATCATCAGAATCGGTTAAATTTGTGTAAATGGACTTTGCGAAATGATAAGAGTAATTGAGCCACGCTTAATATTCTTCTGACGAAGCATGGCTCCATTTACATGGCCACGATGTTTCCTCGCAAAATAACGGATATTGGAGTACAAAGAAACTCGATTTTATACATGAGACTCCCTTGCATAATGCAAAATTTGGCGCGCAACAAATGTATATAGGACCTATATTTAAAAAAAAAAACACAATAAGTGCAGTGAGGTAGAGGAATAACCTACATCAAATTTGAACAGTTGACCGACGTTGAATGTCAGTCTCGATTTTTCAACAAGATTTTCCATCGCGCATATAGCTGATGAACCATTAAATTTAATTCAAGGAAATTTGTGAAGATAGGATAATTAGTAGATCAGAGGTGGCGAAAAAGTGCTTCGCGAGTTATTTTGACTCGCAGGCGCCGTTCCCTCTCTGCAACCGTCTCTTTGTTTTACACGTGCTGTGAGTGATGCAGTGCGTGTTGCATATTTGGTGACTCGCGGAAGGAAATCGTTTTCGCCACCCTTGTAGTAAGGAATTGCGGCTCTCGTGACCCCTGATTTAATATATGTAATCTTTATCCATGGGGAAGCTTGAAAAATAACGTGTATGCAACAAGCTCTATACATTGAAAGAAGTAAAAGAAAACAAACGAGAAATGCACTTAATCTCTCCATGTAGTCCTCCGTGGTGTAGTGGTTACTATGCTAACCTCTAGTTCCCGAGATCGCGGGTTCAAACCCAGCGGAAGGCGATGGATTTTTTTCGGGCGTAAAAATCCTTAGCATGGCTTCCTTCGGAAGGGAAGTAAAGTCGGTTGTCCCGTGTCGTAGATTTACGGCACGTAAGAGAACCTCAAGCCTGATAAAGAGGCCTCTCAGCAAAATTACCGGTCTTTCACGCCCAATATAGAATGGGACGCTGAGGAGCTCCATAAATAAAACTCAGTTTAATTTTAAACTCTCCAGTATGAAAGAAAATTTCCTGAAAAGATGTCAAAAATATGCCGATATAAAAGGACATTTCCAATATATCCTATAATCCTTATTATCATTGTAACTGTATAATAAATATGAGAACGTGAGGCGGTTGCGAGGATATATCTGTTTCGGCGGAAATCCGAGCTGCGGTGGCCGGCGCGCAGGTTGCCGTGCGGTGGCCACAGTGTGAAGAAAAAGCATTGTACTCGTTCCCATAATAATAGGAAGCATAGTTTGGGATGTTAAATTTCATATTTTGCCTCTCTGTAGTGATAACCTGACCGATCACTCAGACCCTACTCCACATAGCAACAAATAACTACCTCCGCCTTGTAGTTTAAGAGTCACCGATTCCTAATTTTTTCTAATGTTAAGGCGCTCTGTGTGAGATCTGAAAGAGAATGACTACTGTTGTCCAAATACCAGTTTCAATTACTGGATTCCCCCTCCCCGAATACCTTCTTTGTACTGCTGCTCCCGATAGCCATCTCCCATCACGCTAGTGGATCAGTAGTGAAATACAGCCATGGAGTATTTAAACTCTTGACTGCCAGGACGGCCAACATCGGAGATATAGGTAATTGCGGCAATATTGCTGTACTTTTTACGTTATTGATAGAGTAGAAGACAAGACCTTCTGACCTTGACCAAGTTGTTATAACAAATGGGTATTACATAATATGTTACTTATAGTAAACGCACGCATTGCGTTAAGTTTCAGGTGCATTTATTTTGAGGAAACAATGCGACAGCACTGTAATGTTCATTATTATGCATATTTTGGGAATTAATTGTAAAAACCATACATTTTAAGGAATATCATTAATTTTGTACCGATTTCAATTACATTTTAAACTATGGACGAATGATAAACTCTTGCATAGGTATATAATTTTAGCTTGAAATAAATACAGCGCGAGTTTAAAAATTGTGGATTTGTAGGAGATTCTCCATACAGGAACTACGCTTAATTTTCTGGTGAATGAAACCAAATCTGAAATGAATCAAGAAATGTATTTCTATCTCTTATCCATAAAATTTAAATTCCGTAATCAATGATGCGTATAAAAATCCTAAATTTTGGAAAGTCCTTTATAAATTATCCGTAATTTTGTTCCGATCTCAATTGATTGGATTGTCTACGGAGGTAACTCGGCACTGATGCGGTGGATATTGCACCTACGCCCCACGAGAGGCGTCCTCGGGAGGAAGGATGAGTCGAGAGGAGGCACCGGGCGGCCGGAACCAGCAGCGACGGCACAGCAATGACAGGATCCCTAACTTTCCAGATACAAACACCCCGACAGAAAGACAGGCAGACCGGAGACCCCACCCCAAACAGAGGGGGTCCAATGCTCCTCAAGGGGGTTCGGATATACCCGGAAGCCATCCGAAAGCCGAGGGACGGAGAGTCACAGAGAGCATCCTTTTCCCCTGCCACGCTGCACCGAAACACCATCGCCGACACTTCCGACTATGAAAGAGACCAACGAATGAAAGAGGAAGTGAAATGAGAATGGAGATGAAATGGAGGGACATGTAAGAATCCTTCCCAGCATTCGCCTGGCGACCCGGGAAAACTCCCCAAAAACCCATAGATCAGGAAGGCCGGCCACGGGAATCGAACTCACGACCTCCCGAATGCGGAGGTAACCGCCTGAGCCATCCCGTTCGGTATCTCAATCGAACTCTGAGTGTGTCGCTTTTTAAAAGCATTCAATTTTATAGCTGCACCGATTTATATAAAAACATGCATTTTTGTAGGATCTTCGTATAAAGTATCCATAATTTTATAATACTAATCGCAGTCAAATTTCAAATTTCTTCAAATTTTGACGTATAAAATTAAAACTTGTACATGTAGCGGCTGACATAAAAAACCGAGTCTTTACGAGTCTTCCATATGAACGACTCATAATTTTGCACCTACTTTTACCAAATTTGTAAAGTCTTGACTAATGATATTCAAACGCACATTTATACAATGTTGACAGCATACATGCAGTGGCTCATGAGTTATTTCAGGACAGACGAAAACGATGCTAATAGGCGCTCCGAAATAACAAGAGTAGCTGGTTTCTCAGTCGCGAACGAAGTCGGTTGTGCAGTAGCAAAAACTCTGCCACCTTCATAGTTACACCATAGTCATGTGCTTACTAGCCAAACGTGGTAGTTTGTTTCAGAGTGTGCTTGTGCGAACTTGCTGTTTAACACTCACATTTGATAATACAAATAGAATGCACTGTTGACCCGTTCAGGATTCGAACTCTGAAGGAGAATCCAACGATCAAAATTATAAGGTAATTAAGGTAATTATAAGGTAAGAGGATTGATGTTCAACAACCATTAATATGTTGTCTCGGTTCGTGCCAAGGTATCTCCTGCTTACGACCATTGTTCTCCCCTCCTCTTACAACTGCCATCCATCGCCTTCGTCCGTGATAGAGACTAATGAAGAAGTTCAAACTAGGATGATCTAAGTTCCGGAAATCCGGGATTGTCGAGGTGTCTTAGACAAAATTCTGGTATCCACGGAAAAGACTTTCAGGGCATATTTTTGTTCCGGTTTATGTAGAAGTTCCACGCCTATAGTATTCTTTTTTATATTAGCAACCTTGACCTATTAAAAGAAGGATTTGAGAGCCCTCCTGTCCTTACTTGTCTTAGAGATAGCGTTTCCAACATATTACCATAGAGTAATACGTCCACACAGCCAAACTTCTTGTTGAAGGCAATGCTTAGCTTGACTTATTTCCGTCCGCCTCCGCTTCCGCTTCGCATTGTCCGAATCAAGTTGGCACGCTGAGGAGTGTTTGTAATTGAAGTGTTATTAAGTGTACCTGTCCGCGAACGCGTCCTAACTCGGTCCCTATCTTCCTGAGTAAAATATGAACAACCCAGCTAAGTCCGTAGCATATACTGTCAACAACCCAGCTCGGTCCCGTAGCATATACTGTCAGCAACCCAGCCAAGTCCCGTAGTATATACTGTCAACAACCCAGCTCGCTCCCGTAACTATTGAAAGCTGTTTAAAATGTCTCCCAGTTACAAGCCAATAACATGTGCCTGTTTGGTAGATAGTTTTACGGCATGCATTAAACTATGATTTTAAACCATAAACTTAACAATGCATACTTACCATACCGGTCAACTATAGTGGCTGAAGAAAATTTTCGTACAAGCTCAAAAAAATTCTAGCAACCATATTAATGGAGCAATTATACAAATAACAAACGTTATTACAGATGACATATTTTGGCGTTTGTTTTTCAAAATCTTCTTGGATTAGAATTATAATGTTTTTAATAATGCACGACTGTTTAACTATTTTGGGCGCGGAGTTTGCAAAATTGTTACACGCATTTAGTGGAGCAAAATTTTAAGTATAACATCTGATTTTGCGGTTAAAATCGCTTTGGATGAAGCATGAAACTGCAATATGGTTTTGCAGCCACTATAGGTCTGTGGAAAGTTCCAAGTCTTTTAAAACGAAGTGGAAATTATGGATTATGAGCAAGATTCAGATTAATTTTCTACAGGACCGAGGAAGGCGAGACGGAGTTAGTTTGTTTACATTTTGGAAGACGGGACCATATAGGTGTCCCCTTCTTGTGTTACGCGACCGCTTTGTGATTCGAAAGTAGAAAATGCTACCGAGAAAGGTTTCACCACTGCCTGCAATGGTTTCAACCGTTTGTAGAGAGGATGAGGGAGTTGCAGGGTGGCGGGTAAGAGTGAGGTTGAGAGAGTGAAATGAAACAAAATTGCTCCTCGACGGCTGCTGATCAGGGTGCTTCTGTAGAGCTGGTATTGTGTATTTTCCAAGTCTTAATTATGGGGGTGTTATTGTGAATTTTGAGTGCAAGCATCTCTTGGAAGGATTGTGAAAGAGCTCAGATTTAGCTGTTTGGAGTTGCTCCGTGCCCGTATGCCATGCGGTGTACCTAGTGTCGCCTCAAGCGGTGTTCGGTGTTTTCTGGGGTTGTAATCCCCAAGAGACTTTAACAAGGCCACTCCGATGTTCTGACTGTCTTGGAATTGAACATCATATTAATGAGCGCACGTGATTGTTTGCGTTACGCAGATTATTGTTGTAATAAGTTGTGAAGTAATTACTCCAAGACGAAGAATATCAGATCTTGAATTATTATGCCAAAATGCTCATCTTAAGTATAATAAAAACTATTCCAAGGAATGGCATTTCATTAAAAGGGGCCGCTATGACGAAGTGGAGCGTACAGTTTGCAGTAGTTATATAAGTGTTGAAGAAGGGGTCGTACAGATGTAAAAGAACACCATTAAAAAACGAAATAAAGCTCTAAATGATATTCTATAATATCAAGTATAATATGATAGACTTGAGCATATTCTTATTCAATTCATGAACTTTCCAGTCTTACTTTAACCTTAAAAGCCTTTGTGGTTAAGTGATAAAGGAATTTGTCCTTTTATTTATATGTACTGGTTAATTTATTAAATAAATGCATTGACAAGAAAAGGATTATTT
The DNA here is from genome assembly GCA_030765065.1 of Deroplatys truncata. Taxonomy (NCBI): domain Eukaryota; kingdom Metazoa; phylum Arthropoda; class Insecta; order Mantodea; family Mantidae; genus Deroplatys; species Deroplatys truncata. Next base: position 96,352,025 of record CM060984.1, on the reverse strand, counting down.
ATTTTCCAAACTTCAATCATGATTTAATCTTATAGTTCCACTGTTTTACATACTACACAATGACTTTACCTGATGAACTTTATCGCACCAACAGTAGACATTACTGAGCTTTGGAAATAACTCTTATTTCTGTAACAAGCTTTTGAAATTACGATATATTATTATTTATTATTATTTTTATTATTATTATAGTTTTCGTCAAGCCACATTATCCTTAATATATTGCAAATGTAGCGAGATGGCTCCGCGGCAACGAGTGAGGCTCGCATTCGGGAGGTCCCGGATTCGAATCCCGGTGGCCGCTCACTCTGACCATGGATTTTTCGTGATTTTCTCTGGTTGACAAAGGCAAATGCTAGAGTGGTTTATTCTACCACGGATTTCCCCTCTCCCTCGTTTTCTCTCAATTCATTTCCCTTTATGTTTCAAGTTGACTCCGGGGCTATGGTTCGGTCGGTGTCGGGCAAATAGCGCAGAGGCTTGCACTTTGGAACTTCTTCTCGGCCCTGCTAGAGGGTAGCCTGTCGAGCTGGATCGTGTTAATTAACAAACGTTCAAAGGAAATAACAAATGTATATACCTATCTTCTTAATTTTCATATCAGTTTAAACAGCTTAGAAAGAGTAACGTAACTATGTTAACATTAATACTAAGGCACATAAATAATGATGTGAGAGGGTAGGTATTCTAGAGATAGATTTTATAACCCAATCTACAAGCACTGTCCGAAGCCAGATTTTAGAAACTAAAATGTGTTGCCACAGGCCCACAGTCGAGTTTTACAACATCCGAGTAGTTGCATTTCTTTGTAAACGACACGAAGGTCGAGAGGGCTTTGTTCTTTTATTCGTAAATTCACCGTGACGAAAGCAGAGAGACAGCAGGATAAGACGAGAGAATCAGGGGAAGCCTCGCGTCCATCTTGGAATTAGAATTGTGCGGATGAAAATCAAACAGTGGAGTGAGATAATGAAGATACATAAGCATAAGGCGCTTCTGAAAGCGCGAAATTAATAGGCAATGAGGAAACGTTCCAGAGGGTAGAAATTATAAAATGTAACGCTTTGAGTAAATGTAGAGAATAGCTCCAGAACTTCCAACGGGTGAGCATTTAACGGGAAGTAATATGATTTGCCGCCTAATAGAAAAGATCGCGAAGTGCGAAAATGTACTTCCTGTGTGGACGCATACGTAAAATTCGATACAAGTAATTACTGGTCAAGAGACGCAAAATACGCGAAAATTAGTAAGAACACACGTAAATAAATTTGCCACATCGTAAAGCATACAAGGAAGCTGAGTAAAAGCATGTGTGTCGGTGTACACAGATAAATAGTTTCGCCAAGAAAATTGTTCCTATGTGACAACGACAGTTTTTAGTTTCAAATATTGTGTAAGTGCCATGGCATATGTGAGAGGAAAATAAACAAGTGTTTTATGGTGTTAACCTTTTGTCGTTGGTCTGTCACCACGACCTGAGATCAGCGTCCGTTCTTACCGAAAGGAAAAGTCTACAGCTTTAACCACAATCTTTTAGCTAGTCAGAAAGCGGAGACGGCAGAGACAACTATAAACTGCGAGGACCGGCCGCACTACGAGAGATACACAGTGGGAACTTCAAGTGAGCGACGTCGGTGAATGCTCCAAAGATAAGCTTGGTGACTTAAGTTGTCAAACGTCATCGCCTAAAGCTTACACTGCCACTAAACGTCCATCACGTGGGCCATGAAATACACCGAATTACTCAAAAGTAAAAGTCATCACAAGTGAGTCAACCGTAAACACCTTGACCGACACAGTGTCACACGCTGCTTGTTTTGTTTATACTAGCAGCGCTGACTCAATGGCAACTGGTGATATTACTTGCGTTCAGCAACCTGGTACCCATCTTGACATTACTTTTCACTAAATGTACGAAAATACCGAACACTGCTATTTACATCTTACAGTTTTAGTGATACAGTGCAGCTTGAAGTATGGATTAGGGCCTCCGAGTCAGTTTACAGCTTTCCTTATTTCCAGTGCAATTTCTTATTTTGCACTGTTATTTACTACAGCCCTTTTCAAACCCGGGTTAAAAATCCGGAAAATGGGATAAATATGCGGTTTCCGTACATATGCGTCATCTGTTTATGTGACTATGTCATCAAATGGATGAGACTATATCATGAATTAGCTGTATTCAATTGGTTAACTCTTTCCAAAGAACCCGAGTGGGAAAATGCTGAAAACTGTATATTGTGCTTGAGAGACAGATTATTGTAGATGACAGAGCATCCTTTTATGAAATTATCTGTCTAAAACTCTGTTTGTAAACGGCTAGGTTGAGAAAGCAGAGCAGCATTTTTAGGAAAGACTATTTTGTATAGGTTGTGTAATTTTTTGAGCAGTCATATAGACGACAGATGCACCGAAGTATTTTGTTTTTCAAGCCGATCCATAACGCAGCTGTGGAAACGGTATTTTCCTTTTTAAATCTTCACTGTTCAGATGAGAGAAAAATATTACTTATCAATAGAGCGTGTAAAAAATTCACTGTTTCATATAATTATAAATAAGTGTTGTTCTTAATTCTAAGACAATATTAAATGTAGGTATGACTTCTGTTCCTTGTGTTATACAAGTCGTCTGTTGAAACAGTATGACAGTCGAAGCGCGTTTCTGTAATATTCTATAAATTCAGAGGTCATTCATAAGTTAAGGGCTTGCTAAAAGTATTTATGATACACATGTTAAAAGTGATTTTATTTGGTTACAGCAATACAAAATTCAACTTCAGCTCGTTTTAACAGCCTTTCTGGTAAAACAAAGTGCCCCTTGTACTAATTATTGCATCACAATGTATTTTATTTTTTTATGTTTATTTATAGTTATTTTATTTTTTAAACTCAATATTGGTCCCTATCCTTTCCTATAAAAGAATAGGATTGCGTTCTAACGACACATGTATATCGCATTTCTATCGCTTATCTAACAATTATGATCTTGCACGTTTGCACACTTATATCACCAGCCTTAGGCACGTTTTTCTCAGTCCTCAAAGCTGGCAAATGCCAGGGAGTATGCACGTTTGGAACGTTTCCTCCCCAAATTTCCTTTCCCAATTACCATTTAATTTCATGTATGTGTGTCCACCGCCTATGATGCGGCATAAAGTACGAGCGGGCGTTAAACACTATTAAAAAAATTCCGATGTGTTACACTGATATGGCTTTGTCTATTCTCTATCGCTTATTAGTGGGTATACAAATTATTTTTAGGAAAGTTTAATTTCCTATTTACTTCATTTTAATCCAAATAAGAATTTCGGGAACTACAGATTTCGTTATAGATACAAAGGGAATAGTCATAGTCAAATGTTTAAGAACTGGACGCTCTACGCTGGCCTTAAAATTCCATACTTTTTCCATGCAATCGCGAGGAACATCTGAATAACAGGACTTGAAAAGAATGAAAAAGTATTGAACAGTTCGAACAGTTAATAACGGATATTTCGGAAATGGCTGATGAAAAAAAACAGTTATTTGAAATAAAACGTGTATTTTAAAAAGATCTACATTTTTAATGTAATACGTTTTCGTCTATCGCTTAACGTTTACTGGTAGTAAAAGATTATAGAAAATTCCTTCAGAATGAAACTGGCTTTTTCCAGAAAATTCAAGATATACGTTTTATTTGTCAGGTACATAACTTTAATATACAGTATTTTAATCAAACTCGTTAGAGCCAATTTTTTAGAAAATAAAAGGTTTCGAAAAATGTAAAGGGTAGTTTGGGGGGGGATTTTCTTGAAAATCTTCTGTTGCATCTTTGCAAGGTACTGAACCTAAATATCAAGTTTGATATTTATCAGACTTTTCGTTTTTGAGTTATGCCGTTCACACACACACACACACACACACACACACACACACACACACACACACACACACACAAAGGCCTTTTTCTAAAAATTCTCAAACAAACAAAGAAAAAATGTGTATTTGCGGTGCAATCTCTGTATCGAAATGTTGGGTGGAATGCAGTTACGTTCTTTACCTACTATCTATGTACGAGGTAGAGAACGTAAAAAAGCCAAAGGCATATGTACACTTCGCAAAGTTTCTTGCTATCAAGATTGGCCTAAGCCCATGCCTATACTATTCTATTACTACTACTACTAATACTATTTATTATTATATTTATTATTAGTATTATTAAATGGCCCTAAGAAATTTTTCAATTTATAAATGATTTGTAAATGTCTGGTACGCTTCGTCATTTTGGTAACCTATATACGAAGTTATTGTTGTACTTTTGAAATACATAAATTATGAAGCACTTACCAATGATGGTGAGTGTTCCGACAAAAAGTCCTATGCTCCTTCCTGCTAACATCATTTCTTCCTGACCCTGATTCTTCTGCTTTGTGCCAGCCCAGACACCAACGCCGAGAATCAGAAAGAAGAAGACGATGATGCCGACGAGGCCCCACACGAAAAGCGCCATCCTAGAAACACAATTTTCCATGAGACTAGAAATTCTAAACTAGAAGCTAAGCGGGAAAAGTAGTTCCTCTACAAAAGCTACCTATGTCCATTGTGACAGTTATATATTACCATTTCTATAGAGTAACTCCCGGGATAAGGGTAAGCCGAGGAAATGGCCAACGACCCTCTCATTTTTACAAACATTAAGTTGATCTGCTCGTAGCATTGTCAATGAATCTAAAAGATTTGTGATACACTCACACGACTTTCCTACAAATGAGAAATTCGCATATACGTATATAAAACAGTATTCATACAAAAATGATTGTCATTCATATATACCAGGTGGCCCAAACAAGCCGTCCTTTGCAGGGGAAACAAACCCCGCATACATAGGTGCAAAAGAACGTGCTGCATCTCTACTGCTCAAAGGTGGAGTGCAGGTACAAAACGCAAAGTCACTGAGGTAGTGCTGCTGTCTGCAGGTGTTTACGTGGTAGCTTCGTACTGATAAGCGTCGCATGGTCGCCTGCATACAGTTCGAGCCAGGTCATTCAGACAAAAAGGCAACGTTCACCAATAACGAACATATATAAATGGTTACGATCTGTGCGAAGACGCATCAAAATGCAGTTGAGGCTCGAAGGCTATATTCTGAATATTGTCCTCTGCGCACGTTTTTTTTTTTGTACAGAAACAATATTAAGAAATGATGGGTCATTCCAGATAGAATGTGGGCCTGAGAGGCCCTTGCATCAATTCGTCCACCAAGGCGGGCATGTTTTTGCACATGCTTATTATAAATAATGCACTAATAGAAAATAACTAAATACTAACGCACCTTTAAGGGTACATAAGTATAATAAAACTAGAATTTTGTTCAATCTTGCTAACTTTGCGGCACCAGTTGGTGCCATATAGTTGTATTGATTGTAGATTAACTGTCATGGAATTAAAATCAAATCTGAATTTTTGTTAATTAGAGAATTCCTATTAAATAACGATAACCCCCCATACACATAGGTACTCTCATCTCACATTCAAACACCAAACTCTGGGCATACCGTGAGATGTGTTTGTTTAAAGACAACTTTCTGGAGCCCAACCAGAACCCGAAACACCTTAGATAGCAGGCAGTTTCTCTACTGAATGAGTTGTAATAGCAGTTAAAGTGTACGCTTTCATTGGTCTTTCATTTAGCGGTCTCCTCCCTGTCGGTATGGGGTCCTCTTTGCAGTTCTGCTTAGGCAAACCTTTTGGCATCCGCGCCGTCCTCACCTTGCTCTTCACTGACAGCTCGTAAATTCGAGAGGAAGTAGTCCAAACATGACTTGAGGAAATGAAGCTTCAAACTCATATTACAGCCGAGCAGTCTGAAATTTTCCAGCATATTTCTACAACATTTTTGTATTGATGGTCTTTCACATTGCCCAGAAATTTCTTAACAACCTCTCTGAATTCATTCCCCTTTTCAATTTCCTTCATAGAGATGGTGAAATTAACATATTTCATCAATTCCTTAGCTGTGGTCCATCAAATACTTCCTCTCCGATTTTAGCCTGTGACAATGATGGAAACTTTGTGTATAAGCATTGGAAGCAAGGACAACTTTTGTCAAGTGCTTTCATGAACTGTTTCACCATGCAAAGTTTTATGTGTAATGGAGGGAGTAGAATTTTTTGACGATCAACAAGAGGCACACGTCCTCCGTGGACTAGTGGTACCGTGCTAGCCTCTAGTTCTCAAGGTTCAAACCCGGCGGAGGGCGATGGATTTTTTCGGGCGTAAAAATCCTTAGCATGGCTTCCTTCGGAAGGGAAGTAAAGCCGGTGGTCCCGTGTCGTAGATTTACGGCACGTAAAAGAACCTCAAGCCTGATAAAGAGGCCTCTGAGCAAAATTACCGGTCTTTCACGCCCAATATTGAATGGGACGCTAAGAACCATAGTAGTTAAAGAGCGTCCATAAATAAAACTCAATTTTAAATTTCGTCCGTATAAACTAACTTCAGCTAAGGACGGCTTGTGTGGGCCACTCGTATAAATATATATGTGACTTTGTCCAGTTTTTCAACTGTCACTTCTCTAAGTTCTCAATGTTACTTCACTGTTTTATTTTCTAGTTCAACTTCACTGGGACATGCCTAGTTGACACTGTCACTTCACTAATGTGAACTACATGGTTCAATTCCCCTGTCATTTCACTTTCTTTGTGACGTAGCGACGTAATGATATTCGCACGACGGCCTCTTCTTCTGGACGGTTCACTGACTGGGGCATCGAATACAACATTTCTCCAATATCTCCGGAAACAGCAACAATCGCTGCGCGTCACAGCAGTCATCACAAACTCGCTAGGAGAACCACACTTTCGTCGCACCAGAAACACACTCGCACACCAACTGACTGACCAACTCAACTGACTCTCACTCGCGAGAATACTCGCCTATATAGCCAATGGAATCTTCCACTGAACATTCTATAACTTTCTGAACACACGTTCTGGAGCCGGGGGGAAGGAAGTTTCCAGGAGATTCTGATTTTATGACGATAGCGCTTCCGTGGTTTACGTTGGCGAGCGTGACTTACCTTTGTTTATCTCCGACTGACCAGGCCGACCTCCCGATAACTTTAAGCTATAGCTGCTGGGTCAAAATATATTGTATTTTTGCCTAGGAATTATTTCAAATTAAGCAATAATGCTAAATTTGACACAACATGCGGAAACAGCATTCAGATGTTTAGATGTGGTAATGATCTCTTGCGATAGAAGGAAAAATGAAGAATCGCATACATCCAAACATTCAGCGTATTTGGGAAAATGTAAATATGTAAATGGTATTATATATATTATATATATATTATACACACAAATTGTATATTTTAATGAATTCCTCTTTTTCTTGAGGTATTGTCTATAAAATTATCATACAAAAGAGGACTTGAGAAGCTAATCATAGATTTGCACTTCATTAATGCTAATATTTCAGAGCTATGATATTTTAAACAAACTCATTAAAGCTATTTTTGAGAAAAGAGTAAAATAATAAAAAATTGTTCTTTGTAAATAGTATTTTTGAATGGGGGATATGATTGAAAATCGTCCCCTGGTATACTAAAAGAGTTACCGATTCATGTATGAAATAATCGATAAATCTTAGTTTTCTACCCAACGCATTATGATGTCACGGCAAGTCTAGCCTCCTTCATTTGTAACGGAATTAGTTATAATGTTATTACTTATAATGTTTGTGTATGTGTGTTTACTTCATGTGAAGCCATCTTGTGACGTCATTCATTTGTTCGGTTTGTAGCTCCATCTAGTGTTAGCAATTTGTGGTAGTATTAGTGTTTGAAAGAATTTTAATTTTTGTTTACTGTCCTCCGGCTAGCTATTATTTCTCGGTCGAACATGTCTCTTGATCAGAGTGTGTAAACGGAAAGGAATCTTTTATCCAAATATAACACTGATGAAGAAATTTGTTTTACACATTTATTGTCGAACACGTTAACTATCACATTTATACATTGATCTTAACACTCGCCAAACTGAAACTGTTATAATAACTTCTTACTGATCACTTTTAATCCACGTACTTCAACCTTTTGTATAATTAACCTTACAACACTTTAGATTATTCATAATTCTGCTGCGCGTAACTTGTGAATCGATACCCGACGTTTGCCGTACAAATACTTTCAACGAATTGACTGACTGAAGACGACGTGTAGTGTACACAGATTTTTGATGAACTGGCCGAGAGACGACGTGTAGTGTACAAAGAATTTTGATGAACTGAACGACTGAAGGACTTTACCTCTAACCTAGCCTCTATTTATACTCCCACTCCCCGATATGCCTAAAGATTATAACTGAACTGCAATTGGCTAATAAAACGCGCCAACATTAGCGTCTATTTTAATATCCAATGAAAATTATGAATACATATGCTCTAGGGAAATATTCCAGAAGGTTCTAAACGGAAAAACGCGCCAACATTACGCAACTTCCTCGTTTCCAATAATGATAAACAGCTCACCCACGCCCCCTCGCTGCATTATTGCGCGCTATTATTGACAGTTTCAGTAAGGTCGTATAAACTTACTTAACAATAATTACAGTCAAGAAACATCTCAAATCAATGTCACATAAAAATGCATATTCATATTACAATCATTATTTACATTTAAGTAATCAAAATTACTGCATCACATTCTTCCGCGTGTTTTCCTCTGCGCGCATGAGCCGTTTATATTAACATTTTCTATCCTCTGGTAACTTCTGCTGTCAAATATTTTCCCCATTCGCTATTTCTTCCAGTTGATCTCTAAAGCATGTATAGGCGTAGCGCATTCCCTCAACATTGGCGTATACACGCTTTGCGCAGGTAACGGTGCCCATCTAATTAGAAAAAGCGCCAGAACGCCTGCGAAAGCGTGCGACGACATGTCTGGAGTTTCGTGTAGTAACTCCAATAGCTTTGTTTACACAACGCATTAGCCTACTGTGCATGCGCTTCTGGCTTCTTGTTGGCCAAGCGTAATATAAATCAATGCAATTTATCCATACTATGCGTCAGTGAGTGATTTTATGTATCTATTCACCAAAATGGGCGATTTAAGAACATGTTCCAAGCAGTTTTTGGAGGTGTTTAATGGCATGACTTGTCTTTGGAAAGTAAAATCCAAAGAATATAGCGATAGGGAGAAGTCTTATGGACAGCTTGTAAACAAAATGAAGGTAACAGACCCGGAAGCTGAGGCAGTATTTTTAACACTTAAATAATTTCAGTCTAATTATATAATATGTAAATTCAATAACAGCCCGCCTTGAAGTAATATGTGAATGTAATAATTTGTAAAATGTATGTAACAGTCGTTGCTTATGCTTATATATTGTATACATGTTCAATAATGTTATATGAATGTATTTCGTAATTTAATAATGTAGGAGCTGTGAGAAGAATACGTTAAAACAATGAGGTAACAATGAGGTAACCTTGAGGCAATAATGAGTTTGAGAGTTTAAATGTTACTTGTGATTCTTGGAAGCATTAATGTAATTTTAGTGACAGTTTATAAAAATAGCCAATCAACAACCAGAAAAAGCTTTAGTTAAATGCAGGTATTCTATTGGAGTGAAAATAGCCAGACAGAAACTTGAAATACAGAAATTTACAAGTTTAGGCGCTTGAAATCAGTTCAGTTGCCTGCAGACAGAGTTACTAACCAGACGCAAGATGTGTCCTCGAGAAATTAATTACGTATTCGTGTGAGACGAAAATAGTATACGTGTTAAAAGTGCAAGTATTAAATAAAAGAATCTCACAGCTCTCGATATCAGTGAAGTGCTATTTAATTTGTGTCAAGGATTAATAAAAAGTAGTGAATTAAAACTTAAAATCTTTGTAAGCCTACATTCTTGTCGCATCACCGCCCTGCCAAGACTTCCATGTCTCTAACAAATACTGACGCAGCTAAGGCAAACAAATATTTAATACTTAAAGAAACAATCAAATTACAAAGTTAATATTTTTAAACATTTGGGGCTAATAAATATCTTCTCAAATTGACGCCCAAAACGTGTTCCAAACAACTACAACAATAAACATCTTCTTCAAAGCTAAAAGGGAGACTGCAAAATAAGATTAGGTGCTCTCTAACTCTCATCGGCCTCCAACATTCTTATTCAACTGTGTGAGATAAAACCCCCCTACTAGCCCTCTTTTAACCCACTTTCTTCTTTTTCTCATGGTATCTTCCAATAACCTCTCCCTTAATATGCACATTCCAGCTAAATCCAAAAAAAAAAAAAAACATCAGCCTCTTCCATTTTTGCTTTCTCTACTACGTATAGTAAGTAGGGGAAGTATTGTATTCCACCCAAAAATTCGATACCGAGATTTCACCGGAAATATATGTTTTGAGACCCCCTGAATCCAAAAAAAGCATTTTTGGAAACATGTTCGTGTGTGTGTGTGTGTGTGTGTGTGTGTGTGTGTGTGTGTGTGTGTGAACAGCATAACTCAGAAACGAACAGTCGGATAAACACCAAACTTGGTATTTAGGTTCAGTATCTCCCAAGGATGCGACACGAAGATTTTCAAGAAAATCCCCCCATCCCAGATTACCCTTTACATGGAAGATTTTTCGAAAATTTTAATTTTCTCAAAAATGGCTATAATGATTTTGATTAAAATATCATATGTTTAAGATATTTTTATGACAAATAAAATGTGTAACTTGAATTTTCTGGGAATGTCTCCAAAAGTATTCTTCATTGTGAACGACTTTTGCATAACTGATAAACCATAAGAGATAGACAAAAGTTTACTACACAAACAATGTAGATCGCGTTAAAATACACAATTTATGTCATATACATTTTTTTTTGGTTTAGTGAACCATTTTCGAGATACTGCTTGTTATTCTCTTAAATTTTTCAATACTTATTTTCTCAAATGGGAATTCGTTATTCATTTTTTGTCTTGGATATGCAAAGAGTATTAATCTGTGGGAAAGGGAATGGTGCTGCACCTAGCAACCAGCTATTAAGAGATATGTATGTGCTTAAAGGCTACTGTATTTCCAAAGTGCCCTTGTAAATATATATTCCCCTTACATCTACAAGAAAATTAGCAATAAGATAGACTCTGCAAATGTTTATCTCGATTAACATGAAGTAGATGGAGAATAAGCGTTTGTAAAAATAGTTTGTACAAGAGTAGAGAAAGTCATGTGAGTGTAACACAGATTTTTTTTACAACGGACCACTGCGGAGACACTACTGAAAAGAATGAGCTTTCTTGGCATTTTGTTTGTACGTGTAACAGAAAGAGAGAGTCAATATGCCTTTTATCCCGTAAAGCGTGTATACGCCATGGTTGAGGGAATATTGCTACGTCTAAACCGGTTGAAACAATCAGTTTCTCCTGCCCTATTATCCCAGCGGTTTCTTTTCCTTTTTCTCGTCACTTAAAGCAGGGGCAGCAAAATTTGCGATGATGAACTCCCAGTAGTCCCTTTCCCCCCCCCCTCTCGCTCTCGGGCTATGCAGTCGTATTCCACGTGTTGCATGTTTGGTGAATCGGCGAACAGGGGCATTCTCGCAACTGTTGAATTACAGTATTGTCCCTCCCTTCCCAAATTTTTTAACATAGCTTCATTAATTATTTTGTCTTTGTATTTCCCACGCTTCTATCCACATTTCAAATGTGTCTAGTCGGTTTCTTCTTCGCACAAGAAATACTTCTTTTTCTATAAATAACCTTCTATGCTGTTGCTATTCACTGTTGTTTCAACTCACTTTCTTTACTACTTACCTATGGTGATTAGAGGGAGCATATGTTCTAAGCAAAATTCGATATCGAAATTTTACGATATCAATATATATGTGCTGTGTGTGTGTGTGTGTGTGTGTGTGTGCGCGTGGCATAATTTAAAATGTCTGATGTGTTACATTCAGATGGCTTTCCCTATCCACTATTGTTTATTTTTATTTCTACAAACTATTCTTACGAAAGCTCATTTTTCTAATACTTTGTTAATCGATATAAACATTTGCAGAAATTATTTCATTATACATTTCGTTGAAGGAACAAGGGGGATAGAGGTAATCGAATCGATAGTTAAGTGTAAAAGCTAGTCGCTGTATGCTGAACTTAATTTAATGCTCTTTCCATAATATCGCGAGAAACAGCCGAATAGCTACAGCACTTTAAAAATTACAGAAGTATTGAAACATTTAAACCAATAACGGATATCTCGGAAATGGCTGATAGCAAAAAAAGCTATTTGAAATAAAGTGTCTTAAAGAAATCTCCTTTTTTATGTAGTACGTTTTTGTCTATATCTTTAAAGTTTATCAGTTATATAGAATTGTAAAAAATTCCTTCCAACGATACGGACTTGACAGGTAATTCCCAGAAAATTCAATACATACATTTCATTTCCCATATATCTAAACTATTTAAATATACTTGGCTAAAGCCAAGTAAAGGAACCCGTGCTGTGTTAAGCTCCATTATTTTAAATTAAAATGTAACTTTACAGTCTACAAAATAAGAACATAACAGTTCGTTTATACTACTGCACGTAACACACTCCTAGCAAGACTGAAGGAATACAGAGAGGCAAGGCAGCAACATGATTTCTGCAGGAACCAACTTAACCCTTAAGCACACGCGTATAATTTTGTAACACATCTACACGCATGGGGTATTTTTTACCCCAATTTGGAAAAAAATTCATAAATTATTAAGGAAATTGGAATGTAGTTATGTATATCGCAACATTAGTGTGTTTTGAACAATATTTAATACTTTTGTTCTTATCTGACATGTAATTGGATGAAAATTACTATGATTCAATATGACATTTTCGAAAACAACTTGTGTACATACATATATTTCAAATGAGCCCTCTGCTATATATGCACGTAATTACTTATTAAATAGTATTGCAATACATTAAAAATAAGTATTTTAGAAAAATTAACACTGCATTGTTCTTTTTTCATATGGTAAAATCCAGGTTCACAAAGAATGTCTATTCTAGAAAGTTGTCTTTTTTGTCTCATTAGAAACATTCTTCACAAACTGAATACGAATGTTCCTTACAAGACAGTTTGTAGGACTTCTTACATGTAGTTTTGGTTTTACGGTCTTTTTTCCTTTGAAATATACCTGAGTCGATGAAGGCACATCCACTTTATCACCACTCTCTGCCTCTTGCTCTGTATCTGTCACATGATCACTTTCTGAAATGTGGTCATTTTCGTCCTCAGACTCACTATTTATATCATTTTCACTTGCACTATCATCTAGATAAGTTCTCGTGTCCTTGTTTCGCTCGAGTCTGTAATCCATTTTTCCAGCTCAGGAATTACTTTAGCTCACGCGCGGAGTATGTCTTACCCAGACACTGGAGAACACGTGTTTACTAAGATAATGCGTGAAACTGCTCCACTAACACATTATTACAAGGAGGAACTGTTGATTGAAAGGTATGTGGACGGCCATTGTTACAGAATTTGTTACAGTGCTACCAGCGTACTAAAGCTATCGTGGGATATAATTCACCCCACGCGTGTGCTTACGGGTTAAGAGGGTGGTTATAAAGATAAACAACAGCTACTATTTTTCAGAAGCGAAGAAGAGGGTACCTTTGCTACATAATGGTGTTGAAAACTACGAGTTCCAACTCGTCCCCCCCCCCGCAAAAAAAAAAAAAAACAGATGTCTTTTTTAGAAGGGGAGAACAGGTTTCTTATAGCTGCATACTGTTCTAGCTATTGTTTTATTTATAACTTTATTTAATGTCGCCTTACAGTATAGGTTTTATAGCGACAACATGTATTAATATTGTTACAGAACTTAAACATTAAAAGTTTGACACATGTTTACAATAAACCGGCTAATTAACAATCTTAAGAATTTAAATAATGACAGTAAATTGGTCGATGCATGTAATGCTTCCGAAGATCTGTAGGAACTTGGTTGTTGATCCTGCAATTGGAATAGCGGTCACAGTCGGTAATAATGTGTTTCATTGTCAGTCTTTTGTTGCAATGTCTACAAAATGGAGGATCCTGTCTGGTAAATTGGTAGTCATGAGTTACTTTATTCTGCCAGTTCTCAACCTGGTGAATAAGACTTGTTGATGCTGCCTGAGAACTTAATAGTTATTTAGAAATTATGTGTGAGGTTCTACCTCACACAATTGACTGTTTTGTTCATTTTCAGATTTGCATTTCCTCTGTTATTCAACTTTTCTTAATATACATTATAGGAGCTTCATGTGGGACAGGGAAAAGAGGATGTTTGTCTTGCTGCTTCTTTTGCAGCTTCATGTTTTTTTTTTCTTCATTACCCTCTGTTCCATAATGAAAGTACGTATTTTGAATTTATTTGGTTAATGGATTATTTAAAGAGTATTAACTTCACTGCAGTCATGCTCGGAATTAACCAAGTCAGGTATGCTATTTTGTGACATTCAGTGTCATTCACCTCCTTTCTTCCTCCAATTTCGTGTGTTGGGGGTTGTCGGACTTTGCGACAGTGTTAATAAAATAGAAGCTCCTTGGACAGTAGGCAAACCGAAGACCAAAACAACCCGTGGCCCTGCTGTAAGTCAAGCCGATTTTCATTATATTCTAATAGGAATCATTGAGCGCAAATGACAAATCAGTTCATGTAACTACATCGCATCGACTGCAGAATTCTCTCTGGCACATAAACTCGTTTCCATTTATTCCGTCCCCGCAGCTTTGGGAGGCACTCTACTGGCCTTCACAGGTAAGGATGTGTAGTAAGGGGGAGGTGGGTGTATCTGTTTACTTTTCGCGCATGTAGTGGTGTCTTGTTTTATGTGAACAGTTCTACATTATTCTCATATAAATATATAACTTTGAGCAATAGCTTACTCTTCATCACTTATAATAACATGTTAAAATAAGACAACTAAATACGAGTAAAACCACGTTTTGCTCAATATATCCACGAAAAAAATATTTTAAATGACAACATAATGTAAAACTGAAATGTATAATACTTTTTGCTTTCAAATCTCAACCTTGACCAGCTGTTACGAATGCAATAGTCTGCGCTGGCGTGGCAATATTAATGCTTTACAATGCTAAAATATGAGAATTACAAAATACCTTAAACAGTAGACGCGAAAGTACATATTTTTTGCCTGAGACTAGTTACATTTCATGCCAAGCAAACACATATTTATTCATATCTAGACCAATTATGCAGATAAACATATTTTGAATAATTATCTACTTTCTCATGCAGGATAAGCTGTTGCATTATTCAGTTGGAGGAACAGCTTAAACGTGACACGTTTATCACTGACAGGTTTACACACTGCAGCTATGGATATGTGACAGAAGAAAGGTCACATGTTTATGCGCTGTAGGTGTCAATAAAGTAACATCTGATTTGTCACACACGACTTAGGAGTTAGTAGTCGGATAGAGGAGCCCCAGTAATTGGAGCACAGCACCGTATATGTTAGAGGTCTGCACGGGCCGAAATTCCTAGGCCCAGCATGGCCCGTTCGAGATTAGGTTATACTCTACCACCCAGCCCGACACGATTGTCTAATTTTGTTTTACAATGGAATTATTTTGGTTATTATTATTATTATTATTATTATTATTATTGTTATAATATTATTCCTATTAGTCCACGAAGGGCTATTATCTGCAGTTCGATTTCCAGTACCGACATGAGCATTTTTTACCCTCGCTGGGAGGCCTGGCAAGGGATGCACGCAGATCCTTGGGACCAATTAAGGAGCCACTCTACAAGAATGGTGGTGGCCAAGGTCCTGGAATCATCATGTAGTAAGTGGATTGTTGACGGCATTCTGCCTTAGTGACCATATGCCGCCCCTATTACTATATTCTGCCCACGATGCTGGACGGAGGGAGGCGGAGTTTGCAGCTACCGTGCTTATTATTATTGTTATTATTATTACTATTCGCAATTGGTCGAAGCGAAAATTTCTCCTATTTATTTTATTAGTATTACTACCGCTATGCAAGTGTGGATGATGCTATAATTGTGCTGTTCCTTGCCTCTCAACAATACTGACCAAAAAATGTGATCAAGTAATTTTGTTCGTGTTTATTTTCAAGCCTGAGTCTGACAAACATTTTTCAAGTTAAACCCGAATCGGCCCTGTATGCTGGGCCAGAGGCCTAGGCCCGAGGGCTTAACCCGAGCCTGTGTAGACGATAGTGTCCTTTGTGCTTCCAACGTGACCCCTGGGAAGGATTGAAGTGGAAACTCGAAGGATGACCAGATTAGGACGACGATGTGCGCTAGCAAAGACTGTTTCTCTAATGATTCCAAATGACACCAATCTGACGCCGACTAGCCCTGCATTAGCCACCCGCAACCTGGTTCCCGCAAATAGCTTCGCCTAACGACCGAAGAAGCTACGAAAAAAACCCATGGTCAGAGTGACTGCTCCGTCGGGAATCGAATCCGGGACCTCTCGAATGCGAGCTTCACACGTTACCGCAAAGCCATCTCTTTTTGTTAAAACATTAATAATCTCTCGTACATTATAGTATCCATATTAAAAATGATTATTCTACTTAAGATATAACATTTTTACCAGAAATAATCCCAAATTAAGCAATATGCTCTTGGTTGTATGTACAATATGAAAAACTTAACATTACCGTTCGCATCTCGTGTCAATTTTTGTTGCTAACGAACACTTGCGAAAAAAAATAAGAATCGCGTATTTCTAAAGTGCTTTATATTCAAACCGAGAGACCTGTGTAGTAACGAATAATTTGAAAGTATGATGTGAAGCAACATATGTACTACGGGAAAACTAATACAATAACGCGCTTCTCAGCGTCAACATATTAATAATTTCTTTATTTAATATTTTTGTTCTAAGTTTTACGTCTTATGTATTTTTTGCTAATATTGTACGTTTAGTAATTAAAAGGATGTTAAAAACACATATATTCATAATGGCCATTAACAATGGCCTTTTCCTCTCATATTATATGTTATATGTTATAACGTTATGTATTTGTACTCTTGTCAGACTTCGAGTAGGAAGGCCGTGTATAAGCTCGTTTCTAAATAGACGCTAAAAACTATGTATTTAAAGTCTGACAGTTATACCTATTTTAACATGACAAGGTAATAGTGATTTGTGAATATCTACATGTGGTTTATCTTAAAGAGAAATAGTTAAACAGAATACGTGTGTGCAAAAATATTTTAAGATTCTCCATACCCAACCCTGACAAGACACAAATGCTCTGACACAAATACAGCAGTCGTGGCAAAATTATAAAACAATAATTACAACACACACACACACACACACACACACACACACACACAGATATACGACCATCAGATTCCAATCTACGAGAACGTTGTGATACATCACAAGAGTACGGGCATCAAGACGACCTACAGCATCCATCATCTCCCAACGGTTCATCATCAACTTAGTGGGGTCGTACCACGTAGGAACTACAGATGGTGCAGAAAGTGTTATTTGATATAAATTATACACTTCAATTCTCTAGATTTTTATGTAGCTGTTAGGTTTTGTTAATCTCTTACGGTTTGCCGTTATACGTAATTAGAATGATGAGGACTTCACAGGCTATTCGCAGAAAAATCAAGATATTAATTTTATTATTCATGCAAATATCTCAAACGTTATATTTTAATCAAAATCTCCGGGCAAGAATAACGGAAAGCTTTCCATGTAAAATGTAGTTTGGAGTGTTACATCCTTGGAAGCTGAACTTAAATGCCAAGTTTGGTATTTATTCAATTTTTGTGTGCTGTTCACACACACACGCACGCGCGCGCGCACCATTTCCCTAAAACATTTTTTTGGGTCCAGGGATTCCAAAACGTGTATTTTCGGCGGAATCTCGATATGAAATTTCTGGGTGGAATACAATACTTTCTCTACCTACCGTAATCAGGTGGCGAAGAAAGTAAAACTGCTCAAAATTTAAGAACATTCTATTCATAAGGTATGAATTAATGAATGGTGATACAATTTATATTGACGTATCAAGAAATATAAATTGCAAACATTGCGTATCTCAGATCACAACTTCGATATCATAACAATTGTATATCGAATGCCCCCATAGGTGAGTGGTCAGCGAGCTGACTACTCACCCGGAGTTACCAAGTTCGATTCCCAGTCAGCGAGTGAGAATTTTTCTTTAATTAGGAATAGTCCCTCCACAGAGTCAGGAAATGTGGATGTGACAGTGAATGTGCGTGTGAGAATAAGTTAAGAACAAAAACAACCTATAGTGAAAGGTAAAGGTTCGTACGGACGAACGGAGGGGGGCCCCGAAATCGGGGCAGCTGCCGCACGCAGGCCACCCGGTTCCTTGTGCTACTACACCCTAAGGGCGACCAACTCCGGAGGACGATGGTCACAAGCACAATGTTTCCAGATTAAACGCCTCCAACGTCGCCCGGGCCCATTCATAGTGCCCCGAGCCTCCAGGGTGCCCCCGAAGAAGCTCCCGCCCGAAAGCACCCAGAGGCGAGTTCCAGCCAAGCAGTCCCTGGACGACGTCAGGATGAAACTTCCTCAGAGCGTACCGTCCAGCCGCAACTCGACGAACGCCGTCAACAGATCCTACAATCCTGAAACAGTTGACAAGGAAGATAATGGGTACAGGAAATGTGGAGAGCAAGAGAGTCGAGGTAGAAGATGAACTAGTCCAGCATTCGCCTGCCAACCCGGGGAAACTACGAGAAACCCATGCGTCAAAGTGGATCGAACCCGGGACCTCCTGAATACGAATCACACTTGTTACTGCGGAGCCATCTCGTTCGATAAACCTACAGTAACCTAACCTAAAAGTTCAAAGAGTAAAAACACCATCAAATGTTTCAGTAAAACTCTCCGATATGACTATAGCAGTTAAAGGCCTATAGAAAAAAGAAGTATACACTATAAACATTTTATGTAAATGCTAAGGATTCTATGCCGGTGTCAATATTACTACAGTTAATTTCTGAAAAAGTATGTATGTGTGTGTATCCAAAACAGGATTATATACATATGTGCTACATTCACCTGACTTTGTCTGCTCAATCTTCTACAAAGTGTTATTAATGCTTATTATTCTAGCTAATTCTTATTAATCCTAACATACTTTCAATTCACATTTACGCATTTCGTTATAGAATCCAGTAGGTAATGCGATAATCAGATTTTCAAGAGCATGTCGCTATGTGATGGCTATAAAATTAATTGTTCTTTGCATGACCACTAGGGGGGAAAACCAATAACAACTTCTCATTTTAGAAAAGTAAGTATAAGTATTTCAAAATTTAAATCAATAACAAGCAACATCTCGAAAATGGTTAATTCAACAAAATAAACAAATAAATAAATGTAAATTATTTACGTTTGCATTTTTTGTGTAATAAGACTGTCTATCTCTTGGGGTTTACTGATTATGCAAAAACTATTGAAAACGAAAAGAAATTCGGAGGCTATTCTAGAAAGCTCAAGAAATGCAATATACATGCATTTCATTTCTCATGAAAATATCTTAATCATATGATATTTTATCATAATCGTTGGGCCAATTTTGTGAATATGACTATTTTCGAAAAACTTTCCATATAAAGAGTAGTTTGGGTTGGGGGATTTTCTTGAACATCTTCATTTTGCATCCTTAGAAGATCCTGAACTTAAATACAAAATTCGGGGTTTATAACAGAATTACACACGGATTTTTTTTAATAATCTTATGTGTTATATTCACAATGCTTTCGCTACTCATTCTTCAAGGTGCTATTATCACAAAACTTATATATCTCCTTCATACTAACTGAATAAACATTTGCAGAAATGGTTTTGTTGCATATTTACTTGTAAGTATAATGGGATCTGTAGCTGTTTCCCGTCGTCATCGATCTAGTCGTCTTATCTAGCGTCGTTGTGGCTCTTGCCGCTACTTCGTAGGAGTCGTCTTCAGGAATCGATGTCAGCGATGTCAGTAGGAAGCGCTCGTAGAATCTCAGGGTCAACTATCGGAGAATCGATCTGAAATTCCCTACTGTGATTATATCAGGGTAGGATACGGGAGTGGCGACACCAGGATATCGTCGAGAAAGAAACACCGTTTTCACTTTTCTCACTCCGGCGCGTCCGGCGCTAGTAATCATGCAAGATTCTCTTGTTTTCTCTAACACGTGCGATTCTTTAAACTGTCTTCCATTATTATCTCTTGGTCACTAACGTTTGCTTCGGAAAATTATTTAATTTCTCGGTGCTCTATCGCCGTTCTTTAGATTCGCCTGAATTTGAAGTAGTCACTTTACAAATATTAAATCGTTTATAAGCTTGGATAAAATTATCTTAACGAATATTATTAGCACATTAGTAAAACATTCCACATATATCACTTTATACTTACATAAAAGCGTGGCACTTAGCAAATTTCGGAACTTAGCGTCCTTTTCTGGCTCTGAGTATTGTGTGTTTTCTTAGCGAAGAATCATGGCAAACTATGTGAAATTCACGCTTACGTTTACAAATGTCAACTTACTACTCCCCTCCGATTTTTGTACATGCAACCTCGTCTTCTTATCTTCTCATTGATTCTAACAATTATTCTACATCCTTATTGGCTCTCCAGATGAAAATCCAAAGCTTAAACGGTAAGAAAAGACCGTTGCCTACAGCGTCTACTTTCTCTTAAAACTAGGTTCATCCCCTCGAAGTAGAGAGAAACGTTAGATTTCTATGGCCGCACCTTCGGAAAAACACAATGAACATTTTGAAGCGAAGGCAATTACGCCTTTATTTATTGGTCAATATTAATGAAACTTAAAACATATTTACACTTTTTGTAGGGCTCTGATTAATGTAGTTTTTAATCTAATTAGTTTAAAATTGTAGAAAATAATCAAATTGCGTATTGATTAATCAATAAATAATAAACTATATTTATTTAAGAATTACTTTTTGTGCAGATGTAATCAGGCGAGATATCGCTACAAAATGTCCCCTTTTGTAAAAGAAAATCGAATTCAACCAAAAGGCTTTCTTTTTACAAAATACTACCCTAAATGTATAGATCGATTACAAAATAGACAGTTTAATCTTTCATATACACATAACTGTTCCTGGAATATGGTGGATACACATTAACATAAAATTACATAAGTTATCGATGTGACACACATAAATGTTGCAACATGAACTGAAGTACTGTGGATGTAATGATATTTACGAAGATCTTGCAAAACAACACCCGTAACCTAGCCTAATATAAAATCAATTACATAGATACACTACGTGATCAAAAGTATCCGGACACCTGTCTGAAAATGACGTACAAGTTCGGGCGCCCTCCATCGGTAGTGCTGGAAGTCAATATGGTGTTGGCCCACCCTTAGCCTTGATGGCAGCGTTCACTCTCGCAGGCATACTTTCAATCAGGTGCTGGAAGGTTTTCTTGGGGAATGGCAGCCCATTCTTCACGGAGTGCTAAACTGAGGAGAGGTATCGATGTAGGTCGGTGAGGCCTGGCACGAAGTCGGCGTTCCAAAACATCCCAAAGGTGTTCTATAGGATTCAAGTCAGAACTCTGTGCAGACCAGTCCATTACAGTGATGTTATTGTCGTGTAACCACACCGCCCTAGCCCGTGCAGTATGAACAGGTGCTCGATCGTGTTGAAAGATGCAATCGCCATCCCCGAATTGCTCTTCGACAGTGGTAAGCAAGATGGTGCTTAAAATATCAATGTAGGTCTGCGCTGTGATGGTGCCACGCAAAACAACAAGGGGTGCAAGCCCCTCCAGGAAACACACGACCACCATAACACCACCACCTCCGAATTTCACTGTTGGCACTACACACGCTGGCAGATGACGTTCACCGGGCATTCGCCATACCCACACCCTGCCATCGGATCGCCACATTGTGTACCGTGATTCGTCGCTCCACACAACGTTTTGCCACTGTTCAATCGTGTAATGTTGACGCTCCTTACACCAAGCGAGGCGTCGTTTGGCATTTTCCTGCGTGATGTGTGGCTTATGAGCAGCCGCTCGACCATAGAATCCAAGGTTTCTCACCTCACGCCTAACTGTCATTGCACTTGGAGTGGATCCTGAATCAGTTTGGAATTCCTGTGTGATGGTGTGGATAGATGTCTGCCTATTACTCTTTACGACCGTCTTCAAATGTGGGAGGTCTCTGTCAGTGAACAGACGAGGTCGGCCTGTGCGCTTTTGTGCTGTACATGTCCCTTCACATTTCCACTTCACTGTCACATCAGAAACAGTGGACCTGGGGATGTTTAGGAGCGTGGAAATTTCGCGTACAGACTTCTGACACAAGTGAAGTCCGTGAGTTCCACGGAGCGTCCATTCTGCTGTTTCACGATGTCCAATGACTACTGAGGTCGCGGATAATGAGCACCAGACAGTAGGTGGCAGCACAATGCACCTAAGATTAAAAATGTATGTTTGTGGGGGTGTCCAGATACTTTTGATGACATAGTGTATTTACAAAGTATTTGTGTCACCTTCAGCGAAAGTTTGGCTAGCCCTGTTGCACTTTCGGGCGTTTATCATGTTCACCCCTGTGTGTTTGCGGTGATTATTGTATACTAGTTCCCCTCGGATCTGTGACCTATATTTTATTTTCGCTACCTGGGATATAGTGGGTTATAATCCCTTTTCACATAGTACTTTCTGACAAAATCCATTGGCATTGTTATTGACCTTTTGTGTTTTCATAATAAACAATTGCTTTGTCAGTCTGAATCATGGGGGTGTTTACACAGAAATATAACATGACACTTTAAATACTATATTTTCATGGGAAGTTCATAAGATAGGAGAACTTAGTTCTTTTCCCGAAAGTCATAGATATGCGCCTTTTTACTCGGTCATATACACATATTTATGGTTTAAATTTTATATTTTGGAAGTCATAAATTTTTGGTCTCATTTTTCCAGTCGTTCTAATTTCTTCTGTATACATATACATATATGGATTCCTTTAACTTTTTTGAAAAAGGATAAAATTATCTGAGATTGCTCATACACAAAGACAGATTATATTAATGATTCGTGTTTGCACCTCATGTAAGACAAATAATCACATGCAAGGTTTATTGGCATCTTATTACTTTCCATTGTTATTTGATCTCTGGTGGACAATTACTACTAGGAGGATATGGTTCTCTTGGAGGTGGTAATTTGTACGGTCGGAGAAATGTTATATGATGACGTCCGAAGGTCTTGCTCGTCTTCACATGTTTCCGCAATTTTTCCAATCGTCGCAGTTGCTTTGCCAAGCTGAGGTTCATAGTCAGATCAATTCATGAAAATCCTTGGTGCTATTGACTTAGTTTTCCACCGATGACGTCATTGTGACAGGAATGGTATTTGTAGCGTTTTCATCTCTGGGGTGGTCAGTACCAGCTGTTCCAATTCGGCTATAAAATTCCTGGCGTTGACTTTCGTTTCGTCGGCTCTCTACTGTCCATTCCAAACCAGAGTTCCCTCTGATGTAAACAGAAGCACGTGCTTCGGCTTGTCACGAACCCAAGAATATACTCTTACGCCAACGTAAATAGTTCCTTAATACATGTATTGTATTATGAAATATTAGAGCAGGAAAGGTATAGAACTGTACATTTTATTGCGGTTATCATAAGAACTCGTCGTTAAAGGTAATGGATATATACTAGCTGTTAAGAGATTACAAAATATGATTTTTGCCTACTATTGCGCTAACGCCGAGAGCTAGTTAATACCAACCGTATGCATGACTGCCACTCTCTTACATATACAAGAAATGCAGCAATGAATTCCCAGACGTGCTATCTGAGTACCGAATAAACACTTTGCGTAACACAGGATATATGATAAGCGAACAGTCATTCATAATACGGTAACACACATATGCTCAGCTCAGGTCAAATCTTGTGATTTAGTCAGTTGGTATTTGAGTTCACATGGCAGAGGAAGGTACGTGTTGTGCGAATAAACTGTTCAAATACACAAGCGGGAAACAGTTAAAAACAAACAATACTTCATATATTCTACTCACTATTACAAAAATACGACATTTGCATTATTGCATATTACGAAACTAATATCGGATTTTACAGGCGTTTCAGTGAGAAGTGTAACCAAAGCGAACAGGTAATATAAACAGACATAATACAACATAGAAGAAGATAAAATTTGGGAACTTGTTTTAAGTGCGACAGTGCTGTGGAATTGTGGATAAGGTTGTCATTATTTTGGAAAGTAGTTCCGATTCTGATATGGCAGCTGAGTCATTTCCGGAGGATAGGGATTTGGGTGTTGCACTTTTGCCCGAGGATTGTGATTAACGTAAGTAAAATGTTCATTGCCGCATACTTATAAAATCGATTGTTACCTCAGGTTGCATTTTGAACTATGATTCTCGCGCAGGGCGCCTTTTTATAGACTAAATAGTGTTCAACAAGCACGTGGGAGGGGAACAAGCAGCCATTATGGGCGGGGATTGCGAACTACTTTCGCGCGGATAATACAAAGAGTTTGTTTTCAGTGAAAGGCACTCTGGTTTGGAATGGACAGTAGAATCGGAGTTCCGATTGTATTGAACTCCCTCTCGGTTATGTTGCCGCCCTCGGTTCGAGCTTCTCTGGAAATTAGTATAGCGAATTTGCGGTGAGCGGTCACCTTGGAAGTGTGGGTGCAGGTTTTATCCTCCTCGTGGAGGTGGTGGACTGTCTCTTGGTAGACGATTTCTGTCGTTTGCAGGGAAACGAGGTACAATGTCTTGATATCGATTTCTGGCGTGGTCCCTAGATGATGAAATTCCTGCTCCCTGTCCTGAATAAATGGCACCTGGGCGTCTATCATTGTGTTCCCGGCGGTTTCTCTGGTTGTTTGGGATCCTCTTTTCGCAGGTTCCGGTCTCGAAGGGTAGTTCTTGAAGGAAGCTTTAAGTTCGAAGAACTGAGTGTAAGTGCTGATCCGGCCACTCGGATGGATTTGCGTGTTTTTGGAGGAAAGTGACCCGTGTCAATTTGAATTAAGTCCCAGGGCGAGATCTCGGACTCTATAAGTCTATTCTGATTGACTATCCTGAGGAAGCAATCCTGCATGGACAAATCGTTGAAGGGGTCATATTTTCTGGTTAAAATCTCCTGTCTGATGGCAGTTTGTCGATGTACGCCCCAGAATTGCGCGAGAAAGGCTTGCCTGAAGGAAAGATGGTATGACAATCAAACAATTCTAGCCCATTCTGATGTCCTACTTCGCAGCTGCTTCTTTGTTATAGGCATTTTACGTGTCTCTGGTACATGTTTAAGGTGAAGATATTCGTTCAGCTCACAAATAAATGACAGAGGGCAGTCATATTTTGTTCCATGGAAAATGTTGCACCTATTTCATTTAAGCGGGATTTATGATTGCCACCAGAGAAAGAATGAGTCATGCCACAATCATTACTATACACAGCATTTACATGTCACCGTTGTTACGAGTAAAACTACTATGGGTGTTGTTATTGCATGCACTTAACGTAACCTGTGGATTTAACATATCAGTGCACACACGCTATTGGAGGCGTTGAAAGGTTTGTGAGACTTGCTGGGCTGTACTGCTATCACTATTGTCGATATTATCGCTGACATTGTTATTTGCATTACTGACAGTTTCTTTTAACAAATTAATTTCCTTTTCAAAAGTTTTATATTTATTCTCTATTCCTTCCAGGCAACTGTTAGTGCTTGCATTTTGAATGCTTATAGATAAAGCTACCTACTACGTCTTTATTAATGGAGGATATTTCCCTCTCCACAACATTGCTTAACTGTGTTTGTGCTTGCATGAAATTGTCTTTGTTTTCCTGAATCACTTCCAGAACCCTTTGTTCAGTTTCCTTATTAGATTTCTGACACTTTTCTTTTGTCTGCTCGATTTCAGAAAGTACATTATCCATCTTCTGTTGAACTCCTTATTACTATTTTCTATCAGTTCCCTGAATTCCTGAAGATAATTAGAAAATATTTCATCCAGTTCCCTGTTACATTTGATGATCTATCAAGTTTCTCAAATAACTCTGTTTTAATTGCTAATTTTCTGTTCAAGGGTTTTATTACCTTCCTCTAATTTTTTTGTTACTTTCTTCTAATTTTTTGTTACTCACCTCTAAGTTTTTCGTGTTTCCCCTAATTCAGTTTTTAGAGAGTCGTTTATTTTACTTTCTAAACCTTTAAGAGAGTCATTAAATTTCTTGAGTAAGAGGTTAATATCGAACGTTTCGGGTGGTGGGGAAGCAGATCTGTGGACAGTAAATAAATCCTTGGCAACCCTCGAAGGATACACAGGTTCACTAATGGGAGGCCTTTCTGGAGAATAGAGGTCATTACCCTGGTTACCCTGACAGATGAAACTTTCGGTCGTGTTCATTCTGTAATCTCTTTGGTCTTGCAATGTTTTTAGATCAGATAGAGATTTTCCATTTCTCAAAAACATGTTAGCATGCACACCTAGGAATTTTGCATTGTCTTACTTTTCGTTGCGGTAATGATTTACCGTCTAGTAGTCCCGAGTATGAATCTTGGGCCTTCTGTGGGTATGAAGTTCCTGTGTTGCAGTTTCTCGTCGTAGGTGTCCTTTGCGATGTAAGTCTGGAACGTTTTTCTCGAGCCCCACGTTGGGCGCCAGGTATGTAGCGGTTTCCCATCGTCGTCGATCTAGTCGTCTTACATTGCGTCGTTGTTCCTCCGGCCGCTACTTCGTAGGGGTCGTCTTCAGGAATCGATGTCACCAATGACAATAGGAAGCGCTTGTAGTATCTCAGGGTCAACTGTCTGAGAATAGATCGGAAATTCCCTACTGTGATTGTCAGGTCAGGACACGAGAGTGGTAACACCAGGATATCGTCGAGAAAGAAATTTGCTTTTCACTTTTCTCACTCCGACGTGTGTTTATGCTAAGGATCCTGCAAGATTCTCTTGTTTAGCCTAACATGTGCGATTCTTTAACACCGTCTTTCCTTAGCGAAGAATCATGACAAAGTATGTGGAATTCACACTGACATTCACATATATCAACTTACTACTCCCCTCCGATTTTTGTACATGCAACCACATCTTATCTTCTCATTGGTTCAAAAAATTATCCTATAACTTTATTCGTTCTCCGGTTGAAAATCCGAAGCTTAAACGGTAAGAAAAGGCCGTTGCCTACAGCGTCTACTTTCTCTTAAAACTAGGTTCTACCCCTCGAAGTACAAAGAAAAGTAGGGTTTTTATGGAAAAATACAATGAACGTTTTGAAGCGAAGCTACTCTATTTCGCCTAAGTCTTGCAGACTTTTCATGCAATTGCGCCTCTATTTATTGAACAATATTTATGAAACTTAAAACATATTTGCACCTTGAAGGGCTCTTGATTTATGTGGTTTTTAATTCAACTACTTTGAAATTGTAGAAGATTATCAAATTGCGTGTTAATTAATCATTAATAATTCATAAATTATAATTATTTCAGAATTACTTTTTGTGCAGATGCAATCATGCGGAAAGATAGTTACAGATTAGGAGAATATAGTAGGCTTAAACGACAATCAAATATTTTAAGAGCGGGTCACTCTTTGTTAGCTTTGAAATTCCGCTCTGTTTGCATAACCAGGAGAAAATTGCGAATAGCAGTTTTTCTCTTGAGAAAAGTATATATATTGGGGGGAGGAAATTCAATCAAACACTAAATAATATCTCCGAAATGGTTAATGCCACAAAAAAATTTATTTGGCATAAATTGTGTGCTTTAATCAGATCTGCATTTTTTGTGTAGTAAGATTTTGTCTATCCTTATTGGCTACCAATTATACAAAACTCATTCATAATGAAGAGAATTTCATAGGCTTTTCCCAGAAAATACAAGATGTACATTTTATTTGTCAATAAAACATCTTAATTGTTAATCAAAATCGTTAGAACTATTCCTGAGAAAATAAATAATAAAAGAAACTTTCCCCACATAGTTTTAGGGATTTTCATGAAAATCCTTTTGTCGTAACCTTGGAAAATTCTTAACTTAAATACCAAGTTTGGCATTTACCGACTTTTCGTCTTTGAATTTTGCTGTTCGCAGACATACGCACGCACAGATTCACGCACGTATATGCATACATACACACATACATATACACACATACATAAATACACACACATACACATACATACATAAATACACATACATACATAAATACACACATACATACATACATACATAAATACACACATACATACATACATAAATACACACATACATACATACATACATACACACATACATACATACATACACACATACATAAATACACACATACATACATAAATACACACATACATACATAAATAAATACACACATACATACATACACACGGGCCTTTTTCTAAAAATGCTTTGGGCGGGGGGAGGGGGTTCAGTGAGTCTCAAAATGTATATTTCGAGTGAAATCTCGGTATAGAACATTTGGATGGAATGTAATACTTCCTCTACTTATAAGAAGCATGTTAATAAGTAACTGGCACGGAAAGAAATAAACTTTTGCAGGAAGTAGTTTGTAGTACCCTATATAAACATAAACGATGGCGAATGCAGAACAAATGGATTTTTACTTTTTTTACCTCGTACATAGAAGGTAGAGAAGCTATTGCATTCCACCCAGAAATTCCATACCAAGATTTCACTGTACATACATGTTTTGAGGTCCCTTGAACAAAAAATAGGTTTTAGGAAAACGTGCGTGTCTGTGAATAGCATAAACCAAAAACTACAAGTTGGACAAATACCAAACTTGATATTTAGGTTCAGTAGTTTCAAAAGATACGACACAAAGATTTTCAAGAAAATCCCCCCACTCCAAGCTTTTTATTTTCTAATAATAGTTCTAATGATTTTTATTTAAATACCATACATTAAATACATTTATATGACAAACAATATGTATGTCTTGAATTTTCTGGGAATAGCCTGTGAAATCCACTTCATTTGGAAGGAATTTTGTATAATCTTGTATGACAACGTTAAGCATAGACGAAAACGTACTACATAAAAAATGTAGATCTCTTTAAAACCCACGGTTTCTAACAAATAACCTTTTTTTGTGGCATCAACCATTTTCCGAGAACCGTTATTAATGGTTCGAATTCTTCAATGCTTGGGCACTCTTTCAATCCTGCTGATTTTCAGCTGTTTCTCGCGATGTCATGAAAGAGTATAAAATTTGAAGGCAGTCTATAGCGTCCAGTTCTAAAACATTTCACTATCGCTATTCGCTTTGTATGTATAAGGAAATGTGCAATGCAGCTATTTCCGAAAAGGAAGTCGATAGCAAAATCAACTTTAGTAAGAATAACTTATATACCCACTAATAAAAGATAGAGGGTAAAGAAAATAATGTGAATGTAACACATCAGCTATTTGGTTTAAGTGATGCTATGTTTGACCAGCACTAGATAACTGGTTGACCTGATATGATTGTTTTCAACTTATATGTATGTAAAAATCTGATGTGTTACACTCACATGACTTTCTCTACTCTTGTACAATCTAATTTTACAAACGCCTATTCTCCATATGGTTCATGTTAATCGAGATATCGAGATGTCAATCTTATTGGTAATTTTCTTGTAGATGCAAGGGAAATATGGTAGCTTTTAAGCGATAGTCAAATATTTTAACGCTGGTTGCTATGTGGCGCATTCCATTCTCTTTGCATGTCCAGGACATAAAAAAAATGAATAACGCATTTGAGAAAAAGTATAAGTATTGGAAAATTTAAGGAAATAACAAGCAATATCTCGAAAACGGTTCACTCAACAAAAGAAATGTATATGACATAAATTGTGTATTTTAACGCGATCTACATTTTTTGTGTAGTAAAATTTTGTCTATCTCTTATGGTTTACCAGTTATGCAAAAGTCGTTCACAATGAAGAATACTTTTGGAGACATTCCCAGAAAATTCGAGATATACATTTCATTTCTCATGACATTATCTTAAACATATGATATTTTCATCAAAATCGTTAGAGCCATTTTTGAGAAAATTAAAATTTTCGAAAAATGTTCCATGTAAAGGGTAGTTTGGGGTGGGGGGATTTTCTTGAAAACCTTCGTGTCGCATCTCTGGAAGATACTGAACCTAAATACCAAGTTTGGTGCTTATCCGACTGTTCGTTTTTGAGTTATGCTGTTCACAGACACACAGACACACACACAGACACACACACACACAGACTACACACAGACACAGACACACACACGGACATGTTTCCAAAAATGCTTTTTTTGGATTCAGGAGGTCTCAAAACATGTATTTCCGGCGAAATCTCGGTATCGAATTTTTGGGTGGAATGCAATACTTCCCCTACTTACTATACGTAGTAGAGAAAGTAAAAATGAAGTTAATCAATTACCTGTCAGAACCTCTGGTGGCCCTGTAGTGCACTGAACTGTTGTGAGTTTAAGCGTATGTTAATTTCCTCGTGACCTCTGAAAAGGCGGAGAGACATTAAAACGTACGTACATTAAGATGTCAACCAGTTATCATACAAGGTAAAAAGCTTGGTAAATACAATGTCAGAGGCTCTATACATATCTCAAAGATGTTTACACAACAGGAAAGATAAGCCTTTGTTTTTATCGGGCTTTAAATACCAAATTTAATGACTTAAGGCAGCCCTACAAAATATTAAATTTACTAATCAAACATTTCCCCCCCCCCAATCTAATAAAGAAACTAACTATTCATTAGCTCTCGAAAATGAAACGTGTCTACACAGCATTTGTTACACCTAGATTATTGATCGCGCTTTAAATGTTGCTTTTAATAACGCAAAAAAATTTATGGTCTTTGAAATCTCTAAAGTTACAGTTTGCTTCTTAACTTCAAGCAGAACTGATATTTACGCTGATATTTTGATTGTTTATCAAGATAATACCATAAACAAGTCATTTTAGTCCAAAAGAACTACGAATTCTTGCAGGAAAATTCTGTATACTTACACAATCCAAAACGAAATACAAACTTAACTGAAGAGACAAATGGTCTTTTGGCGTGTTTCTCATTACTCTCTAAAGAAAGTTTAATCAAAATGCTGGAACGATTTCACCGTAAACTGCCATTCATGCTTGTCATGCCTGATGAGAATAAATAGAAAGTTTGATTTACGGCACGGGGTGTTATCTAATCTTTCAGAGGTAAGACGTGTACCTTTTCCTACACTATAAGAACAAGGTTTATTTTCTGATCTATATTATCCATATTAATATTATAAAGACGAAAACCTGTATGTATATACAGCGTGGACAATTTAATTTGAGAATGTACAATATCTCCAAAACTAAGCGTTGTAGAAAGAAATGTCTAATAAAAGTTGCTTGGCATTATGGGGGAAAGTAAATGTCATTAGTCCTGTTTTCTTTATAGGGCGTTATGATGGTCATTTTAGAGTCAATTTAAGTTTCTTTAAATGGGAACCTACAATTAGGGTCAATTCATTCATGCCGAAAATTATATAAATTTATCTCAGAAGAACCCCATTGATTGAAGTCATTTTAATAAAGATATCACAGATAATTTAAAGAAGCGTATAGTAAGAAATAGTGGGAAGGATAATTGATGTGTCGCTAACCTTAGCAATGTGTAATAGCTATGATCTTTCGTGGACATAGAGAAAAACTTGGTGAATCACACAGTGGTAATTTTCTTACTGTTATTGAATTTCTTAATAAATGTGATCCCTTTTTATCTTGATTGTGAATGAGAAGGCATAAAGCAAAAACACCTACTTAAGTCCCCAAATACAAAACGAACTCATTCATACGCTGTCTTCACAAATGGAAAAAGAGATAATAGCAGAAATCATGACGATGGTTCTATTCCATAATATTGGACACTGCCCAATACGTAACTATTATGCGGTCCAAATCTCTTGACGTTTGAGGCATGTCCACTAATACGTCACTAGCGAATAGCAGTAATGCGGCGTTGCCTCGTGCGGACAGTACACCTTGACGCTGGTAAAACTAATTATAATACCATGTGCGCGCATACGTATTTCACATTTCAGCAAACAGTTAGGATAAAAGGCTTGCGTTTTCCTGAACATAGTTATCTTTGTGGTGAGACTTTTAGTCATAGTTCTATTATGCTTCTAACAGTAATAAATTCTTTGCTGTCGAAGTTATTTGAGATATATATATATATATCTCAAACTCATCATGAAAATTCTTTCAAAGCTCTCTGACGCAGCTCTACAAAACCCTGGCTTTGTTTCACAGAATAATACCAATTGAAAAACCAATGATTAAGTTCATTTTAATGGTTATTAGGTTACTTCTGCATAATGCCGAGTCCTAGAACCAAGCACGTTTCGGTTACATGAGAAGAGCGTGTTTGCGCGTTTTATAGCATTCAACACCTCGTTACTTGGAATGCACTACAAAAAAAAACAAGAAAACAATAAGCCAACTGAGAACTATAAGCAAAGAATCAGCAACATCGGGAAAACATCAACAATGGAATTTATAGTACCATTGATGCGATAGCTCAAGGTTAAAACATTGTTAAAACATTAGCAAAGCAAAAATATTGTTGGTGTACTTTTTACAGCGCGCTTGCTGGAAAATTAAGCAACTCAGTATTGAATTCAATTTCGATTTACTCAGTTCTTACAGAGATAGACTTTGTCCTAGCGCTTATAAAGTTAGCTCTTTCATGAAAATATCGCTTTGTAAGCCCAGTATTACCAGTGGATATAGCAATAAGGTTAGGGTTGTTGTCTTCAGTGTGTATAATTTCTTTAAATAGTACGCCAACGAAGAAAAATGCAAAAAGTTTAACTTCACAAATGTCAAGAACTTACGGCTAAGGCATGATCATTGTACATCAACTATTTTACGTGTGCAGAGAAGCGAGAAAGGCGCACACATTGGGAGCCCCGAAATTGATGCATCGTCGAGAAAGCATATACGTTTAACTAAGAAAGTAACAAACCTGGAGGATTTCGAAAAAGATGTATGGCGCAGTGTTTTTGAATTTTATGATAAAGGAGAATTTCCGCCAGCAAAAAGTTAACGGTGGTGCTTAGAGAAAAGATAGGGTATGCAGGTTCTGTTTGTTCTACCAAAAGGCTTCTGAAACGTTTAAGATTTAGATATAAGAAAACTCATGATGGGCAACAGTTGGAACGAAGGGACATTGTTGCTGCAAGACAGAAGTTTTGCGCACCATGCATGATATAAGACAATCAGGTGACACTCGGCCCATATATTAGGCGAAATATGGGTAAACCAGAATCACACATTGAACCATATTTGGCAGGAATGTTCTAGAAATTTAGGTCTAAAAGTTCCGGCTGGGAAAGGAAGCAGACTTACAGATTTTTTTTTCGAGTGGAGGAAAAATACTTTTGCGTACTAACCCCATAAATGGGAGTGTGGGACTCCACCGCGGCGCGAGCCGTGGCCCTACCCACTAAAAAAACCTCCACCGGAGAGAATTCAGGTATAGGTGTGGCAGTACCGCCTATGCACCTGCGGATTTGAGGTGTAGGTATATTGGCCAGCCCTCAGGGCATGAGCCTGGGCAAGGAGAGGAGGCCGGACGTAACCATGACCGAAGCCCTGATTACGCCCTGGCGAATTTGGAAGTTTGGTGATATGTGATTCCTTGTTCACGCCGAGGCGTGTCGTCTTGTTATATTGTAGGTGTTGAGCATCACAGGTGCGCCCTTGTGTGCGAGTCGGATCTTGAGCCGGAGGCTGCGTCCCTGAAACAAATCATTCTAGGCATGCACAATACATATGTTTACACTTATTTTGCGTTAGTCGCAGATTTACGTAGGATCGGTTCATACAGGTTTCCTTTCGACAGAAAATTGAAGAAAACTGGCAATTATCGCGAGGTGTTGACATCCGATTCATTTCGGGAGTGGTTCTTAAACAGATTTTAAAATTATCTAGAATGGAATGGAATGGAATGTTGGTTTACGGCGCTCAACTACCGGGGTTATAAGCGCCGTTCTAAAACAGAGGAAGGTAAAAGCCAAAGGTATACATAGAAAGTTATAAATCACAGCAAAAGCTGAAGACATGAATCAAAATAAAAGCAAGGTAAAAGTCAAAGGTAAATAGATATAACGAGGAGAATAAAAATGAAACACCGAACGTGAAGCACCTCAGGTAGAAATATTAAAAACGCAGGTGTAAGGTAGCCTCGGATAAAAACTTAAAAAGCTTATCAACCGATTATCTAGAGGAAGGCAGTATAATTATTATGGATAATGCGCCTTATCACTCTGATTCTGTGAAAAAAATTCCAAATATTTCCTCCAGAAAAGGCGATATAGTTCAGCGGTTAGAAGAAAAAGGCGTTGTCTTTTCTGATTTGGAAACAAAAGCAGAGCTTTTACAAGTGCAGCCTTTCAAAAACGGTGAGAAAATGTTTGAATTGGAATCTAATGGCAATGAAATGGAACATCAGGTTATGACACCCCCTTATCACTGCAAGTACAATCCCAAAGAGCTTATGTGGGCTCAAATCTAAAGAGAAGACGCTAAAAAAATAATTCTTTCAACATTGCGGGCGTGGAAATATTAATCAATAATGAACTAGACAAGGTGTCTCGATAAGACTGGTTACGTGTGTAAAGCATGCAGAAAAACTACAAGAGGAGGATTTCCAAATGAAATAGGACGCCCAAACGTTTAGAACCCATTATCATTAACCTCAAAGACGACAGTGATACTGAAGACAGTGAGGCTGACGAGGATCCGGCGACTGCAGTGATATCGAGAACGATGAGGACATGCCATTAGCTGTACCACTTGAATGATAAAGGATGCATAGAAAGGTATGCTTTTATTGCTCTACTTTTCCATTAGTGTATCTCTTCTTGTTTTATTATAGTTTTTAAGTGAACATTGCGATGACATTTATAACAAACGCGTAACGTTCTGAGTAAGAGAAGCCAACTGAAGTTTGGCAACCGCGCGGTCACTCCATTTGGTTGTTACGAAACTTCAAGAGATTTGGACGCACAGTAAGCATGGTCAGTTAAGTTTAATTTTACATACATCTTAGTAAAGGAGAATGCAAATAACACACCTATAGAGCTCACGATACTGGAAAGTTTTCTATTATCTTTGAAAGCTGGAGATGGAAGTGTACACGGAAAAGCTACTACAGTTTCAGAATTCATTGAAAACAAAGGAACTTCCATACAACAATGCAGAAATCAAGATTACGATGGAGTGAAAGTGGTGAGTAGAGTATATTCAGGACTGCAAGAGCGGTTCAAAAGACAGGAGCCGACTGCCAATTATGTACGTATATTGTACTGTCCACAACTTGAATTTAGTCCTGAGAGAGCAGGTAAGATGCCACAGATAACATCCTTTACAACTGGCTTGAAAGAATATATAGGATTTTCAGTTCAGTATTAAAACATGAAAACTATTAGAAGAAATAATAATCGAAAAAGACAACTTTCACCGCAATTTCCTCACCAACTACTCATGGTCCGTAATGTACTTCAGAGCGATATCAAAGGTATTAAAAGTGTATCAGTGAAACAGTTAACAGATCTAATCCTTAAAAAGAATCACATAATTATTTCAAGTGTCCCGGATGTCTAACTCTTCCTGTGACAGCGGCTTCAGCAATAGGGACTTTCTCAAAATTAAAATTAATTAATCACCATGTGCGCAGTTCGATGACGCAGGAACGCTTGTCTACCTTGGTAGATGATAAGCATTCAGTGGAAAGAGGATGCACATTAAATCTTGATGTGCTAGTGGATGAATTTGCTAGGAAGAATCCTGCAAGAAGACGGCGATTAACATGCTTCTTTTTTTATAAATAACTTCCTTTGTTGTTGTTATTCACTATTAATTGTTTCAACTTACTTTCTTTATTGCTTACCTATGGTAGATAGAGGGAGTGTATGTTCTACCCATAATTCGATATCGAAATTTTATGATATCAGTATATATGTGGTGTGTGGCATAATGTAAAATGTCTGATGTGTTACATTCAGATGACTTTCCCTATTCACTAGCGTATATTTTTATATAACTTCTACGAACTATTCTTACGAAAGCACATTTTTCTATATACTTTATATTAATCGAGATAAACATTTGCAGAAATTATTTTCTTACACAATTCGTTGAAGGTACAAGGGGATTGAGGTAATCGAATCGATAATTAGATGTTTAAAAGCTAGTCGTTATATGCTGGATTTGAAATTCAACACTCTTTCCATGATATCGAGAGAAACAACTGAATAGCGACAGCATTTTAAAAATTACAGAAGTTGAAAAATACATATCAATAATAATGGATATCTCGGAAGTGGCTGATGGCAAAAAAACGTTATTTGAAATAAAGTGTCTTAAAGAAATTTACATTTTTTATGTAGTTGTTTTATCTATATCTTAACGTTTATCAGTTATACAAATTGTACAAAATTCCTTCCAACGAAAAGGACCTGATAGGCTATTCCCAGAAAATTCAATATATGCATTATATTTCTCATATATTTAAAATATATAAATATAGGTAAATATACTTGGCTAAAGCCAAGTAAAGGAATCCGTGCTGTGTTAAGCTCCATTATTTTAAATTCAAATTCAACTATACAGTCTGTAAAATAAGGACATGACACTTCGTTTATGCTACTGTACGTAACACACTCCTAGCAAGACTGAAGGAATACAGAGAGGCGAGGCGAGGCAGCAACATGGTTTCTGCAGGAACCAACTTAAGAGGGTGGTACTAAACAAACAACAGCTGCTATTTTGAGAAGGGAAGAAGAGGGTACCTTTGCTACATAATGGTGTTGAAAACTACGAGTTCCTCTTCGTTTTCCCCCAAAAAACAGATGTCGTTTTTAGAAGGGAAGAAAAGGTTTCTTATAGCTGCATATTGTTCTGGCTTTTGTTTTACTTATAACTTTTGTTTTATTCATATTTAATGTCGCCTTACAGTATAGGTTTTGTAGCGACAACATGTATTAATATTGTTACAGTAATCCAAACATGTTAAAAGTTTGACACATGTTTACAATAAACTGGCTAATTAAAAATCTTAAGAATTTAAATAATGGCAGTAAATTGGTCGGTGCATGTAATGATGCCGAAGATCTGTAGGAACTTGGTTGTAGATCCTGTAACTGGAATAGCGGTCACAGTCGGTAATAATGTGTTTCATTGTCAGTCTTTTGTTGCAATGTCCACAAAATGGAGGATCCTGTCTGGTAAATAGGTAGTCTTGAGTTACTTTAGTCCGGCCAGTTCTCAACCTGGTGAGTAAGACCTGTTGATGCCGGTTGAGAACTTAATAGTTATTTATAAATTATGTGTTAGCACCTACTTCACACAAATTGCTGTTTTGATTATTTTCAGATTTGCATTTCCAATGTTATACCAACTTTTCTTAATATTCATTATAGCATCTTCATGTGGGACAGGGATAAAAGGATAAATTGGTGTTTGTCTTGCTGCTTCCTTTGCAGCTTCATCTGTTTCTTTCATTACCCTCTGTTCCTTAAGGAAAGTATGCATTTTGAATTTCTTTGGTTAATAGGTTATTTAATGAGTACCAACTTCACTGCAGTCATGTTCGGAATTAACAGAAGTCAGGTATGCTATTTTGTGACATTCGGTGTCATTCAACTCCTTTCTCCCTCCAACTTCGTGTGCTGGGGGTTGTCGGACTTTGCGACACAGTGCTAATAGAATAGTAGTTCCTTGGACAGTAGGCAAACCAAAGAACAAAACAACCAGAGGCACCCTGCTGTAAGATAAGCCGATTTTCACTATATTCTAATAGGAATCACTGAGCGCAAATGAAAAATTAATTCATATAACTGCATCGCATCGACTGCAGCATTCTCTCTGGCACATACACTCGCTGCCATTTATGCCGTACCCGCAGCTTTGGGAGGCACTCTACTGGCCTTCACAGGTGAGGATGTGTAGTAAGGAGGTGGGCGTATCTGTTTACCTTTTCGCGCATGCAGTGGTATCCTGTTTTATGTGCACAGTTCTACATTACTCTCATATGAATATATAACTTTGAGCAATAGCTTTACTCTTCATTACTTATAACAACATATTAAAATAATATACAGTTAAATACAGTAAAATAATGTTTTGCACAACACCTCCACGAGCAAATAATTTAAATGACAACATAATGTAAAACTGAAATGTATTATACATTTTACTTTGAAATCTCAACCTTGATCAGCTGTTACCAGTGCAATAGTCTGAGCTGGCGATGGCAAAATTAATGCTTTACAATGTTAAAATATGTGAATTACAAAATACCTTAAACAGTACAAGCGAAAGTGCATATTTTTGCTTAATACTAGTTATATTTCCATGCCAAGCAAACACATTCATTCATATCTAGACCAGTTATGCAGAAACACATATTTTGAATAATTATCTGCTTCCCCATGCAGTAAAAGTTGTCACATCATTCAGTAGGAGTAACACCTTAAACGTGACCCGTTTATCGCTGGCAAATTTACACATGCAACCATGGATATGTGACAGAAGAAAGGTCATATGTTTATGCTCTGTAGGTATCATAAAATAACATACGAAATGTCACACACGACTTAGGAGTTAGGAGTAGTCGAATAGAGGAGCCCCCAGCAATTGGAACACAGCACCGTATATGTTAGGACTCTCAAGGGCCGAAATTCCTAGGCCCAGCCCGACCCTATCCGAGTATAGGTTATACTGTACCTTGGAGGCCTAGACCCGAGGGCTTGTCCCGAGCCTATGTAGACCTCTATTGTCCGAAGGCAATAGTGAGTCATTTGTGCTTCCAACGTGACCCCTGGGAAGGATTGAAGTGGAGACCCGAAGGATGACCAGATCAGGACGATGATGTGCGCTAGCAAGAACGGTTTCCCTAATGATTCCAATATGACACCAATCTGACGCCGGCTAGCCCTGTCTTAGCCACCCCCAATCTGGGGGTCCCGGAAATAGCATTCGCTACCGACTAAAAAAAAGTGGTCAGAGTGGCCGGTTCGTCGGGAATCGAACCGCTCCCAAATGCAAGCTTTTCACGTTACCGCGAAGCCATCTAGCCCGGTAACACAGATGACTTTCTCTACCCTTTATACAACTTTAATAATCCCTATAGATTATAGTATTCTTATTAAAAGTGATTCTCCTACTTATTCACGATACATCTTTTTACCAGAAATAATCCTAAATTAAGCAATATGCTCTTGGTTGCATGCGGAATACGAAAAACTTAACACAACCGATGGCATTTCGTGACAGTTTTTGTTGCTAACGAACACATGCGTGAAAAAAAAAATCAGATGTGTTACACTCACTATTGCTAATTTTCTGGTAAGTGCAAGGGGAATATGGTAGGCTTTAAGCGATAGTCAAATCTTTTAAGAGCTGGTTGCTATGTGGAGCTTTCTTTCCCTTTGCACGTCCAGCACAAAAAAAATCCCATTTGAGAAAAGTACATATATTGGAAAATACAAACAAATAACAAGGAATATCTCCGAAATGGTTCACTCCGCAAAAAAATGTATATGACATAAATTGTATGTTTTAACGAGCTCTACATTTTTTGTTAACAAAACTTTTGTCTATCTTTTACAGCTTACCAGTTATTCAAAAGCCATTCAGAAAGAAGAGGACTTTTGGGTACTTTCCAGAAAATTCAAGATATACCTACATTTTGTCATGAAAATATCTTAAATATGTGATACTTTCATCAAAATCCTTAAAGCTATTTTTGAGGAAATAACAATTTTCTAAAAATGTTCCATTTAAAGGGTACTCTGGAGTGGAGGATTTTCTTGAAAATGTTTTTGTCGCAGCTTTGAAAGAAACTGAACCTAAATACCAAGTTTGGTATTTATCCGACTTTTCGTTTTTGAGTTATGCTGTTCACAGACACACCTTTTTCTAAAAGTGTTTTTTTTATTCAGGGGGCCTCAAAACATGTATTTCCGGTGAAATCTCTGTATCGAATTCTTAGGTGGAATGCAATACCTCCCTTATTTACTATACGCAGTAGAAAAAGTAATAAGAATCACGTATTTCTAAGGTGCTTTATATTCAAACCGAGAGAACTTATATGTGTATTAACGAATAATTCTAAAGTAAAACAAAGTGTTATTTGATATAAATTTTATACTTCAATTAATCTACATGTTTGTGTAGCTGTAAGGTTTTGTTTATGTCTTAAGGTTTGCCGTTATACGTAATTAAAATGACGAGGAGTTCACAGGCTATTCGCAGCAAAATCAAAACATTAATTTTATTATTCATACAAATATCTCAAACGTTATATTTTAATCAAAATCTGCGGGCAAAAATAACGAAAAGCTTTCCATGTAAAATGTAGTTTGGAGTGTTACATCCTTGGAAGATGAACTTAAATGCCAAGTTTGGTATTTATTCAACTTTTCGTTTTTTGAATTGTGGTGTTCACACACACACACACACACACACACACACACACACACACACACACGTGCGCGCGCACCACTAAACTAAAACTCTTCTTGGGCCCAGGGATTCCAAAACGTGTATTTTTGGCGAAATATCGATATGAAATTTTTGGGTAGAATACAATACTTTCTCTACCTACCGTAGTGACGTGGTGAAGAAAGCAAAACTGCTCAAAATTATGAAAATTATATTATTAAGATATAAATTAATGAGTAGTGATACAATATATAGGTATTGTATAAAGAAATATAAATTGCAAAAACTATATATATATATATCAGATCACAACTTAAAATTAGAGAAAAAGAAGTTAAATAGAACGATATAATTATAACAATTGTACACCGAATGCCTCCATGGTCGAGTGATCAGAGAACTTACTCATACGGAGGTCTCGAGTTCGATTCCCTGTTAGGGAGTGATTTAATTAGGATTATTCCCTGCCCTCCATAGAATCAGGAAATGTGCGTGTGAGAATAAGTTAAGAACGACAAAAACCTACAGTGAAAGGACGAACGGAGGGTAGCCCGGAAACCGGGCAGCTACCACCACACAGGCCAACCGGCCCTTGTGCTGCTACGACTCCCGGTTGGGAGGGTGAGGGGAGACCCCCGAAGGGCAACCAGCTCCGGATGACGACGCGCACAAACAGACGGGGTCCCAAATGTTTCAGTTTAAGCACCCGATATGACTATAGCAGTTAATGGGCTATAGAAATGAACCAAAAAATCTGATGTGTTACAATCACATGACTTTATCTACTGTTGTACAAACTATTTTTACAAACGCTTATTCTCCATCTACTTCACGTTAATCGAGATAAACATTTGCAGACTCTATCTTATTGCTAATTTTCTTGTAGGTGTAAGGGGAACATGGCAGGCTTTAAGCGATAGTCAAATCTTTTAAGAGCTGGTTGCTATGTGGAGCATTGCGTTCTCTTTGAATGTCCAGGACATTAAAAAAAATCTGACGTGTTACACTCACATGAGTTTCTCTACTCTTGTGCAAACTATTTTTTCAAACGCTTATTCTCCATATGCTTCATGTTAATCGAGATATCGAGACGTCAATCTTATTGGTAATTTTCTTGTAGATGCAAGGGAAATATGGTAAGTTTTAAGCAATATCAAATATTTTAACGCTGGTTGTTATGTGGCGCATTCCATTCTCTTTGCATGTCCAGGACATAAAAAAATGAATAACGAATTTGAGAAAAAGTATAAGTATTCGGAAATTGAAGGGAATAACAAGCAATATCTCGAAAACGGTTCACTCAACAAAAGAAATGTATACGACATAAATTGTGTATTTTAACGCGATCTGCATTTTTTGTGTAGTAAAATTTTGTCTATCTCTTATGGTTTACCAGTTATGCAAAAGTCGTTCACAATGAAGAATACTTTTGGAGACTTTCCCAGAAAATTCGAGATATACATTTCATTTGTCATGAAAATATTTTAAACATATGATATTTTAATCAAAATCGTTAGAGCCATTTTTGAGAAAATTAAAATTTTCGAAAAATGTTCCATGTAAAGGGTAATCTGGGGTGGGGGAATTTTCTTGAAAACCTTCGTGTCGCATCTCTGGAAGATACTGAACCTAAATACCAAGTTTGGTGTTTATCTTTTCGTTTCTGAGTTATGATGTTCACAGACACACACACGGACATGTTTCCAAAAATGCTTTTTACTTTCTCTACTACGTAGTAGGGGAAGTATTGTATTCCACCCAAAAATTCGATACCGAGATTTCACCGGAAATATATGTTTTGAGACCCCCTGAATCCAAAAAAAAGCATTTTTGGAAACATGTCCGTGTGTGTGTGTATGTGTGTGTGTGTGTCTGTCTGTGAACAGCATAACTCAGAAACGAACAGTCCGATAAACACCAAACTTGGTATTTAGGTTCAGTATCTTCCAGAGATGCGACACAAAGGTTTTCAAGAAAATCCCCCACCCCAGATTACGCTTTACATGGAAGATTTTTCGAAAATTTTAATTTTCTCAAAAATGGCTGTAACGATTTTGATTAAAATATAATATGTTTAAGATGTTTTCATGAAAAATAAAATGTATATCTTGAATTTTATGGCAATGTCTCCAAAAGTATTCTTCATTGTGAACGACTTTTGCATAACTGGTAAACCATAAGAGATAGACAAAATTTTACTACACAAAAAATGTAGATCGCGTTAAAATACACAATTTATGTCATACATTTTTGTTGTTGAGTGAACCATTTTGGAGATATTGCTTGTTATTCCCTTACATTTTTCAATACTTATTTTCTCAAATGGGAATTCGTTATTCATTTTTACTTTCTCTACTACGTATAGTAAGTAGGGGAAGTATTGTATTCCACCCAAAATTTCAATACCGAGATTTCACCGGAAATACATGTTTTGAGACTCACTGAATCCAAAAAAAGCATTTTTGGAAACATGTCCGTGTGTGTGTCTGTCTGTGTGTCTGTGTGTCTGTGAACAGCATAACTCAAAAACGAAGAGTCGGATAAACACCAAACTTGGTATTTAGGTTCAGTATCTTTCAGAGATGCGACACGAAGGTTTTCAAGAAAATCCCCCACCCCAGACTACCCTTTACATGGAACATTTTTCGAAAATTTTAATTTTCTCAAAAACGGCTCTAACCATTTTGATTAAAATATCATATGTTTAAGATATTGTCATGCCAAATAAAATGTATATCTCGAATTTTCTGGGAATGTCTCCAAAAATATTCTTCGTTATGAACGACTTTTTCATAACTGGTAAACCATAAGAGATAGACAAAATTTTACTATACGAAAAATGTAGATCGCGTTAAAATACACAATTTATGTCATATACATTTCTTTTGTTGAGTGAACCGTTTGCGAGATATTGCTTGTTATTCCCTTAAATTTTCCAATACTTATACTTTTTCTCAAATTCATTATTCATTTTTTTTATGTCCTGGACATGCAAAGAGAATGGAATGCGCCACATAGCAACCAGCGTTAAAATATTTGACTATCGCTTAAAACCTACCATATTCCCCTTGCATCTACAAGAAAATTATCAATAAGATTGACATCTCGATATCTCCATTAACATGAAGCATATGGAGAATAAGCGTTTGTAAAAATAGTTTGTACAAGAGTAGAGAAAGTCATGTGAATGTAACACATCAGATTTTTTTGTCTTGGATATGCAAAGAGTTTTAATCTGTGGCAAAGGGAATGGTGCTGCACCTAGCAACCAGCTATTAAGAGATATGTATGTGCTTAAAGGCTACTGTATTTCCATATTGCCCTTGTAAATATATATCCCCCTTACATCTACAAGAAAATTAGCAATAAGATAGAGTCTGCAAATGTTTATCTCGATTAACATGAAGTAGATGGAGAATAAGCGTTTGTATAAATAGTTTGTACAAGAGTAGAGAAAGTCATGTGAGTGTAACACATCAGATTTTTTTGATTCAGGGGGTCTCAAAACATGTATTTCCGGTGAAATCTCGGTATCGAATTTTTGGGTGGAATACAATACTTCCCCTACTTACTATACGTGGTAGAGAAAGTAAAAATGAATAACGAATTCCCATTTGAGAAAAAGTATAAGTATTGGAAAATTTAAGGGAATAAGAAGCAATATCTCGTAAATGGTTCACTCAGCAACAAAAAATGTATATAACATAAATTATGTATTTTAATCCGATCTACATATTTTGTGTAGTAACATTTTGTCTATCTCTTATGGTTTACCAGTTATGCAAAAGTCGTTCACAATGAATACCTTTGGGGACATTTCCAGAAAATTCAAGACATACATTTTATTTGCCATAAAAATGTCTTAAACTTATGA
Organism: Deroplatys truncata; assembly: GCA_030765065.1. Taxonomy (NCBI): domain Eukaryota; kingdom Metazoa; phylum Arthropoda; class Insecta; order Mantodea; family Mantidae; genus Deroplatys; species Deroplatys truncata. The sequence goes on along the minus strand of CM060984.1, from coordinate 96,307,624 downwards.
TACTTTAATCAAAATCGTTAGAGCCGTTTTTGAGAAAATAACAATTTTCCAAAAATTTTCCATGTAAAGGGTAATCTGGGTGGGGGAATTTTCTTGAAAACCTTCATGTCGCATCTCTGGAAAATACTGAACCTAAATACCAAGTTTGGTGTTTGTGCGACTGTTCGTTTCTGAGTTCTGCTGTTCGCAGACACACACACACACACACACACACACACACACACACACACACACACACACGGACAAGTTTCCAAAAATGTTTTTTTTGGATTCAGGATGTCTCAAATCATGTATTTCCGGTGAAATCTCGGTATCGAATTTTTTGGTGGAATGCATTACTTACCCTACTTACTATACGTAGTAAAGAAAGTAAAAACAGTGTACACCATGAAAATGATATGTAAATGCAAAGGATGCTACGCGGTGCCAATGTTACTACAGTTAATTTCTGAAAAATAATGTGTCTGTACATATATGTTACATTCAACGACTTTCTCTTCACACTTTTTACAAAGTGTTCTTATAAACGCTTATTATTCTCGCTACTTCTTATTAATCCTAATACACTTTCAATTCACATTTACACATTTCGTTGTAGGATGCAGTAGGTAAGTCGATAATCAGATTTTGAAAGAATATATCGCTATGTGATGGCTATAAAATGACATGCTCTTTGCATGACCACGAGAAAAAAATAGAATAACAACTTCTCATTTTAGACAAGTAGGTAAAATTCAAATAATAAGGAACATCTCGAAAATGGGTAACTCAAAAAAAATAAACAAATAAATATAAATTATGATTTTTAAATATACATTTTTTGTGTAGTAAGTTTTGTCTATATATTAGGGTTTACCAATTATGCAAAAGCTATTCAAAATTAAAAGAACTTCAGAGGCTATTCCAGAAAATTCAAGATATGCATATACATACATTTAATTTGTCATGAAAATATCTTAATCATATTATATATTAACCATAATCGTTAGGACTATTTCTGTGAACATGACTATTTTCGAAAAATTTTCCGTTAAAGAGTAATTTGGGTTGGGAGATTTTCTTGAAAGCCTCCATATCGCATTCTTGGAAGATCCTGTACTTAAATACAAATTTCGGGGTTTATCACAGAATCACTCACGGATATATTTCTCAAAATGTTATGCGTATGTTCCCATGGCTTTCCCTACCCATTCTTCAGAGGAACTATTATTACAAAACTTATTTTTTATACTAACCGAAATAAATATTTGCAGAAATGTCTTTGTTACACGTTTACTTTAGGTACAATGGGATTAAGAGAATATATTAGATTTTAAGATCGGTTTTCTATGTGATAGTTTTGAAATTCCGCTCTCTTTGCATGACCAGAAGAAAATACGAATAACGATTTTCCTCTTGAGAAAAGCATATACATCTTTGGCGGGGAATTTAAACCATTAATAATAAATAATATTGTGATGGTTGTAATTTTATTTTAACAGATTTTTTATAAATATGAGTTTATACAGTTTGAGATGTTCAGGACAGGTGTCATTTACGTAACTACAGTAAATTGTCTGTAGATTTCTTACTAGTCATTCCGTAGATGTTGATGTAAGCAGAGATCGGATGACATACGGTTTAGAGGAAAAGTTCACCTTTTGTTTGATACATGTGGAAATTTATTAAATTCTACTTACAGGCACACCGTCAGCTATTAGTTTGGGAACGATGTAATATTCCGTGGGTATTTAAACAGATAGGCTTTTGACAGTCTCTTCTTGACCAACCACGTGCCTAGCAGAAATCTCTGCCGGTTAGTTCGGAAATTCATTTTTAATTTACAATCGCGACATAGAAGCTAAGCTGACGACGATGAACTGCCGGATCTCCTCTGCTGCTCAGGTAAATTCACCGTGTGTCTAATTCTTTCTTTTGTTTCTTTTGGAAATGTAGTGTAGGTTAAATTAGGTAAATTAAAGTTTAGAAAATATTGGGAACAGGAATTATATGTATCAATAAGGGCACCCATTTACCACTCTTGCCAGCACAAACGGTAACCCTAGGGAGACCATCCTGTGCTACGTTCCTCTGTCCTTAAAGTAGTGTTAGTTAATGGCACCACAGATGCGTCACAATATGTCGGAAATGGTTAAGGCCACAAAAAATTTATTTGGCATAAATTGTGTGCTTTAACGAGATGTGCATTTTTTTTTTATTTGTAGTAAGATTTTGTCTATCGCTTATGGCTTACCAGTTATACAAAACTCGTTCATTATGAAGAGGATTTCATAGGCTTTTCCAAGAAAATTCAAGATATACATTTTTTGTCATTAAAACAACTTAAATGTATGGAATTTTAATCAAAATATTTAGAAATACACACATACATGCACACACACATACACACACACACATACACACATACACACATACACACACACATACACACATACACACACATATACACACACATACACACACACATACACATACACACCTACATACACACACACACATACCTACATACATACACACATACACACACATACACACACACATACCTACATACATACACACACACCTACATACACACACACACATACCTACATACATACACACATACACACACATACACACACACATACCTACATACATACACACACACCTACATACACACACATACACCTACACACACACACATACACACACATACACATACACATACACACACCTACACATACACATACACACACCTACACACACACATACACATACACATACACACACCTACACACACACACCTACACATACACATACACCTACACCTACACCTACACATACACACACCTACACACACACATACACACATACATATACACACACCTACACACACACATACACATACATACACACACACCTACACACACATACACATACACACACCTACACACACACATACACACACATACACATACACACACCTACACACATACATACACACACACATACACACATACATACACACACACACCTACACACACATACATACACACATACACCTACACACATACATACACACACACACACATACACACATACATACACACACACCTACACACACATACATACACACACACACCTACACACATACATACACACCTACACACATACACACACACCTACACACATACACACACACACCTACACACATACACACACACACCTACATACATGTATACATACGCACACATACACATACATACACACCTACATACATACACACCTACATACATGTATACATACGCACACATACACATACATACACACCTACATACATGTATACATACGCACACATACACATACATACACACCTACATACATGTATACATATGCACATACACATACATACACACCTACATACATACACACCTACATACATGTATACATACGCACACATACACATACATACACACCTACATACATGTATACATACGCACACATACACATACATACACACCTACATACATGTATACATATGCACACATACACATACATACACACCTACATACATGTATACATATGCACACATACACATACATACACATACATACATATATACATACGCACACATACACATACATACACACCTACATACATGTATACATACGCACACATACACATACATACACACCTACATACATGTATACATATGCACACATACACATACACACCTACATACATACACACCTACATACATGTATACATATGCACACATACACATACACACCTACATACATACACACCTACATACATACACACCTACATACATGTATACATATGCACATACACATACATACACACCTACATACATACACACCTACATACATACACACCTACATACATGTATACATATGCACATACACATACATACACACCTACATACATGTATACATATGCACACATACACATACACACCTACATACATACACACATACACATACACACCTACATACATGTATACATATGCACATACACATACATACACACCTACATACATACACACCTACATACATGTATACATACGCACACATACACATACATACACACCTACATACATGTATACATACATACACACCTACATACATACACACCTACATACATGTATACATACGCACACATACACATACATACATACACACCTACATACATGTATACATATGCACACATACACATACACACCTACATACATACACACCTACATACATGTATACATATGCACACATACACATACACACCTACATACATACACACCTACATACATGTATACATACGCACACATACACATACATACATACACACCTACATACATGTATACATATGCACACATACACATACACACCTACATACATACACACCTACATACATGTATACATATGCACACATACACATACACACCTACATACATGTATACATACGCACACATACACATACATACACACCTACATACATGTATACATACATACACACCTACATACATACATACACACCTACATACATACATAAATGTATACATATGCACACATACACATACACACCTACATACATACATACATGTATACATATGCACACATACACATACACACCTACATACATGTATACATACGCACACATACACATACATACACACCTACATACATACATGTATACATATGCACACATACACATACACACCTACATACATGTATACATACGCACACATACACATACATACACAACTACATACATACACACATACACACCTACATACATGTATACATACGCACACATATACATACATACACACCTACATACATACACACATACACACCTACATACATGTATACATACGCACACATATACATACATACACACCTACATACATACATACACACATACACACCTACATACATACACACACACACACCTACACACATACATACACACACACCTACACACATACATACACACACACCTACACACATACATACACACATACACACCTACATACATACATACACACATACACACCTACATACATACATACACACATACACACCTACATACATACATACATGTATACATATGCACACATACACATACACACCTACATACATGTATACATACGCACACATACACATACATACACAACTACATACATGTATACACACATACACACCTACATACATACATACACACCTACATACATACATACACACCTACATACATACATAAATGTATACATACGCACACATACACATACATACACACCTACATACATGTATACATACGCACACATACACATACATACACACCTACATACATGTATACATACGCACACATATATACACACACACCTACATAAATGTATACATACGCACACATACACATACATACATGTATACATACGCACACATACACATACATACACACCTACATACATGTATACATACGCACACATACACATACATACACACCTACATACATGTATACATACGCACACATACACATACATACACAACTACATACATGTATACATACGCACACATACACATACATACACACCTACATACATGTATACATACGCACACATACATACATACACACCTACATACATGTATACATACGCACACATACACATACATACACACCTACATAAATGTATACATACGCACACATACACATACATACATGTATACATACGCACACATACACATACATACACACCTACATACATGTATACATACGCACACATATATACACATACATACATACACACCTACATACATGTATACATACGCACACATACACATACATACACACCTACATACATGTATACATACGCACACATACACATACATACACACCTACATACATGTATACATACGCACACACACCTACATACACACATACACACACATCTACATATATACATACACACCTACACACATACATACACACCTACATACATACATACACACCTACATACATACATACATACACACACACCTACATACATACACACCTACATACATACACACACATACATACATACATACACACACACCTACACACATACATACACACACATACATACATACATACACACACACCTACACACATACATACACACACATACATACATACATACACACACACCTACACACATACATACACACACCTACACACATACATACACACACACCTACACACATACATACACACATACACACCTACATACATACATACACACATACACACACACATACACACACACCTACACACATACATACACACACACCTACACACACACCTACACACATACACACCTACATACATACATACACACATACACACCTACACACATACACACCTACACACATACATACACACCTACACACATACACACCTACACACATACACACCTACACACATACATACACACATACACACCTACACACATACATACACACATACACACCTACATACATACATACACACATACACACCTACATACATACACACACACCTACACACATACATACACACACACCTACACACATACATACACACATACACACCTACATACATACATACACACATACACACCTACATACATACATACACACATACACACACACATACATACACACACACCTACATACACACACACCTACATACACACACACCTACATACACACACACCTACATACACACATACATACACACCTACACACATACATACACACATACACCTACATACATACATACACACACACCTACACACATACATACACACATACACACCTACATACATACATACACACACCTACACACCTACATATATACAAACACAGACCTACACACACACCTACACACCTACATACACACACACCTACACACCTACATACACACACACCTACACACACATACATACATACACACACACCTACACACATACATACACACCTACATACATACATGTATACATACGCACACATACACATACATACACACCTACATACATGTATACATACGCACACATACACATACATACACACCTACATACATGTATACATACGCACACATATATACACATACATACATACACACCTACATACATGTATACATACGCACACATACACATACATACATACACACCTACATACATGTATACATACGCACACATATATACACATACATACATACACACCTACATACATGTATACATACGCACACATACACATACATACATACACACCTACATACATGTATACATACGCACACATATATACACATACATACATACACACCTACATACATGTATACATACGCACACATACACATACATACATGTATACATACGCACACATATATACACATACATACACACATACATACATGTATACATACGCACACATACACATACATACATGTATACATACGCACACATATATACACATACGTACATACACACATACATACATGTATACATACGCACACATATATACACATACATACATACACACCTACATACATGTATACATACGCACACATACACATACATACACACCTACATACATGTATACATACGCACACATATATACACATACATACATACACACCTACATACATGTATACATACGCACACATACACATACACACCTACATACATACACACCTACATACATGTATACATACGCACACATACACATACATACATGTATACATACGCACACATATATACACATACATACATACACACCTACATACATGTATACATACGCACACATACACATACACATACATACATACACACCTACATACATGTATACATACGCACACATATATACACATACATACATACACACCTACATACATGTATACATACGCACACATACACATACACATACACATACATACACACCTACATACATGTATACATACGCACACATACACATACATACATACACACCTACATACATGTATACATACGCACACATATATACACATACATACATACATACACACCTACATACATGTATACATACGCACACATATATACACATACATACATACACACCTACATACATGTATACATACGCACACATACACATACATACATACACACCTACATACATGTATACATACGCACACATACACATACATACACAACTACATACATGTATACATACGCACACATACACATACATACACACCTACATACATGTATACATACGCACACATACACATACATACACACCTACATAAATGTATACATACGCACACATACACATACATACATGTATACATACGCACACATACACATACATACACACCTACATACATGTATACATACGCACACATATATACACATACATACATACACACCTACATACATGTATACATACGCACACATACACATACATACACACCTACATACATGTATACATACGCACACATACACATACATACACACCTACATACATGTATACATACGCACACACACACCTACATATATACATACATACATACACACCTACATACACACATACACACACACCTACATATATACATACACACCTACACACATACATACACACCTACATACATACATACACACCTACACACCTACATACATACACACCTACATACATACACACACATACATACATACATACACACACACCTACACACATACATACACACACATACATACATACATACACACACACCTACACACATACATACACACACATACATACATACACACACACCTACACACATACATACACACACCTACACACATACATACACACACACCTACACACATACATACACACATACACACCTACATACATACATACACACATACACACACACATACACACACACCTACACACACACCTACACACATACACACCTACATACATACATACACACATACACACCTACACACATACACACCTACACACATACACACACATACATACACACATACATACACACCTACACACATACACACATACATACACACATACACACCTACACACATACATACACACATACACACCTACATACATACATACATACACACATACACACCTACATACATACACACACACCTACACACATACATACACACACACCTACACACATACATACACACATACACACCTACATACATACATACACACATACACACCTACATACATACATACACACATACACACACACATACATACACACATACACACACACATACATACACACACACCTACACACACACCTACACACCTACATACACACACACCTACATACACACATACATACACACCTACACACATACATACACACATACACCTACATACATACATACACACACACCTACACACATACATACACACATACACACCTACATACATACATACACACACCTACACACCTACATATATACAAACACACACCTACACACACACCTACACACCTACATACACACACACCTACACACCTACATACACACACACCTACACACACATACATACATACATACACACACACCTACACACATACATACACACCTACATACATACATGTATACATACGCACACATACACATACATACACACCTACATACATGTATACATACGCACACATATATACACATACATACATACACACCTACATACATGTATACATACGCACACATACACATACATACATACACACCTACATACATGTATACATACGCACACATATATACACATACATACATACACACCTACATACATGTATACATACGCACACATACACATACACATACATACATACACACCTACATACATGTATACATACGCACACATACACATACATACACACCTACATACATGTATACATACGCACACATATATACACATACACACCTACATACATGTATACATACGCACACATACACATACACACCTACATACATGTATACATACGCACACATATATACACATACATACATACACACCTACATACATGTATACATACGCACACATACACATACACACCTACATACATACACACCTACATACATGTATACATACGCACACATATATACACATACACACCTACATACATGTATACATACGCACACATATATACACATACACACCTACATACATGTATACATACGCACACATACATACATACACACCTACATACATGTATACATACGCACACATACACATACATACACACCTACATACATGTATACATACGCACACATACATACATACACACCTACATACATACACACCTACATACATGTATACATACGCACACATATATACACATACACACCTACATACATGTATACATACGCACACATACATACATACACACCTACATACATGTATACATACGCACACATACACATACATACACACCTACATACATGTATACATACGCACACATATATACACATACACACCTACATACATGTATACATACGCACACATATATACACATACATACATACACACCTACATACATGTATACATACACATACATACATACACACCTACATACATGTATACATACGCACACATATATACACATACACACCTACATACATGTATACATACGCACACATATATACACACACATACATACACACCTACATACATGTATACATACGCACACATACACATACATACACACCTACATACATGTATACATACGCACACATATATACACATACATACATACACACCTACATACATGTATACATACGCACACATACACATACATACACACCTACATACATGTATACATACGCACACATATATACACATACATACATACACACCTACATACATGTATACATACGCACACATATATACACATACATACATACACACCTACATACATGTATACATACGCACACATACACATACATACACACCTACATACATGTATACATACGCACACATATATACACATACACATACACACCTACATACATGTATACATACGCACACATATATACACATACACATACACACCTACATACATGTATACATACGCACACATATATACACATACATACATACACACCTACATACATGTATACATACGCACACATATATACACATACATACACACCTACATACATGTATACATACGCACACATATATACACATACACATACATACACACCTACATACATGTATACATACGCACACATATATACACATACATACATACATACACACCTACATACATGTATACATACGCACACATATATACACATACACATACATACACACCTACATACATGTATACATACGCACACATACACATACATACATACACACCTACATACATGTATACATACGCACACATACACATACATACATACACACACACCTACATACATACATGTATACATACGCACACATATATACACATACATACATACACACCTACATACATGTATACATACGCACACATACACATACATACATACACACCTACATACATGTATACATACGCACACATACATATACATACACAACTACATACATGTATACATACGCACACATATACATACATACATACACACCTACATACATACATGTATACATACGCACACATACACATACATACACACCTACATACATACATACACACCTACATACATGTATACATACGCACACATACACATACATACATACACACCTACATACATGTATACATACGCACACATACACATACATACATACACACCTACATACATGTATACATACGCACACATATATACACATACATACATACATACACACCTACATACATACATGTATACATACGCACACCTACATACACATACATACACACCTACATACATACATACACACCTACATACATACATACATGTATACATACGCACACATACACATACATACACACCTACATACATGTATACATACGCACACATACACCTACATACACACCTACATACATGTATACATACGCACACACACACCTACATACACACCTACATACATGTATACATACGCACACCTACATACACATACATACACACCTACATACATACATACACACCTACATACATACATACATGTATACATACGCACACATACACATACATACACACCTACATACATGTATACATACGCACACATACACCTACATACACACCTACATACATGTATACATACGCACACATATATACACATACATACACACCTACATACATGCATGTATACATACTTACATACACATACATACAGATACACATACATACACACGTACATACACATAGATACATACATACATACACATACATACACACACATACATACATACACAAACATTCACATAAATACATACACACATAGGTTCATACAGACCTTTTTTAAAAAATGTTTCGAGGGTGTTCAGCGAGTCTCAAAATGTGTATATCCGGTGAAATCTCTGTATACAATATTTGGATGAATGCAATACTTCCTCTCCTTATATGTAAGTATCTTATAAGTAACTGGCACGGAAAGAAATAAGCTTTCGCTAGAAGTAGTTTGTAGTACCTATAAAAACAAAATCTGATGTGTTACACTCACAAGACTTTCTCTACTCTTGTACAAACTATTTTTACAAACGCTTATTCTCCATATGCTTCATGTTAATCGAGATATCGAGATGTTAATTTTATCGCTAATTTTCTTGTAGCTGCAAGGGGAATTGGTAGGCTTTAAGTGATAGTCAAATATTTTAAGAGGTGGTTGCTATTTGGAGTATTCCATTCTCTTTGCATTACATGGACTAAAAAATGAATAACGAATTCCCATTTGAGAAAAAGTATAAGTATTGGAAAATTCAAGGGAATAATAAGAAATATCTCGAAAATGGTTCACTCAATAAAACATAAATTGTGTATTTTAACACGATTTACATTTTTTGTAGTAAAACTTTGTCTATCTCTTATGATTTACCAGTTATGCAAAAGTCGTCCACAATGAAGAATACTTTTGGAGACATTCACAGAAAATTCAAAATATACATTTAATTTGTCATGAAAGTATTTTAAATATGATATTTTAATCAAAATCGTTAGAGCTATTTTTGAGAAAATTAAAATTTTTGAAAATTGTTTTATGTAAAGGGTAATCTGGGGTGAGGGAATTTTCTTGAAAACCTTCGTGTCGCATCTCTGGAAGATACTGAACCTAAATACCAAGTTTGGTGTTTATCAGACTCTTCGTTTCTGAGCTATGTTGTTCACAGACACACACACACACGGACAGGTTTCCAAAAATGCTTTTTTTAGATCCAGGGAGCCTTAAAACATAATTTTCCGGTGAAATCTTGGTATCGAGTTTTTGACTGGAATACAATACTTCCCCTACTTACTATACGTAGTAAAAGTAAAAACATGGGTCAGAAGTGAGTTACTTTTAGCAATTAAAATGTACAACAGCCCTTATATTTATGTCAAACGTTCTTCAAAAAGAATCTGATGTGTTACACTCACATGACTCTCTACTCTTGTACAAACTATTTTTACAAACGCTTATTCTCCATCTACTTCATGTTAATCGAGATAAACATTTGCAGACTCTATCTTATTGCTAATTTCCTTGTAGATGTAAGGGGAATATATATTTACAAGGGCTACATAGAAATACAGTAGCCTTTAACAGCTGGTTGCTAGGTGCAGCACTATTCCCTTTGCCACAGATTAATACTCTTTGCATATCCAAGACAAAAAAATGAGTAACGAATTCGCATTTGAGAAAATAATTATTGAAAAAATTAAGGGAATAACAAGCAATATCTCTAAAATGGTTCACTCAACAACAAAAATGTATCACATAAATTGTGTATTTTAACGCGATCTATATCTTTTGTGTAGTAAAATTTTGTCTATCTCTTATGGTTTACCAGTTATGCAAAAGCCGTTCACAATGAAGAATACTTTTTGAGACATTGCCAGAAAATTTGAGATATACATTTCATTTGTCATGAAAATATCTTAAACATATGATATTTTAATCAAAATCGTTAGAGCCATTTTTGAGAAAATTAAACTTTTCGAAAAATGTTCCAAGTAAAGGGTAATCTGGGGTGGGGGGATTTTCTTGAAAACCTTCGTGTCGCATCTCTGGAAGATACTGAACCTAAATACCAAGTTTGGTGTTTATCCGACTGTTCATTTCTGAGTTATGCTGTTCACAGACAGTCACACAGACACACACACGGACATGTTTCCAAAAATGCTTTTTTTGGATTCACGGGGTCTCAAAACATGTATTTCCGGTGAAATCTCGGTATCGAATTTTTGGGTGGAATACAATACTTCCCCTACTTACTGTACGTAGTAGAGAAAGTAAATAAACGATGGTTAATGGAAAAAAAATAAATTTTTGCTTTGTTTACAGGGGATATAGTAGGTAGGAAAGCTATTGCATCCACCCAGAAATTCGATACCAAGATTTCACTGAACATACATGTTTTGAGGTCCCTTGAATAAAAAAAAATCCTTTTTAGAAAAATGTACGTATCTGTAAACAGCATAGTCCAAAAACTCAAATTTGGATAAATACCAAACTTAGTATTTAGATTCAGTACTTTCAAAAGATGCGACACAAAGGTTTTCAAGAAAATCCTCCACCCAAAATTACCCTTTACAGAAACATATTTCTAAATTTTTGATTTATTAAAAATGGTTGTAATGATTTTTATTAAAATACTATATATTAAAGATATGATATGACAAACAATACATGTGTCTTGAAATCCACTTTAGTCAGAAGGAATTTTGTATAATCTTGTACGACTGAACGTTAAGCGATAGACGAAAACATGCTACACAAAAAATGTGGATATCTTTATAACACACAGTTTATTTCCAAAAACTTTTGTGGTAAAGCCATTTCCGAGATCCGTTATTAATGATTCGAATTGATCAATACTTAGGCATTCTTTCTGTCCGTCCGGTTTTCAGCTGTTTCCTGCGAAGTCATGACAAAAATCTGAAGGCTGGCTTATAGCGTCCAGTTCTAAAACATTTGACTATCGCTATTCGTATTGTTTGTGTAAGGAAATGTGTAATGTAGCTATTTCCCAAAAGGTTTATCTCGATTAAAAGGAAGTAGATGGGAAAATAAACTTTCGTAAGAATAATTTGTATACCCACTAGTAGAAGATAGAGGGTAAACAAAATCATGATATTTGTTTTAAGTGAGGTTATGTTTGACCAGCGCTAGACAACAGGTTGACCTGATATGATTGTTTTAAACTTATATGTGTAACTAAAATGGAGTTAATGAATTACCTGTCAGAACCTCTGGTCCCCCCGTAGTGCACTGAACTCATGTGAGTTTAAGTATAAACTTCCTCGTGACTTCGGAAAAGGGGGGGGGGGTGGAGGGGAGACATTAAAACGTACCTACATTCCATATGTAAACCAGTTATCGTACAAGGAAACAGTGCGATAAGTACAAACTCAGAGGCTTTTATGCATATCGTAAAGGTGTTTACAGAACAGGAAAGACAAGCTTTTGTTTTTATCGGGCTTTTAATACCAAATTTAATGACTTAAAGCAGTCCTCCAAAGTATGACATTTACTAATCAAAGAGATTTTTTTTTCATATCCAATAAGTAAACTATGCATGTTAGCTTTCGAAAATGAAACATGTCTGCAGAGCATTTGTTACTCCTAGATTATTGATCGCGCTTTAAATTTGCTATTAATAAAGCAAAAACAGTTACGGTCTTTGAAATCTCTGAAGTTACAGTTTGCTTCTTAAGTTCAAGGGGAACTGACATTTGCGCTGGTATTTTGATTGTTTATCAAGATAATAACATAAACAAGACATTTTAATGCAAAAGAACTACGAATTCTTGCAGGAAAATTCAGAATATGAGCACTTACACAATCCAAAACGAAATACAAACTTAACTGAAGAGACAAATGGTCTTTTGGCGTGTCTCTCATTACTCTCTAAGCAAATTTTAATCAAAATGCTGGAAATATTTCACTGTAAACAGTCATTCATGTTTATCATTCATACTTCTCACGCTTACTGAGAATAAATGAAAAGCTTGCTTTTATGGCTGGGGGTATTATCTTCTCTCCCCGAGGGAAGACATGTACCTTTTCCTATACTATAACAACAAGATTTATTTTCTGATCTATATTATCCATATCAATATTATAAAAATGAAAATATGCATGCATGTGTGTATAGGGTAATCCCAAAAATCACTTAACCGACTTTGATTATTGTTCCTTCACCATTGAAAAGCCCTATGGTTTCTGATGGACATGGCCTATAAAACACCTTTTAATTTCGATTCATAAATTACTAAACAATTAAACAGAATTTACAAAGCTCTTCTACTTAATACGAACACATTGCAGTTATAAAGGAACATGCTTGTGAAGAAGACCTTGACTTTTAGTTAAGAAAATTATATGTATATATATATATATATATATATATATATATATAATTCCGAACGAGACGGCTACGCGATGACATGTGAGGCTCGCATTCGAGAGGTGCCGGGTTCGATTCTCGGCGATGGGCTTTTCTTGGGTTGCCCTGTTGGTAGACGAAAGCTTGGGTAGTTCCTCTTTTACCACGACTTTCCTGTCCTTCATTTCCTGTACTCATAATCTATTTCAGGGTTAAAAAAACAGGCGACGATGTTCGGCTGCGGAAGTAAGCTTTGTGAAAAACCTCTCTGGCGTCGGTTGGACTACTCAGCTAGGTCCCGCCTCCGGGTGCTCTTGGAGCAGGCGCCCTTTCAGGGGACCACCGGGGTGTCAAGGGCTTGTGGGCGGGCTTGTCGGACGAGTTCGAACTGGAAGCGTTAGAGACCCCGTCCATGCTTACATACGTCGTCTCCCGGATCTGCTCGCCCTTCGGGCTGCTCCCCTCATCCCTCTCTCTCAGGGATCATATTCGAAGCAAACAAAGCGTAATTGCAGCCTTCTTGTGGTGCTCTGCCCCGGTTTCGGGAACCCTTCTGTAACATGTATCTACCTTTATATATGTATATATACAGAGAGAGAGAGAGAGAGAGAGAGAGAGAGAGAGAGAGATGGTCACGATTTAGCAACCAAGACACAGCAAAACAAAATCTGACAATGCCAACATATTTTAATAACTCAAGTAAGAAAGATTTGCTTTATTTCTTTTGTACGTTATTACTAAGATTGTTAACAGGATATGATAAATAATCGTATAAAGAGAGAAAATTGTGTTCAGTTAATATTAGAAATAAGTCAACCGATAGTTTATAGTTATTGACTACTGAGAAGATTGAAATCTTCATATTCACCAGCTTCATCTCTATTTCGTTGTATAAGTTAAGGATCCCTGTATTATGTGAAAACTATTGTGCCTATTGCTTTGTTACGACACAAGATCGTATTTCATATTCATTCATTCTCTGCATATAATTTGTGCCATAAGCACTACTACCCTGTGTAGGTAGTGCAGGTTGATGACGCTTGAAGCGCTGCTGCCTACAGAGGGTTACAAAGTTCTCTGTATACAAAGTGCAGTAAAGGTCAGCGCGGCAGCCATGTTGGGCTGATCTTCGCCTCTCTTCCCATATACAAGTAATCCTTACTAGTTGTTGCACGATCTTAGAAAAACCGAAATAAAACACAAAAGCATACACAGGACACCAATACGCTTGTGCACAACTTACGTATTTCCGGCGTTAAAAATATTACTTTACTCAGGTCTGTGTTAACGCCGTTTTCGCAAATTAATGTTGTAAAATAAAAGAATGCGTGTACGCGACTTGCACTGACATTTATAACATTATCCTGTCCACAGTTTTAGAAATGCTTCGTGGCAAACTATTAGCAAACCTTTATTATTACAGAAGCAGTATGAAGAAAATACCGTATATCACTTTTGGTATTCGTAAGGAAATCCGCTGATGTGCTATCCTTCAATTTAGCTGAATTTCGGATAATTTAAAATAGATTAAGAAATAATAAAAAAAGAAAGTGTTTCTTTTTTCTACAAAAATTGTATCTACTCCAAATGAAATCATCTCACCTTCCAGATGTAAACTGGCGACTTTCTGCTACGCTGGCGGTGAAATTTGATGCGAAAGTAGGACATTTTTGTCAGATTTTTTATTACTTTATATCCCTTTTAGAAATTCTATGCAATATCAGGGCAAAACGTTGCTGAATATTACACAAATTTGTACAATTACCAAATATACGGAAAATTAATACTTCTAAAAAATACTGTATTTTCTGTAAAAACACAACCAAATTAGTATTTTACACAAGAGTAAAATGCTTTCCCCCCAAAAAATGAATAGTTGAGTTACAATACTTGACGATACTGAGATATTAACATTTTTGTTTTGATTTTTAATTGTTCCATACCCTGCCATATCGGCGGCTTTTTACTTGGGAACATATACAATACAGGGTGGGCCATTTAAGTTGAGACTGCACAATATCTCCAAAACTATTGTTGTAGAAAGAAATGTCCTGAATAAAAGTTGCTTGATATTATGGGGGAAAGTAAATGCCATTAGTCGTGTTTTGTTTGGAGGACGTTATGCTAGTCATTTAGGGTCAATTTAATTTGATCTAATCTAGGCTCCCATTTAAAAAAATTAAATTGACCCTAAAATGACTATCATCCTGTCACGAGAATATGCTGTTACCACAGTGCAAGTGAATAACATCACATTGGCTCCTTTTGATAAGAGTTATTGTCGAGGATGGAATAACGACACATGCACATGGGCATTACAGTATTACAAAAAGCGCCTAAGAGAATGTGACCTGAAGATGAATATTTTCTCCGTGAGTCTACAATTTTAAAAAGTGGAAGTTTACTCAAGTGCTGTGTATACACCTAGCAGACATCTGATGAATAAAGAAGAATAAGAAGATGGAAGAGGAGGCGTTAACCTTGCCATTAGGAGCAAATCCTAGTGCTAGTTTCAAGCCTAGATAAAAAGGGAGAGACGTCTACCCTTACAATCCCTATCTAACAAAGCATCAATTAACTGGTAAAGTCAATACGCTCAGCCAAAAATATAACTACATAGAGGTAGAAAAGCTGAATAAAACAATAATATCGCTAGCGGAGCTTAAAACTGAGTTAGAAAAGACATCTACATAGTTTATCCCTATTAGTATTAGAATATACAGAAGTCCTTAAAAGCAGTCAATGTGACTGTAAAAATGATAGAAAAGGTTATATAACACCGCAAGCTCTGTATAATACAACAGAAAATCTCTATAAATCATGAGAGAATGCTTCAAAACCTAGTGCCAATGCCATGAAAATTTCTGGACCTGTTTTGCAACCCCCCCAGAATGCTGAAAAATGGTGCATAATATCTGCAGCTTTGTATAGAAAGCCTATAAATGCACACTAAAATGCTCAAAAATTCCTATTTTCCTGGTTAAAATACCCTATAAATGCTTGCAGCAATACTTAGACATACTTGCTCCAGTTTCCGAATGCCATTAAAGATATGAAATTTTCTTGATCGGGCACCAGAATATTCTAAACGCCTGTGCACATAACTAACTCTATAGACTAAAATATCTTTTAAGAGCCACAAATATTCCTACCAGTACCCTAAAAATGCCCGTGATGGTACCGGAACACTTTAAAACAGCACTAAATACCTCAAAATATTCTGAAAAATCTTAAAACCCTGTATCAATATCCTGAAATACCTTCTCCAGTTTCCGAAAATGTTGAAACGCCTGAAATTCTCCTGCCTTTGTACTAGAATGTCCTAAAAATCTGCTACCATACCTAATTCCATAATCTAAAATATTCTTAAAGAGCCTAAAATACTCTCGCCAGATTCCTCGAAAAAATATATGTTGAAGTTAAAACGGTATAAAATGCCCAGAATGCCCTGCCATTCTATAAACTATCATGATACTCTAAAACAATATGCAAATACTATCGAAATAGCTGCTACAATTTCAATAAAACCCTTCAGAATACTCTAAAAGCCTGTACTCTTGCCTTAAAAGCCCGTAAATGGATGATAAAATGCTTAACAATTCCTATTACAGTGATTGGAATACCTTCGAAATGCTTGCACCAACACCCTAAAATACCTGTGTCTGTGTCTAAAAATGTCCTAAAGCCAGTTGATGTCAAATACCTGTTCCACTGCAACAAAACACCATCGGAATACCTGCAAAGTAAGCTAATCTTGTATCCAGAAATTGCTTGTAAGAGCCGTCCGAAATAGTTACCTTTTGCTGTGCTCTAAATATCTTGAAATTGTTCCCCCAACTCTCCTGGAAAACATCCCTAGATACCTTCAGCCCCTGTCTTCCCTAGCATCCCTCCTCGTATTCCTTGTCTCTTACCATTTAAATGCATTTTCTAGTCCTCAACACCCCCTTTTAGTCTAGCATCTCTCCACGTCATTCCTATCTCTCCCGTATGAACGCATTTCCCTCCTTCAGCCTCTCTCCTAGTCTAACATCTCTCCTTGTATTCCCTATCGCATCCACATAAACGCATATTCTAGCTTCAACCTTTGTATAGCCTAGCATCTCGTTTCGTATTCCCTATCTCAGCTAAATAAATGCCTTTTCTACTCCCTTACCCCGCCTAGTCTAGCACCTCTCCTCGGTTTCCCATCTCTCCTATATAAAACACATTCTATCTATTAACCCTGCCTAGCTTAACATCTCTCCTTTTTCCCCTACCTCGCTTATATAAAACGCATATTGTATCCTTCAAGACCTTCCCAGTCTAGCGTCTCTCCACGTTTTCCCTATCTCTCCCGTATAAATCCATATTCCGTCCTTCAATCCCCGTCTAGCCTGGCATCTCTCCTCGTATTCCCTATCTCTGCTATATAAAGGCCTTTTCTAATCTCCTATCCACCTAGCTAGCACCTCTCCACGGTTTCCTATCTCTTCCATATAAAACACATATTCTACCCTCAAACCCCTGACTACCTAGCATCTATTCTCGTATTCCCTATCTGTTCCCATAAAACGTATATTCTGCCGTTTCAACCCCTGTATAGCCTGGCAACTCTCCTCGTATTCCCTATCTTTTCTCATATAACCACGTATTCTACTCTTCAAGCCCTTTCAATCCTAGCATCCCTCCTCATATCACCAATCTTCCCCACATAAACGCATTTTCCTCCTTAAACGCTCTCCTAGTCTAGCATCTCCCCTCGTTTTCTCTATCTTTTCCCATATAAACGCCAAAAAGTGGCCTCGCTGCCCCTTATCTATCCTACTATGACCAAGTCCTAAAATCGCGAGTTTTGTGCGGCCATGAGTCGTGTGTCGATAAAAAGTGAGCAGAAATATTTGAAGTGCATACTTGACCTTCCGCAGGTAGATAGCAATGGAGGTCGGACGTTGCCACAAGACCATAAACCTTTCCACGGCTTCTTTTGTTGTGAACCTTCTCGGAAATACGTGGCGGAGGCGGGAAGCACACAAAGCATACAGACATGGGGTGTGTTCCACGCTATTAAATTAATGTAATTTTTAATTATGTCAGATGAAAGCAAGTTTTAGCTCGGATTTTTATTAACCTTTGTGAAAAATAGTAACAAATGCTGTACAAGTGTACATGGGAGCAGAAATAAAAAGATTAATTATTTTTACATTTATGTAATACACGCAAATGTAATTGGTGAACCCGGCGTCAAAAACGACGGCTGTGATAATTGCGGGAGTGCATAAAAAAGCCATGGGTGAAAGCGAAACTTAACCAAACGAAGCTAAGAACGTATGAGTAAAGTTTCCGCCATTCTGGGTAGAAAAACCGGAAATTAGTTTTTACAGTGAAAGCACAATTCTCCACTTCAAAATAATCCAGGTACCACTGGCGTAGCAAATGCCGCCGCAAACCCCACGATGTGGGGGGCCCAAGCGAGAGGGGCTCCAAAGACTCGAGATACCGTATTTTCGCATGTTTAGACCGCGCATGCAGCACCCTGTTTTAAAACTGTAAATTCAGGGAAAAAACAGCTTTCTTGGAATTTCGGGAGTATTAACAAATATGACAACATTATGAATTCTCTAATACTGCACTGACCAAAGCAATGGTGCCGCGTGGGACAATAAGATGAAAGGAGTGGTTAGAATTATTTTCTTCGTTATTATTTAAATTTATTGATCAACGGGCAATACCAAATTCAAACAGTTTTCCTCTGTTCCTGGTCTATTAGGATAGTGAGCGCAGAAGTGAGTGTAGGATTGCTACACCAATAATATTGTGAAGTGTGAAAAAGCCTTATTTTGACTGAAAATCAATTTCCTATATGTACCGGTAAAAGATTTTAATTTCAGAAGTTGAGTACTCTTTTTATTGGTATTATGTCGATGAGCAAGTATACTAGTCGGCCACAATGTGAGTGCGTGCGGTGGGAAAATGAACTAAACTGTTATGGAACAAGTGGACGGGGCATCGGAAGAACAGTTCCGAATTGCACTTACAAGCAAGGATGAGGCCTGCAAATGATGTATTGCTTTTATTGTTCAACTGTACATTCTTTTATCACGTTGGCCCTCACTCCCCTATGATCCCAGGTCTTGTTGATGCATTGTCAAAAAAAACACTTGCGCTCCTCTCCAAGCGCACTCATATCGTGGCCGACTAGTACCACAGGGGAGCAAAAAAAAGGAAAACAAAACAAACAAACTAAAGAAAGGAATGCTTTGCTAACGAAACTACGAAATTTTCTTTCGCATTTTTCATTGATAAAAAGGAGATGGACAAGGTGTTGGAATAGAAACTGCAGAAAATGAAAAATGTGCTAATGCTGGCGTTTCTGAAATAGATTGTTCTGCTAATTTTGTGGGCGAGCCCATAAAATGTGAACAGATCACTTGTTTTCACACGGTTTTAGTAATAATAAAGATGAGTTAATAAACTGCTAAAGTAACACTAATTCTCCCTCGATTCCATATGTCAAATGAATGTCGAAAATTATATTCATTTATCTCAGAACAACCCCACTGATCGAAGTCATTTTATTCAAGATATCACAGATAATTTAAAGAAGGATATGGTAAGAAATAGTGGGAAGGATAATAATTGATGTGTCGCTGAACTTAGCAATGTTTAATACCTATGGTCTTTCGAGGGCATAGAGAAAAACTAGGTGAACCACATAGTGGTAATTTTCTTGTTATTGAACTTCTTAATATATATGATCGCATTTTATCTTGATTGATGAATGAGAAGGCAAAAAGCAAAAAAATCTATTTAGTCCCCAAATACAAAACGTCATTCAGTGGCTGCCTTCACAGATAGAAAAAGAGATAATAGCAGAGGTCTTGACGATGGTTCTATTCCCCAATACTGGACACTACCAAAGACGTTACTAGGCATATTCAGTTAAGTTTAAGTTTACGATAAATGTTAGTAAAGGAGAATGCAAATAACACTTAGAGAACTCACGATACTGGAACGTTTTCTAGGATCTTTTAAAGTTGGGAATGGAAGTGCACACGGTTTAGTTACTGCAGTTTTAGAATTAATTGAAAACAATGGAATTCCCATACAACAATGCAGAAATCAAGATTACGATGGGGTGAAAGTGATGAGTGGAATATACTCGGAGTGCAAGAGCGGATCAAAAGACCGAATCCGACTCAATTATATATGTATACTGTACTGTTCTCAAGTTGAATTTAGTCCTGAGAGACGCAGGTAAGATACCACAGAAAACATCCTTTACAACTGGCTTTAAAGAATATATAGGCTCCAGTATTAAAACATGACTATTATAAGAAGTGATAATCGGAAAGAAAACCAAGTCTCAAAAGACTATGTCCAGCTTATGACGCTTTCTGATCCGCCCGTTTGTTATCGAGAAAACAAGAGGGTTTTAACAATATAATAGCGACCTCTAAAAATTCAAATGAGCGTAACAAAGCAGCTTCATTAAGAAAACAAATGGAAACTTACGAGTCTGTGGTTCAGACTGTAGTACGAAGCAGGTTAAACTACCAGTATCGTGTCAAAAAATATGCAGTTGCTTAATGAAGATATACAGCATTACAAAATTACTGGGCCAAGCATTTACTTCACTTCAGCAATTTAGAAATTGCTTCGTCAAAGCAAAACAAGACGCTGAAGAAATGGCAAATATATGGGGAATCGAATGTCGTTTTACAAGTAAACGCACAATTAAAACAAATAAATTGTTCTATTAATTGTGTGAGGATAAAAAGTGAGTAATTCCGAATAGTATTTTAAAGTTAACGTGTTATATAGTTATTTGGATACTGTGTTGGATCAATTACGACTCAAGTTTAAAAGCATTATGGACATCACTGTAAAGTTCAAGTGTTTTCATCCCAATGTACTCGTGGATAGAAGCGACAGTGAACTTCATTCGCTCGCAGAAAAACTTGTAGTGTGCTATCCGAATGATATTTCACTGCAATTTCCTCACCAAGTACTCATGGTCCGTAATGTACTTCAGAGTGATATCAAAGGCATTAAAAGTGGATCAGTGAAACAGTTAACAGGTCTAATCCTTATAAAGAAATTACATAATTATTTCTAGTGTCCCTGCTGTCTCAGTGGCGTTGAAATTATTTCTAGCCCTCCCTGTGACAGCGGCTTCAACAGTAGAAACTTTCTGAAAATTAATATGAATTAATTAGCATGTGAGCAGCTTGATGTCGCAGGAACGTTTGTCTCCCTTAGTATGATGATAGGCATTGAAGTGGAAAGAGTATGTACATTAAATCTTGATGTGCTAGTGGATGAATTTGCTAGGAAGAATCCTGCAAGAAGACGCCGATTAACGTTCAAGGTTAAGTGTGGGAAGGGCATGTTTATTATTAATTATTATTATTATTATTATTATTATTATTATTATTATTATTATTATTATTATTATTATTTGCCATACACTTTTAATATTTGGGTCTCTACTCGATTCTGCAAGGTGTCCCACTGCGAGGAGCCATGATGATGATGATATGCGGCTTAAGGGCGCTAAACTGCTGAGGTCATCAGCGCCCTTACAAGGTATAAAATATAAAGTCAAAAAATAAAAGACAGGTAAAAAACCGCATAATTAAAAAACGGGACACAAACCCGCGATGTCAAAAAGCTAAAACTAACAATATAACAATAACAAATATAACAATAACAATAATAACAATAACAACAATAAAAACAATAATAACAATAACAACAATAATAACAATAACAACAATAATAAGAACAAGACAAAGATCTGAAAAACAACACACTAAAAGCATAGGCAGTAAAGGATTAAAACGTGTCAGGAACTGTAGAATGCGAGGGACATGAGCGTCATATGTCCACTGGGGATAAGAGTTCCCATAAAAAACCGACAGGATAAAAGTACGAAGCTAACAGACGCTCAACGCATTAAATGCGCAGATTAAAATCACTGTCATGAATAAAACGTAAAACACATTCCACAGCATGCGTGTCGTCTGCCAAAACGTTGGCTAGGCCAACAGGCAGACCCACACGAGCACGCAATGCAGCTAAAACCTGACACTCTGTTAAAATGTGACGCACCGTTAAGGGCACGTCACACTGCCCACAGAGTGGCGCGGGGTCACCACTCAGCAAATACTTATGACTAAAAATGCAATGTCCGATACGAAGGCGTGTTAAAATTACCTCTTCCCGACGAGAAGCACGGGAAGAGGTAGCCCAGACTAACGGGAGAGGCTTAACCTCCCGCAACTTGTTCCCCCGGAGGGCCGTCCACTCATCGCTCCAAAGCGAGAGGATGCGGCGACGTAAAACAATAAACAAATCTGACGAGGGAACAACAGAGGTAAAACGTCTGGGTGATAAAATCGCCGACTTGGCAGCGACATCGGCAGACTCATTACCTGAGATGCCCACATGACCTGGAATCCACAAGAAGGAGACGCTGATGCCAGAGACATCAAGCGAGTGGAGCAGGTCATGAATGCGCTGTACGAGCGGGTGGTAACTGTACAGCGAGCTAATACTTTGAAGAGCACTCAGGGAGTCGGAACAAATAAAACAGTGCCGTATGTCGTGCCGCTGAATATATAAAAGAGACTGATAAATGCTAAAAAGTTCGGCGGTAAAAATCGAACATTGCTCTGGTAAACGAAAGGTAAAACTATTTCCACCACAAAAAAAGGCACATCCTACTCCAGCATCAGTCTTAGATCCATCAGTAAAGATAAAAGGCAAGTCCCCGAATTGCGACTGAAGTTCTAAAAACGCTGATCTAAAGACTGAAGAAGGGGTCTCATTCTTCGGCATTGACGATAACCCAAGGTGACAGAGGGCCTCAGCGCGCGACCATGGAGGAAAACGCGTTTCCCCCCTTGGAAGGGCCGGCGCTGGCGTAACGTCCAAATGCCGAAGGAGCAGTCGAAATCGAACCCCTGGAGGGAGCAATGCAGAGGAGCTAACTAAATATTGCCGGTCAAGTGAATCCTCGAAAAATGCCGCGAAAGACGGGTGGTCAGGTAAGCTTGAGAGTCGACAGGCATAGCTGCACAAGAGCATCTCACGCCTGGAGGACAGCGGAGGCTCTGCAGCTTCAGCATAAAGACTGGGCACGGGGCTAGTTGGAAAGGCCCCTGTAGCGACTCTAAGACCACGATGATGAATGGGATTCAAACGACGCAACACAGATGGACGTGCCGACGAATAAACAAAACAGCCGTAATCAAGTTTGGATCGGACCAAAGAGCGATAAAGGCGAAGAAGGACGGTCCGATCAGCTCCCCAGGATGTGCCACTTAAAACACGTAAAAGATTAAGAGAACGGTCACACCTTGCTTTTAAAAAGGAAACGTGCGAGGTCCAACACAACTTCCTATCAAAAATCAACCCCAAAAATTTCGCCTCGTCTGCAAACGGAAGTATCCCTGGCCCAAGATGGAGAGAGGGCGGAGGGAAATACTTCCGGCGCCAGAAGTTGATGCAGACGGATTTCTCGGCGGAGAAATTAAAGCCGTTGGCGTTACTCCAGGCGTAGAGACGGTCGATACAGCTCTGGAGACGGCGTTCGAGTAGACAGGTCCGCCGTGAACTGCAATAAATAGCGAAATCGTCAACAAAAAGGGACGATGAAATGCCAGGTGGAATACAATCAACAATGGGGTTGATAGCAATCGCAAAAAGTGTGACACTGAGTACAGAGCCCTGCGGTACTCCGTTCTCTTGAATAAAACGACGAGATAAAACCGAGCCCACACGTACACGAAAGACGCGGTCCGTCATAAACTCCCGAAGAAATATGGGAAGACGACCGCGGATATTCCAATCGTGAAGTGTACGTAAAATGCCGCCCCTCCAACAAGTGTCATAAGCTTTCTCCAGGTCAAAAAATACAGCCACGGTTTGACACTTTCTCAGAAATCCATTCATAATATGCGTCGACAAGGACACCAGATGGTCGACGGTAGAGCGATAGCGACGAAACCCGCACTGAGCGTTCGCTAGAAGTTTCTGAGACTCAAGCCACCATGTCAACCGCCCGTTGATCATGCGCTCCATCACCTTGCAAATGCAACTGGTGAGGGAGATAGGGCGGTAGCTGGAAGGTAGTTGGCGATCCTTCCCAGGCTTAAGTATAGGGACAATGGTGGCTTCGCGCCAAACGGAAGGAAAAATGCCGTCTTGCCAAATACGGTTATAGACCTGTAAGAGAAATAGTTTACTGTCGGCTGAAAGGTTCTTTAACATCAGGACATGAATGCCGTCCGGCCCGGGAGCGGAGTGCCGAGAGCAATGAAGAGCGTGCTCCAGCTCCCTCATTGTGAATAGTTCGTTATAGCATTCATCATTAGCAGTCCGAAAAGTATATGATGCGGAATCCTGCCGGTCTTTAATAGAGCGAAAGCCGGCGGAATAATGGTCTGAACTGGAAACCGCCTCAAAGGCAGAACCCAGAGTGTTAGCGATGGCAGCCGGATCCACTATGGTGGCATTAGAAACCTGAAGGCCAGAAACAGTACAATGTGACACTTTACCTGAGAAGCGACGAAGTTTATCCCAAACAACGGATGAAGGCGTAAAACGATTAAAAGACTCGACAAAACGAGCCCAAGATGCCTTCTTGCTATCCTGAATAATGCGACGAGCCCTGGCGCGCGATTGTTTAAAAGTCACCAAATTATCAAGTGTAGGGTGGCGCCGAAACACCCTAAGTGCAGTCCTACGGGCACGAACGGCGTCCCGACAATCCTCGTTCCACCACGGAACAGGTGGCCGCCGAGGTTGGGAGGATGAACGGGGTATTGCACGTTCGGCGGCTGAGAAAATAATAGACGTAAGGTGCTGCACTAGTTGATTAATGTCGGAGAAGGGCTGGTCGTCAAAATGCACGAGGCTGGAATACAAGCTCCAGTCGGCTTTTGAGAATATCCAGGTAGGTACTCTGGAATGCTGTACGTGGTGCGACAGAAGAGAAACGATGCAGGGGTAATGGTCGCTGGAGTAGGTGTCAGCGACGACGTTCCACTGAAGACGACGTGCAAGCTGGAGTGAGCAAATGGCAAGGTCCAGGTGAGAAAATGTACCAGAAGAATCAGAAATAAAAGTAGGTGCACCTGTATTGAGGATGGAAAGATTGAACTGATAAAAAATGTCGGAAAGAACAGTTCCCCTCGCACAAGCCCTTGGCGAACCCCATAGTGGGTGATGGGCATTAAAATCTCCCAACAGAAGAAATGGTGTTGGGAGAGCGGACAGGAGAGATCGAATGTCCGCGGGAACGAGGGGAGACGATGGAGGTGTATACACAGAACAAACAGAAAAGAAAAAACCGGGTAACTGCAGTTTAATGGCAACAGCTTGCAAGTCGGACGTAAGTGTGATAGTTTGAAAATGAACGTCAGTACGCACCAAAATCATGACACCACCATGAGCAGGAGTACCCTCCTCCGGTTCAAGGTCGTAGCGAACCGGAGTATATCCTCGGAGATCAAAAGGATCGTGAGGGCGAAGCTTAGTCTCCTGCAGACATACGACCATAGGCGAATGGGAACGCAATAAAAGTTGCAGTTCCGCCCTATGCGATCGTACACCACGTACATTCCAGGTCAGGATAGCCATTAAGAATAAGGGGATAAACTTTCTATTTAGAAGGGCGGCTTAAAATTACCTTTTGTTTAACCTTTGGGCTCGGGCTTTTGGTATGGAGTTGGTCAGACTCCATAGCTTCCTCGGAGGGAGGGCCCACGCGCTCAGTGCCAGAAACCGATTCAAGCGCCGTGAATCGGTTCTGGGTGGCGATGGGTGAAGTGTGCCGCTGAGCGCGGCTTGTCCCAGGACCATCCTGGGACAGCGACCTCCGAGGAGGAGAAGGTGAACTTTTGTTACCGCGCGCACGCGGAGGGTCCTTCAAAAAATCTTCCCGACGAAGTTTCTGCTTGGGCTTCTTTTCAACGGCTTGCGACTTCATAGACTTGGGACCAGGTTTATACGGCTTGGTAACTGTAGCCTTAATAGACGGCCGGATGTTAGTGGCGGTTAATCCAGTCAAGGTCCAGGTCTGAGTTTCGGCATCTACTCGTGGTACCGGCGAGGAAACAACAGAACTAAATGTGCCAGATCGCAGGAGTGAAGGTTGGCGCGCATGGTAACGCCTCCGGGCTTCAGCGAAGGAGAGTTTTTCCTTTACCCGGATCTCCTGGATCGCCTTCTCGTCCAAGTACCGCGGACAGTCGGCAAACGAAGCAGAATGAGACCCTTTACAATTAACGCAGACGGGGGCTGTTGAACAGGTACCTTCGTGTGAGGGCTGGCTACAGGTTGCACAGATGTTAACGGCACTCTTACATGAGACTTGCGTATGCCCAAAACGTTGGCATTTAAAACAACGCAGAGGTCTAGGAATATAAGGCCTCACAGAAATCCGTTCGTACCCTGCGGAAATGCTCGTGGGCAGATCGACGCCATCAAATGTAATAAACAGGGTACGAGTGGGTACCAATACGCCGTCGCGTTTGGCCTGCACTCGATGCACTGCAGTCACCTTTTGATCGGATAGATATTCTACGAGATCCTCGTCCGATATACCATCGAGGCTATGGGTGGTAACGACGCCCCGACAGGAGTTCAATGTGCGGTGCTTCTCAACACGGATGGGGTAACCGTGGAGAAGCGTAGCGCGCAACAAGGTCTTACTTTGCTGATCGGACTTAGTTTGTGCCAATAAGGAACCATTCCGTAGACGAGTGCATGATTGAACCGCACCAGCAATAGCATCTATTCCCTTCTGAATGATAAAAGGGTTCACCTTCTCAAAATTTTGTCCTTCTTCTGTTCTTGAAATGACTAAGTAACAACCAGATGTCGGCGGTGCTACTTCTGTTACAATAGTTTTTCGGCGCTTGTTTGTATTAATGGAGAAAGGGTGCTCCATAGCGAAAAGAAATCCTCCACCATTGCAACCGTCTCCGACCTCGGGCTCTGACTTCCCGGGCGTTACCCCGGCTTGGGTGAGTGGCCTATCTATACCGATCTCACCCCAGGGTCACACCTCCCAGAACATTGACAGAGGGACCCAATCGCCGTCGGAAGCCAGCAGCTCATGCAATGGCCCCCCCGCGGGACTGCAGTTGAACAGCGGATACGAACAACAACCCTACATGACGACCCCGGGTGGTGGGGATGACGCCATTACCCACTCACCCAGCTGCGCACGCGGTGCGCGGGTATCCGTCAGGCTGTGTCCACGGAGGATTTAAATAAAAAGATAAAAGAAACTAAAACTGTGTGGGCGTTTCGCACGCAAGGTAGGCCGGCGGGGAAGAAAAAGAGTTATGCGAATGTCGTGGTGCGAAATGGCCGGAAAGTGATTAGGGAAGAAAGAAACGATGGTGAGGTGCGGTATGGATGGAATGCAAAGAACGCACGAGAGCCTACCTTGGGTCCACCGGTCACTTGAAGAACCCACCTCGACCGGATGGGGGTGAGGGGATGAATGTGGGGATGAATGGCTCGGGAACCCCCGGGTGCGCCAAAAACCCGTACTCACATAAGGTGAGCCCCTGAGGGGGCGAGGAGCCAAATTTAACCATTTATCTATTTATATCTTAACTACTTCATTATCATCCCAAACCACAATTCATATCATACAGCTTTCATCATCCATCCCTAATTAGAGAATCATAGAAACCATTGACCTCACCCAGCCGTCTCCGAAAAAAAAAACAATAGACACCAATATCACCACGAACACACCATAATTCACCATTATCACCAGCGCATTACAGAAATGTACACAAGCTTCGAAAGCGTGACATTCGGAGAAGGCCAAACTTTGAGCATATGCAACCCCTCCTACCTCCATTGTGGCCATATACGTATTCCCTCCTATGGTAAAAGAAAGCACCTGAACAACCCTCAATAAAAATTATCAAACACGCTACACTTAACATGTAGCATACATACCTACATACCTACCTACCTACCTACATATCAACGTCACACGTACACACATACGTACACACGTACATACATACATGCGTACACACGTACATACATACATGCGTACACACGTACATACATACATGCGTACACACGTACATACATAACACACACACACGTACATACATAACACACACACACATACATACATAACACACACATACATACATACATACATACATACATACATACATACATACATACATACATACATACATACATACATACATACATACATACATACACCCGTTATAAAAACAAATGACACTAAACACGACCTGCCGCATACATGTACATCTACACTTTCTCATTCATTCATTTACGGCTTACATTCATATCTATTCTGAATCGGGCCAAAAGTCAAGAAAGAAGCAATGATTGTCTTAAATATGAGCATCATAGAACCATAAAAAGCATTAGTGATAATCTTGAATATATACATCATATCTAGTTCTCTACAGAGAGCAGTTATTACACGATTCGGTCACCACAATGTGTAATGTTCCAGGACTGCTAGCAAAATTCCATTTTAACATCAGCAAAAGAGCCAATCTGCAGCGATCCATGCCTGCTATGAAGAATCCACTGGGCAATGTTTCCATCCAGTAAACTCAAAAGGCGAGAATTACTCTCACATTAATAATAATAATAATAATAATAATAATAATAATAATAATAATAATAATAATAATACTCTATTATTATTATCGGCAGTTCCATGAAAGGTTATTCACGCATAAAAAGACCACGACCTTATTCTCTTTCAGGTATATAACGATGCAATTCTTTCAGGACACCTGGCACTTAACTTTCAAAACATGATGACTTATGTTTCAGGGTCCAGAAAAGCACCAATGAAGAACGTCAAGAATCCCATAATGATCTCCACTGAGGTTGTCGCTTCTAAAAGAACGAGTCGTCTACATCTACACACAGATGGAACCACCACTGTGCTACAAGACCAACGCATCGCAAAGCAACAGGGACAAAATAGGATTATTTTATGAATCCTACAGTGTTATTGATAAAAATGCAATATTAAAAATCATATACATGTTATTATTTGAGTTGGAGAAAAAAGGACTCACAGAATATCTGATTATGAAAAAGTGTGTGCACAGTGAATTCAGTGAACTAATTGTATTATCATATAATATCATTGACTTTGGAAATGACTTTCATCAGACTTAACTTTTGAATACCATAAAAAACTTCATGAAATAAAATAACAGTGTCATTTATTGACAGGTATTGCATTATCGCTCATAATGAACAAAGGTCCGTTAATAGTGTTTTTTTTGGAATGAATGTTTGTAACTATCTACAAATTGTGATAATAATCGCCTGCATAACATTTCCAGGCTCAATCGCCCACTATAGTACCTAAAATATCTTAAAAAATGTTATAAAATGCATTACAATTCCTGCCCACCCACCACTGCCTAAAATACATTCGAAATACCGATACCAACACCCGAAATACCTGCATATGTGTAAAAACACAAACAACAACATTCAAAGGTTCTGAAAAAGATCCTAAAAAAAACCTGTATCTATACCCCGAAAATGCCTGCTACTGTTTTCCAAAATTCCTCTGAAACACCACAATTTCCCCTGAACCTTCCAATACAATGAAAATAACCGTGTATGCGGCTAAATAGTCCATAAATGGATGCTAAAATGCTTCACATATTCTTCTACAGTGTCTAAAATACATTCGAAATATACAAACGTACCGAAATACCTGCATAGATGTTAAAAATACTTGATGATCATAAAATAAATTCAAAATGTTATGGTAAATCTTAAAAACCTGCACTAGTGCAATGAAAATGTCTGCTTCTGTTTCCAAAATGCCATTGAAACACCTGAAATTCTCATTCCACTGTACCAGAATGTTCTAAAGGCCTCTGCCCATAACTCATTCCATAGACTAAAATACCATTAAAGAGTCTCAAATACTGTTACCAGGACCCTACAAAATAGACGTGGAAGTGTCAGAGCACTTAAATACAGCATATAGTACCTCAAAATGCTAAAAAAAAATTACCGATAGCACGAAATATCTGAAGCAGCTTCTAAAACCCAGATACATAAAAAAAACTCACTATCAACACTATGAAAATACCTGTACCTGATTGCAAAAACCATCAGAATACCCTAAAAACCTGTACCAATACCACTAAAATACCTGCCACTGTTTATAAAAATCCATCAGAATACTCTAAGGACCTGAACTGACCTCATTAAAATACATGCTCTTGTCTACAGGCTGTATCTTTATTGGTGCCATATATTTGACATCAAAAGAGTAAACAAAGTTCATATGTACATGGGTCTGAAAATCAACCGTTTCGTTGTTATAGGTCAAAGAAGATGTATTCCATGAGTGAACAGACGGATATGCACTACACGTATGGCCGTGCAGACGGCAATGTAGCACGAGCTCGTGAACTTTATGCAGAAAGGTACCCTGACAGGCAGTTACCGTGTGTAAGAACATTTGCACGAATTCACCAACGCTTGAGAATGGCACATTTGAGTGGAGTACTAGGGATGTTGGGAGATCAAGAGCGGTACGAGTCTTTGAGCTTGAAGAACAAGTTCTTCGTGCTGTGGATGCAGACCCATCACAAAGCACAAGGCGTATGGCTGTAAGGGAAAGAGTCATATGACTATCTGGAGAATTCTGCATGAAAATCTTCTGTACCCGTATCACCTTCAACGTGTGCAAGGATTAAATGAGGCGGACTTTGAGCCAAGAAGACGTTTCTCTCAACGCATGTTACAGCAGTGCGCTGTGTTCATCAATTTCCTGGCCTGTATCTTATTCAGGGATGAGGCTGGTTTTACTCGATGTGGCATCTTCAATTTTCATTACACTCATAACTAGGCATTTGAAAACCCTAATGAAGTACGACAGGACCACCACCAACAGAGGTTCTCTCTCAACGTTTGGGATGGAATCATTCATGATCATCTTATTGGTCCCCACTTCTGCCCTCCGCGTCTGAATGGACAAACCTATCTCCAGTTTCTCAGAAATAAGTTGCAGCACTTAACTGATAATGTGCCTCTGGACATCACCCAACGAATGTGGTTTTTACACGATGGTGCTCCAGCTCATTTCAGTATGATAGTTCATAAGTTTTGAATGATTGATTTTCGATAAGATGGTTTGGTCGAGGGGGACCCATCGCATGGCCTGCTCGATCGCCTGATTTGGATCCAATGGATTTCTTCGTCTGGGGACTTTTGAAGTCCTTGGTTTATAAGACTCCTGTACCTGATGTTGACATTTTAAGAGGGCGTATCCAAACTGGATTTGACCAAATACGAAACACACCAGGAATTTTCAACAGAGTACGCCAGAGCATGGAACACAGGCTTACTGCATGCATCGAAGCAAGAGGAAGTCACTTCGAGCAATTTTTGTAACTTTCGATTTTATGTTGTAACTCTGAAATAAATTATTTTCAGACCCATGTTCATATGAACGTTTTTACTGTTTTGATGTCTGGAACATGTCCCTCAAATACATGGCACCCATAAAGATACACCCTGTGTAGAAACCACTAGAATAGTCTAAAATGATGAAAATATATTTATTGAGAATTATTATAATTGATTGTGCATTAAGCAAACACTTGAACGCTGAACAGTCGCAAACAAAATTTTTTAACACAGTCATTTGATTTAAATGCTAAGGCTCTATTTATGCAGAGTTCAGTCTCAATCATGTTATAATCCCAGTCCTCAACTCTGGAATAATTTTGTTAATCTCTATAGAAAAGTCATTTTTACTGGCTTCATGGGACATCATTAGCAGTCTTAGCTCGTGTACTAAGTCATTAGGAACTGTCCAGGGATATCAAATTTCCTCAATATTCGCTTCGGATATATCATCCTGACTGTGGGAGTTAACACTAAAATGTTTATTTTCATTCAGGGCTTCATCATCCAAAGACACCGCTCTTCTTGCATCTAGCATACAAGGTCTTGAAGGGATTTCAGGAGCACTTACGGGTGTTTTAAGTACTTCGAAGCTTGAATCTAACATCCCTGATCTTGAACAGATTTCAGGAGTATTTACGGTTGTTCCAAGTACTTCACGGCTTGAATCTAACATTCCTGGTCTTGAACAGATTTCAGAGCACTTACGGGTGTTCCAAGTACTTCACAACTTGAATCTGACATCCCTTGTCTTAAACAGATTTCAGGAGTACTTACGGGTGTTCCAAGTATTTCGAAGCTTGAATCTAACATCCCTGATCTTGAACAGAGTACTTAGGCTGTTCCAAGTACTTCACAGCTTGAATCTAACATCCCTGGTCTTTAACAGATTTCAGGAGCACTTATGCGAGTTCTAAGTACTGCACACTTCAATGCTTCATTACTACATCTTTGCCTGTGTTGTTTAAGTCCTGAAACAGGTCTGTTTCTTAAAATCCTACTGCATATATAACACTTGAAAGAAAGATTCTTCCCATGGATAATATATGAAAAGGTAAGCTTCTCGTAAGTTGACTGTATTTTAATGCAATAATGGGATTCATGCTTTAACTGGAATGTCATATATGTATAGCTTATTAATAAGACAGCCTATTTTTATATACATTCCGTCACGCTTAAGAACTTTTAAGTGCTTATAAATTTACGTTTTTGTTAGTCATTATTTGTATAGAGTTGTACCATTCATTTGACATTATTGTACTATTTAGTTCAGTGTGTACTGTTTAGGCCATAAAAGGGTAAATTACAATTAAACGAATTTTAAATTATAACCTTCAGCATTGGTTGAGTTAAAGATTATACGTACACAACAAAAATGTTTCCTGTAAATCAAATTAAACTGTGTGCTTATAAGGAAAGGGTGAAAGTAAGCAAGAAAGAAGGAAAGAAAGAGACAACGCGGCCATTGCGGTTCGAACCCGAAATTTAAATGTCTATTTACCTGCACTTTTCTGCTAATGTGTCCAAATGTGCTAAAGAAGTAAGCTCTGATTGGCTTACTTCTTATCATTCCTTACAGATGAAGTGGAAATGATCATTGGCGTGCAAACTTCCTAACAATTTTAAGGCATAACACAGCATTTTGTCTTCGTGAACCATAGGTTTCTGTCCCAAATTAATTGTCTATGAACCGTCTATTATCAGTAAAATTCGTGTGGTGTTATTCATTTACACCGGTATATATAGCGGGGTACCGAAGGATTGCAGAGCAAAGAGGATTTCAATGACACTACGTAAAAATCTAAAGAGAAGTATTAGAAGTTGGGAATTGAAGCCCAACGTTGGCCTCACTTTTGAAGTCGTATCCTTTGTTTCAATATCTGCTGTTGATTCTGCTGCCAGCTGCTACAGTGGTTGTCTGAGATTTTTCTCTCAGAGTATGCGTGGGCAGGTGTGCAAGCATAACACCAGTTTAAATTGACTGAGAAATTTAATGTGATCTAATACTTGAACTACTGAAGCGATTTGCCCACCATTTGAAGATAAAGAATGAAACTGACTACGAATCGTAGCACTCGAAACCATAAGAATTGACTTATTACCCCTGCTAACTTCTGCAGTATCAGTTTTATGGTTTGAAATAACCGTTTCCGATAAAAAGAAACTAGAAGGGTAACTTGCCGTGAGTCGCTAATGTTGCTTACCTATAAAGTCCCTCGCGGCTACCGCTAAGTAACTGATAACCCAGCGCGGTCTTAGGCGCTACGAACTGTCCGTAACCGTAAACGATTGTAAGCTCTTAAGGCTGTACACGAAGAAAAGAAAGCTGAGACAAGGCCCTAATTTTAGCAATACGCTCTTTTATTAGTTAAGCTCTGCCTGGCTTAGAATACCTCACCATATCTCCATCTGCGTTCCAATCTAAAGCCCTTACATATAGGTATGTGACGCGGTACTTCCCCAATTCTCAGAATTGCATTCCCTTTCCCTTCTACAGAATCTCTGTCTACGTGTCTCTGCAAACGTACTGAATCATCCCTTAACTGCATTCCGGAAATCTTTATGCCTAATGCGTTCGCTTCTCACTGTTGCTAATGACTTTCCTTAACATGGATTGCTAATTACCTTATTCTTTCCGGACAAACATTTCAACTCGAGCTTATTACATTATACATTGATTTAATATACGGAAATTATTTCTTTATCTCACTAGCATTTTTTATTTATTTATACCTTCCCGTCAATAATCACAGTATTAAAATGTGTAAGTGAACAAATTATAAAGCTGTAAATAGAGAATAATGGCAGAGGTGTAATAATTCTGAGCATGTATGCTCCTAAAGAAGATGCAGATAAAACTATTAAAGACGAGTTTTATGAGAAATTGCAAGTATTCCCAACAGAAATCAAGGATAAAGAAGAAGTATGTTTATTAGGGGATTTTAATGGCCGAACTAGAAAGGAGAATAACAACTCAGTGGTAGCAAAGTATAGTGAATTAGCCATGAATGATAATGGATTAGCCTAAGAGATATGTGTCAGAATAGGTCTTTGAAAATGGTTAATTATAAGGACATTCACAAATTTACATGGTCTGACTGATGAAGACATTGTAGCCACGCAGCCGTTTACGATAATTTATCGGGCGCTGGGAACCCCGACAAGACGAAGAGGACGGACCTAACAAATGTCGTAGGGGGAAAATTGAAGAAAGAAACCACAGAATTGTAATAACCTATACAAAAATGAACCTGGAGATAATCTCCGAGCATAAAAAAAGAAACAGAACTATTTAAATGGCCTTATTTTTATTAATAACTATGCCACATTAACATGGGCCCTCGCAGCTAAACCATTCACAGTATATTGACACCAAGCTCATGAACTAGTAAAACGAGCATAACACATTAACTGAAATATAAACCCCCATAATGCCTTTAAAAGGGAAGCAAAAATTTAAAAATACAAAGTTGAAGTAAATTTATAATACAACTTTGATCTCAGAAAAAAATTTAATAGCAAATTGAACAATACTTTAACATACAACGTAAAGTAAGACAAAAACACAACTTGAAACAGCCCATTAAAGCTAAGAAAACATAAAACAAAAACAAATGCATTCAGAAACTAGTCGTTTCAGGGTAACATTTATATAGCTAAGCCTTTAAATTGTAATCTGGTAAAGAAAACTATATTGCACATTAAGATTCTCTTGAAATTTAGAACTGGTAAATTGGCTTCTTTATGAAACCACTATTATAATTATAAGAACCAGGATAATAGAGAGATACTAATAGTGAACGTAAAGATTAAATAAACTCAAACCCTGAAACATCTCCGTGAATTATTTAGCTGAAAAGGAAAAATATGAAATTCACAACCAAGAAAAGAAACACTTAAAGCAAAAGCATAAACCGTGAAAAACACCACGTGCACTAAGGAGTAGAGCTCAACACTTGGTCACGAGAGAAAGCCAGAGCAAAACTTAGTTTAACATCCCCCACTAACAGCCAAATGGACATTACCTCAGCAAACAAAGGAATGAAAGAAAGTTTAACACCCAAAAATCGGCGAGAACAACCAAATGGTTTTCACCCGACCAGAAATAATGTTGAAAAGTATGCTTGTAACTTATGGTTCCCTTGTGCAAGTGCAAGTGTTGATCTCACTTCCTTAAAATTAGGACGACTAGCATTAATACAGTTATTATTGAATTAGTATTAGTACGGTGCTATCCCAAAACAAAACCCCAAATGAAATATAATTTTAAAGGTAGCAAAAAAACAAATTATTCCCTCAAGTAGGAAACTTTCACATACCCACTTTCAAATGGGGCAATATGACTTAACAGCTCTATGCAAGCTATAAATGTGGCTTGATAAAAAATTAACAAGCAAATACAACAGACACACAGTCTTTGGTTTAATGAGCCCAAACTTTCTTTAAATTTTGTGTTCCAAATCAAGTAGAACCAGATACATTTAACTATTAACTCGAAAATCTGAGAAAGTGAACACAAATAACATAACCATACAAAATTATACCATGTATTACCCCCTAAAAACAGTCACTTACGACATCTTTGGGGTATAATCTCTAAAATATTACATTCACTCCCATTCACCTAGAAAAGCCAAACCAGAAAATGAGCTGCACAACTAGTTCCTACCTTCATATAAGCCAAGATGGAGAAATCTGTCGTGAATACCCTGAAAATGTATGCCACCGACGAATTTTGAAAACTATGAAACCACGTTTACTAAATTACATTCGCGATGATGGCATACAGAACAAAATACTCAAAATGTGGCCAGCTTAAAGAAAAACGTGAAAGTAGCAGTGGTCTCACTCCCACACCAACTCTGTCTCGCTCGTATTCCAGCCGTGCTAGAACTGCCAAGCGAGCCACGTAGGCAGCTCTCACCAGGCGACCGAGGAAGCCACGTCCACAATCCATGGAGGTCGAAACGGC
The DNA here is from genome assembly GCA_030765065.1 of Deroplatys truncata. Taxonomy (NCBI): domain Eukaryota; kingdom Metazoa; phylum Arthropoda; class Insecta; order Mantodea; family Mantidae; genus Deroplatys; species Deroplatys truncata. The sequence continues at coordinate 96,267,687 of CM060984.1, read as the reverse complement.
AGAGCGAGAGAGAGAGGCGGACAAAGAGATCAAAACTTACGCAAGTGACTGGCGGTAAATATAACAGTTTCACAATTTAAAACAATAAGAATCAGCACAATGGCTACAGCCAACTAGAGACTGCCGTCTATTATTGCCTACGTAATATTACGCCAAAGATCTATGCTGAGAGCCAATGACGTAAGAGTTTACCGTGGAGATGAATGTGGCTCAGATTTCCATTAGAAGGATGAACACCAATAGAAAACTAGATGATACGAAGATAAACCTAGATGAACACATACACAATTTGCATAGTTTCTAACAGGAGTAAATCCAATGTTTGTATAAATTGAGATAAAGGTACAGGAAGTACAAAAGGTAAATAACACAAAGGAGTAGTATGACCAGATAAAGCGGGATATACACCAAACGGCTGAACAAGTACGGGTCAGCGAATTAGAACCAGAATGGCGGTTAGAGAAAGTGAAGGGAATGATATTAGAGAATAAAAGCACCTACGAGATCGGAATTCATACCCATAATTTGTAAGACAGAAAAAAGTGTGTCTCCTACAATAGGGAAGCAAAATGAAAGGTTTTGAAATGTAAGAATGAAATGTGCGAAAAGAAGTGTGAATAATTAGAGAGATTAATGGGAGGAACGAATGTATCGGAAGCATTGAAAGCTATAAAGAATTCAAGAAAAGAATAATATAACTTTATAAGAGTAATATAACTTTAATCAGCATAAATAAATGGAAGAATTATTATAAGAAGCTGCTGACCAAAAACAGGAAAAGTTTGAAGTAACGGATGTAAATATTGAAAACTTAATACGTACCAGGGGCGGCTGGCGACTCTGAACTTTGGGGTTTACAAAGTTATAGGTAGCTGCAATTTCAATTTGCTAAAGTAATAAATACGTGACCGTCAATTTTGCTTTATAAATGTTAGTTATCAACAGACACTTCCAAATGTCATCAGCATGTTCATTATAAATTTATCTGTAACTGTGCTATTAAAAACCATAGTTTTTTTTTGGAAAGTCATGGAGGTGCCACAAATCATTAAACCATGTTATAACCAGGATCTTTAGTATGCGTTCACCACAAAATAAAACGCAAGGAGAGCAAAATAGGGCGTTAACATTACAACACACATCCAGTCATATTCTCATATACAGCGCTGTTAAAACTCCTGCTAAGGCATCTTGTGTTTTTTTAAACAGCTAAGTGATTTTTAGATTTGGTGTAGGTCTACCAAGACGTTTAATTTCATTTTCCTTTCAAGTTTAATGTTGGAAGAAGGAAGGATAAAGGAGACCGAACGGAGTTCCTTGTTTCTCCGTATAGCAAGCTTACATGTATTTCACTAGTCACTTTGATTCAGCTATTGAAACACAGCACAACCACGTGCAACTACAGCAAGATGATACTACTACTACTACTACTACTACTACTACTACTACTACTACTACTACTACTACTACTACTACTACTACTACTACTACTACTACTACTACTATTACTGCTATAGTTCTATAAAGTAATGTTAAGTATAAGAATGACCGGAAGTGAGGCAAGCATATATAACCAATAGATGACGCTGTTACTGGACGAAAGTTAAAGCGATCATCCTATGCCATGCTCTCTAACTATTAAGTTAACCAACAACGTAGAGCTTTATGCCCCACACTTCCCCACCACACACCTATGTGCACCATTGGTTCGTCATGCTCTATATCTAACTGAAGGTTACAGCCGGGAGTGCACTATTCGGCACCTACTAATAATATAGCGCTTGCTGTAGTCCACAACATAAGATCAAGTCGGAATGAACCAGAAAAGTGTAAATAGTATAGTTATTTACATTAAAGGGACAGCCAGGATTATAGTTGTAGTACAAACATGTTACCATATTAAGAATTCGTCCCTCATAAGCACACAGTTTAAGGAGATTATACTGCAAGAAGTGAAGCGGGTTCTAAAAGAATCGAAGAATAAGAAAGCAGCAGGACTTGAAAACATTCCGATTGAGTTTCTTAAGTATGCACCAGACATAGGAAATCTTAGCAAAAATTTTCAATAATACTTAATTGAAGGGGAAACATCCCCAATTTTTTAGGAATAAGTGTAAAAGTGCGATAGGGAGGTTGTGTGTTTGTATACTAAAAAGAGGATTGAAAAGGAGTTGTAAAACATAGGAGATCAAAGTGGATTCCCTGCTGGGAGATGATGTATGGACTGCATTTTTGTGTTGCAGCAGGTATTAGACAAGAGGAAATCCAGGAATCTATCTACGCATTTGGTATTGACCGATCTGGAGAAAGCCTGCGATACAGTGCCCATGAAAAAGTTACCTGAAACACTGAGGAAAACACAGGACATATGCTAAGGCTATTTTGAAGTTATGTCTGAATGCAAAGAGTGCTGTCAAACCGGGAAAGATTGCCATAGTCGTTTCCTATTATAAAGGGCTTTAAGCAGGATTGCTGCTTATCCCCTGCCTTATTTAAAATATGCATACAGGAAGAGCTTAATGAATGGAGAAAGAAAATCTCAGGAATGGTGATTCAGATAAGAATTTTTGTTTAACAACGCTTCTGTATACGGATATTCAAGTAATCTTAGCTAGTAATGTTGAGTAGATACTGAGGAAACTCGAGGAGGAGAATAAGAAATGGGACCTCAACATGAACATGGTGAAAACGGAACACCTGAGAGTAGGAGAAAGACAAAAAGACTTAGAATTGTGTATTCGGAATGTCAGAGAATGTAATGGGTTTAAATACCTGGGAAACATTATATCAGCAGAGTGGAAATGCACTCACAATCCAGTAAAACAGAGGAAGAAAATTATTTATGTTTTAAATAGGTTGTTATGATCGAAAAGAATGAAAATTAATACAAAGATGAGGATACGCAATGCTATGGGGGAAGCGATGTTATCTTATGGATCTGAATCTTGGAAACTGTAGAAAGATAAAGCTTAATTGAGACTGTGGACATGGACTTTCTAAGGAAAGCACGTAGGATCTCTAAATTACAGCATGTGCCAATTGCAGAAGTTCGAAGACGAACCGGAAGGATTTTTACAAATGGTGAGACGGTAGAAACTAGGCATATATTATGGTATGGTCATGTGAAAAGGATGGAAGAGAAGAGAGATGACCAAAAAGAGCTCTGAATTATAATCGAGGGAAAAGAAAGAGTAGAGGAAGACCCGCAACGCAATGGAGAGAAGGAATCAGAACGGGCATGCTCTATAGGACCTTGGAGAAAATGAATGGAGTGATAGAGAGATATGGCGATTTAAATGTGGTATGTGGCAATGAGTGCAAGACTCCCCTCCTTAACAAAATATATTGTGAACAGCTGTCTTCATGACAGAGTTGTCTTTAACCGCAAGTATGGAAATCAAAATGGGAACAAACAATTGAAAATAGCATAGAACAATAGACTGTAGCAGCGTTGCAGGGTTGTATTAGAAAGCTAGTAAGAACTATGAAAGTGCGTGCTATAATATGAAAATATGCTAGCTCACAAAGTTCAGCTTATTGGCGAAGCGTAAGGAGGGTGGTAGAACCTTACGTGCTCTAGTAATAGCGGGGAGGGTGAGGGTGTCATGGAAATTACACCGAAGCATACCCCTCCAGTAACTGTCACAAGTAACTTCTTGTTTAAAGTAAACTGTAACGTACGACATTTACTGCAACGTATCAGAGTGACGCTTTCGCAAGAAGGATCAGAATTAAGTGAAAGGTGGCTTTTAGAACGTGTTTATTGCATCGATTTTTGAAGTTAGTTAACCTGCATTATGTTTGCTGAATTGTAAACAGGTGAAAAAATGTCATTGGTCAGTCATAAACAAATGACATCCTAGTGCATATAATGGGCTTTTCAGATTACCGTTTCCGTTCGTGATGTATTGTAAACCAAGGTTACTTTTTTTGCCTTTCCATTCTCGTTATGATTCCGTTACCCCTGCTTTATCTCCTTTATGCTCTTCCAAACCAGGAGTTGGTTATATTAGCATAGGCAAGCAACAAATAAGTGAATTTACAGCATAAATAGACTAATAGTTTCAAATGTTATTATATTAAAATGTAGTAATTTAATTACCTAATTGTGAGTGTTGAGAAATAAATATCCATTCATTCATTATACTCTTCCAATTGCAGATGACTTTATAAAATATGCTGCCATATTATTGGATTGCCACGTAGGTGACACAGAATGATGGATACATAACTAAGCTGATTATCAGCAAGTTGCTCGAGTAGAAATTACAAACATACTGCTACAAAAATAAGGTCACGCTGACTGAATATATTAAAAATAAAAAAAAACCTTCGCCATATGGCCTTGCAATTAAAGGGACATTAAAAATATCAAAGTTAAAACAACATTCGCATATAACCACATAAACCGCAATGCAAAATTATTTTTAATTAAGGGGATTTCAAAAAATATTTTCCATTGAAATCTTGATATCTAATCTTTTTGTGTCAAATCTAGTTCCTGTCTACCTTAGGTACCTAAGAGAAAATCATCGACACGACCTTGTCAGGCAATAGCTGGCTAATTCTATTTCCGGTCTCACACCTACATGCAGATGTAGAATTAGGCGATTTTCCAAACGACACGTAAAGATGGCGTGGTCAGTATCACACATCCCCCGGCTGGAATTTTGGTTTGCTGGACTTGCAAATCATAGCCCATTGTAGCTCCTTATATTTCTCTGGCATTCGTGCACCGATCTTATATATGGGCTGAAAAAAATTCGCGCCTCCATGAGTGGCCTCGAACCAAGGAGAGAAACCAGAAGCACTACGCTCCAACCCACCATGACATGGCATAAAGCGGCTAGACGATAAAGTAAAAAATAGTCAGCAGACACGTAACAATAATTTAATTTGGTATTATGATTTGCTACGTTGCTCATAAATAGGTATAGGAATTTAAACAACATCGGCCATGAATCACTGACGGACGGGTGCACACGGTCTGATGAGCGGCGTCCACCAAGGTCAACAGACTATGAGGGATGAGTTTGGTTTGTATTCTGGGATTCATTGCGTACAGTCCGGTAACAGTTCAACTTATTTTCTTTCGTCCTGGCTTAATACTTAAAAAATCCTATGCCTGCTCATAAATCCATCATGCTGTTTGCTGTAAATATTTGTTTGAAGAAAATATTGTTAACCAGGAGAGTTTCTTTCACAGAAACTGAAAAATTCTCCAGGTATCGCAATCTGGTTCTGGTATGATCGCTGAAAACTATATTGATCACAAAACGTTTTTACTAAATATTCACAGTATGCAACAATCCTACTTAGAATTGCCAAGAATAAACATAGTGCGCTTTCTGTATATCAGTAAACCACTATCAATCGCATGTTGTTTTGCAATTTTCTATATCTGAAAGAAAATTTGAACGCAAATAAAATCTACGATATCTTATTATAATAAGAAATAGAAGAAACAAGTTTTCAATATTTCCATATCCCTCGCCCCCAAAGAGCACGTTTTGTGATTTATGTTACATTAATCATATTACTGTATCACCTGCAATAATGTTCCATTTCATTTGTATACCCTTGCTCTTAAAGAAACAAAAAAAAAAAAAAAAAAAAAAAATACCAAACAATACTAATATATTAAAACCTTAGTTATATTTAATCCCACAGAATATTTTAAGAAAACAGTTGTAATTAGTGCATTATAAATATATATGTATATAAATATATATATTATATATAACATACATACCTATATACACATATATATGTATATTCTCAACATAATACAGCAGTCTGTGAAAGCTAGTTTTTGTTTGCAAGGAATCTCAAGTTTGATAAATATGCAGTTATGCTTTATAGTTTTCTGTACTTAATAATTATTTAACAATTCACAAATTTAAAAAAATGCTATTGTCTGCCTGATGTTTTCATACGACATTACGTTTTTTAAGTGCGAAACAAAAAGTGCTTTGATCAAAAATTACCTCCTTTTTTTTTACACCAGACTCTCCCCTTTGGTATTCATCCAATTATGACCATTAAAGGGACGCGAGTTTTTAGGTCTTTAAAAGAAAGGAATGTCAATTTGCTTTGTTAGTCTCCAATATTTTACTATTTTTACTTTCTCTACTAGGTATAGTAAGTAGGAAAAGTATAGTATTCCACCCAAAAATTCGATACCGAGATTTCACCGGAAATATATGTGTTGAGACCCCCTGAATCCAAAAAAAGCATTTTTGGAAACATGTCCGTGTGTGTGTCTGTGTGTGTGTCTGTGAACAGCATAACTCAGAAACGAACAGTTGGATAAACACCAAACTTTGTATTTAGGTTCAGTATCTTCCAGAGATGCGACACGAAGGTTTTCAAGAAAATCCCCCACCCCAGATTACCCTTTACAAGGAACATTTTTCGAAAATTTTTAATTTTCTCAAAAATGGCTCTAACGATTTTGATTAAAATATCATATATTTAAGATATTTTCATGACAAATAAAATTTGTATCCTGAATTTTCTGGAAATGCCTCCAAAAGTATTCTTCCTTGTGAACGACTTTTGTATAACTGGTAAATCATAAGAGATAGACAACATTTTACTACACAAAAAATGTAGATCGCGTTAAAATACACAATTCGTCATATACATTTTTACTTTCTCTACTACGTATAGTAAGTAGGGGAAGTATTGTATTCCACCCAAAAATTCGATACCGAGATTTCACTGGAAATACATGTTTTGAGACCCCCTGAAACCAAAAAAAGCATTTTTGGAAACATGTCCGTGTGTGTGTGTGTCTGTTGTGTGTGTCTGTGTGTGTCTGTTGTGTGTGTCTGTTGTGTTTGTCTGTGTGTCTGTGAACAGCATAACTCAGAAACGAACAACCGGATAAACACCAAACTTTGTATTTAGGTTCAGTATCTTCCAGAGATGCGACATGAAGGTTTTCAAGAAAATCCCCCCACCCCAGACTACCCTTTACATGGAAGATTTTTCGAAAATTTTAATTTTCTCAAAAATGGCTTTAAAGATTTTTATTAAAATATCATATGTTTAAGATATTGTCATGACAAATGAAATCTATATCTCGAATTTTCTGGGAATGTCTCCAAAAGTATTCTTCATTGTGAACGACTTTTGTATAACTGGTAAACCATAAGAGATAGACAAAATGTTACTACACAAAAAATGTAGATCGCGTTAAAATACACAATTTATGTCATATACATTTTTTTGTTGAGTGAACCGTTTTCGAGATATTGCTTGTTATTCCCTTAAATTTGTCAATACTTATAATTTTTCTCAAATTTGTTATTCATTTTTTTATGTCCTGGACATGCAAAGAGAATGGAATGCGCCACATAGCAACCAGCGCTTAAAATATTTGACTATCGCTTAAAACCTATCATATTCCCCTTGCATCTACAAGAAAATTAGCAATAAGATTGACATCTCGATATCTCGATTAACATGAAGCATATGGAGAATAAGCGTTTGTAAAAATAGTTTGTACAAGAGTAGAGAAAGTCATCAGATTTTTTTTGTTGAGTGAACCATTTTCGAGATATTGTTTGTTATTCCCTTAAATGTTTCAATACTTATTTTCTCAAATGGGAATTCGTTATTCATTTTTTTTTTGTCTTGGATGTGCAAAGAGTATTAATCTGTGGCAAAGAGAATGGTGCTGCACCTAGCAACCAACTATTAAAAGATATGTCTATGCTTAAAGCTACTGTATTTCTATATTGCCCTTGCAAACAAGGGGAACATAGTACGCCTTAAGCGATAGTAAAATATTTTTAGAACTGGTCGCTATGTGTAAAATGTAATTCTCTTTGCATGTCAAAAGATCGTTTCTGCAAATGTTTATCTGGATTAATATGAAATAGATGGAGAATAAGAGTTTGTAAAAATGGTTTTTACAAGAGTAGAGAAATTCATGTGAGTGTAACATATCAGATCTTTTCTGAAGTACACGTTTAGAGTAAGCAAACCAAAACACGTGCTTTGCCGTTATAAAATACATTTCTTTGTACTGAAATTCATCACTACATGAATGACATAATCACTCCAGCTCAGAGCTAGGATGGAAGAAAGCCCCTGAAATTGACACTTTTCTCTTGTATAGTTTATGTAAAATAATTTAATGCGTGTCAAAATCATATAACTCTGATTAAATAGTGCATTTTTAAAAGGTAAGTAAACATTCTGTTACGGGATAACGTAAATATAGAATGTTGCTGTTTTGTTCTCTGCGAGTTAGGTGTTTGCAGAAAGCTATGATAAACTTAGGTACCTATGTAACAAAAATGTACGTCAATTTCTTTTCTAAGCAATGATTAAAAACGTAAAATTCTCCAGTGCGACATACTATGACGAATATTTCTTTTATAACTTGTATTTTCATATAAGTATTATCCTGTTCTAATTTGAAATATTCCAATATTTGCGTTTTCCTTCTGTAGAGGCAGTATTTTTAACACTTAAATGATTTCAGTCAAATTATATAATATGTAAATTCAATAACAGCCCACCTTGAAGCAATATGTGTATGTAATTATTTGTAAAATGTATGTAACAGTCATTGCATATGCTTATATTATTGTAAACATGTTCAATAATGTTATGTGAATGCATTACGTAATTTAATAATGTAGGAGCTGTGAGAATGATAAGTTAAAAGTTGCTAACAATGAGGTAACCTTTAGGCAATAATGAGTTTGAGAGTTTAATAATACTATTTCTGATTATTGGAGTAACAATAATGTAATTTTAGTGACAGTTTATAAAATAGCCAATCAAAAACCACAAAAAGCTTTAGTTAAAGGAAGGTATTCTATTGGATTAGGAATAGCCAATCAGAGACTTGAAATACAGAAATTTACAAGTTTAGGAGGTTGAAATCAGTTCAGTTGCCTGCAAACAGTGTTCCTAACCAGACGCAAAAAGTGCCCTCAAGAAATATAATATGTATTCGTGTAAGACGAAAAATAAGTTTACGTGTTAAAAAGTGTAATTAATTAATAAAAAGAATCTCACAGCTCTCTATATTAATGAAGTGTTATTTAAATCGTATCAAACATTAATAAAAGGACTGAAGTAAAATTATAATCTGTGTAAGCCTACATTCTTGTCTCATCACAACCCTGCCAAGAGATACGTGTCTCTAACAATAATGCTGACGCAGCAGAGGCAAAAATAAATATATAATATTTAAAGAAACAGTTAAAATACAAAGTTAATATATTTTTTTTAAACTTGGGGCAAAGGCCACCTGAAAGTACATTTGGGGCGAAGGCTACCGGAAACTGTTTACCATACGTGCGATTGCAACTACTTCAAGTTCGGCTCCCCAACAGTTGAAATATAATACAACCCCTTCAATACAAACTACCTCAAATTGACGCCCAAATCGTGGTAAAAAAATAACGTAACAAAACATCTTCTTCATATTGGCTACCAAAACGTGGGGCAAATAACAATACAACAAAATAATAACTTCTTCAAATTGGCGTCCATACGTGGAGCTAATAAAAAACAATAAATACCTTCTTCCCGGTATGTTGGTAAACATTGAAGCCGATATTAGGAAAAATGATCGAGAAAGATTTGTAATATTTGCTAAGGAATGGTAAAGGGGAAATCCAATTCAATGCTTGGGCTACTGTTATGCATTGTGTACAATTATGTTAATGTATTATTATATTTTTATTATTACGATTATTATAATTATTTTAAAACACCCTTTGTGTCATCAACTTTGCCTAGAGTGTTTATATACCATTTTAAATGTTAAAAGTTGTATTTATTGCTATACTGAGAGGTAAAACATAGAATAACGTTGAAAATACGTGAAATAAAGTGATTGAAAAAGATAGACTTCACAATAAAAAATATTGTGATAATACAAAACGTGTAAGAGAAAGCAAGAATTAAATTAGCAATGTATTTTAGATATAATTTGATTGTAAATGTGTTATTCTTATAAATATGTTATTTATTCCATGGGATAATTTACAAAACATGCACATTTGTTTTACGATTGATAGCAGCCAAGCAATAGCGTAAATAAATAAGGTTCAACTCTTATGATTGTGAAATATTTTTTACTTTCTCTACTACGTATAGTAAGTAGGGGAAGTATTGTATTCCACCCAAAAATTCGATACCGAGATTTCACCGGAAATGTATGTTTTGAGACCCCCTGAATACAAAAAAATCTGATGTGTTACACTCACATGACTTTCTCTACTCTTGTACAAACTATTTTTACAAACGCTTAATCTCCATATGCTTCATGTTAATCGAGATATCGAGATGTCGATCTTATTGATAATTTTCTTGTAGATGCAAGGGGAATATGGTAGCTTTTAAGCGATAGTCAAATATTTTAACGCTGGTTGCTATGTGGCGCATTCCATTCTCTTTGCATGTCCAGGACATAAAAAAATCTGATGTGTTACACTCACATGACTTTCTCTACTCTTGTACAAACTATTTATACAAACGCTTATTCTCCATATGCTTCATGTTAATCGAGATATCGAGATGTCAATCTTATTGGTAATGTTCATGTAGATGCAAGGGGAATATGCTAGATTTTAAGCGATAGTCAAATATTTTAACGCTGGTTGCTATGTGGCGCATTCCATTCTTTTTGCATGTCCAGGACATAAAAATATCTGGTTGGACCAGGTGTTTATTTGATTATGTTAGCAGTGGATGCTCTTCCATGTTGTGGAAAGGGTCTAAACTCCAATTGATGTTTTTATTTTTCGATTGAAACACTTCCACAGTTTGAAAATTGTCACTTCTATCATCATTGTCTGTAGGACGAATGCTATCTTCACTAGTATGGTTTCCTTCTTCTGAAACGTTTTCCGAACTATCAAACATATTGCCTGCAGCTTCCAGTTCACATTCGGTATGCCATGATAAAAGTATTTCACCACTCACTATGATAAGTAAAATTACATCCTCCTTCAACAGTCATTCAGACGTAACTGATTTGTATTCTCCTGCGTTTACTTTATCAACAATGTATTGCTCATTGTTGAAAAAGCAAGCGGCTGCTACATTGTTGTGTGCATTGACATACATATGAGTTTAGATACAGTGGGACGTAAAACTTAAGGAAAAACGCCTATTCTCCATATGCTTCATGTTAATCGAGATATCGAGATGTCAATCTTATTGGTAATTTTCTTGTAGATGCAAGGGGAATATGGTAGGTTTTAAGCGATAGTCAAATATTTTAACGCTGGTTGCTATGTGGCGCATTCCATTCTCTTTGCATGTCCAGGACATAAAAAATCTGATGTGTTACACTCACATGACTTTCTCTACTCTTGTACACACTATTTTTACAAACGCCTATTCTCAATATGCTTCCTGTTAATCGAGATATCGAAATGTCAATCTTATTGGTAATTTTCTTGTAGATGCAAGGGAAATATGGTAGCTTTTAAGCGATAGTCAAATATTTTAACGCTGGTTGTAATGTGGCGCATTCCACTCTCTTTGCATGTCCAGGACATAAAAAAAATGAATAACGAATTTGAGAAAAAGTATAAGTATTGGAAAATTTAAGGGAATAACAAGCAATATCTCGAAAACGGTTCACTCAACAAAAGAAATGTATATGACATAAGTTGTGTATTTTAACGCGATCTACATTTCTTGTGTAGTAAAATTTTGTCTATCTCTTATGGTTTACCAGTTATGCAAAAGTCGTTCACAATGAAGAATACGTTTGGAGACGTTCCCAGAAAATTCGAGATATACATATCATTTCTCATGACATTATCTTAAACATATGATATTTTAGTCAAAATCGTTAGAGCCGTTTTTGAGAAAATTAAAATTTTTGAAAAATCTTCCATGTAAAGGGTAGTCTGGAGTGGGGGGATTTTCTTGAAAACCATCGTGTCGCATCTCTGGAAGATACTGAACCTAAATACCAAGTTTGGTGCTTATCCGACTGTTCGTTTTTGAGTTATGCTGTTCACAGACACATAGACAGACACACAGACACACAGACGGACATGTTTCCAAAAATGCTTTTTTTGGATTCAGGAGGTCTCAAAACATGTATTTCCGGTGAAATCTCGGTATCGAATTTTTGGGTGGAATGCAATACTTCCCCTACTTACTATACGTAGTAGAGAAAGTAAAAATCAGATGTGTTACACTCACATGACTTTCTCTACTCTTGTACAATCTATTTTTACAAACGCTTAATCTCGATACGCTTCATGTTAATCGAGATATCGAGATGTAATCTTATTGGTAATTTTCTTGTAGATGCAAGGGGAATATGGTAGCTTTTAAGCGATAGTCAAATATTTTAAGCGTTGGTTGCTATGTGGCGCATTATATTCTCTTTATGTCCAGGACATAAAAAATCTGATGTGTTACACTCACATGACTTTCTCTACTCTTGTACAAACTATTTTTACAAACGCTTATTCTCCATATGCTTCATGTTAATGGAGATATCGAGATGTCAATCTTATTGATAATTTTCTTGTAGATGCAAGGGGAATATGGTAGGTTTTAAGCGATAGTCAAATATTTTAACGCTGGTTGCTATGTGGCGCATTCCATTCTCTTTGCATGTCCAGGATATAAAAAAATCTGATGTGTTACACTCACATAACTTTCTCTACTCTTGTACAATCTAATTTTACAAACGCCTATTCTCCATATGCTTCATGTTAATCGAGATATCGAGATGTCAATCTTATTGGTAATTTTCTTGTAGGTGCAAGGGGAATATGGTAGCTTTTAAGCGATAGTCAAATATTTTAACGCTGGTTGCTATGTGGCGAATTCCATTCTCTTTGCATGTTCAGGACATAAAAAAATGAATAACGAATTTGAGAAAAAGTATAAGTATTGGAAAATTTAAGGAAATAACAAGCAATATCTCGAAAACGGTTCACTCAACAAAAGAAACGTATATGACATAAGTTGTGTATTTTAACGCGATCTACATTTTTTGTGTAGTAAAATTTTCTCTATCTCTTATGGTTTACCAGTTATGCAAAAGTCGTTCACAATGAAGAATATTTTTGGAGACATTCCCAGAAAATTCGAGACATACATTTTATTTGTCATGACGATATCTTAAACATATGATATTTTAATCAAAATCATTAGAGCCGTTTTTGAGAAAATTAAAATTTTCGAAAAATGTTCCATGTAAAGGGTAGTCTGGGGTGGGGGGATTTTCTTGAAAACCTTCGTGTCGCATCTCTGGAAGATACTGAACCTAAATACCAAGTTTGGTGTTTATCCGACTGTTCGTTTTTGAGTTATACTGTTCACAGACACACAGACACACAGACACACAGACAGACACACAGACACACAGACACACAGACACACAGACAGACACACACACGGACATGTTTCCAAAAATGCTTTTTTTGGATTCAGTGATTATCAAAACATGTATTTCCGGTGAAATCTCGGTATCGAATTTTTGGGTGGAATGCAATACTTCCCCTACTTACTATACGTAGTAGAGAAAGTAAAAATGAATAACGAATTTGAGAAAAAGTATAAGTATTGGAAAATGTAAGGGAATAACAAGCAATATCTCGCAGACGGTTCACTCAACAAAAGAAATGTATATGACATAAATTGTGTATTTTAACACGATCTACATTTTTTGTGTAGTAAAATTTTGTCTATCTCTTATGGTTTACCAGTTATGAAAAAGTCGTTCATAATGAAGAATACTTTTGGAGACATTCCCAGAAAATTCGAGATCTACATTTTAATTATCATGACAATATCTTAAACATATGATATTTTAGTCAAAATCGTTAGAGCCGTTTTTGAGAAAATTAAAATTTTCGAAAAATGTTCCATGTAAAGGGTAGTTGGGGTGGGGGGATTTTCTTGAAAACCTTCGTGTCGCATCTCTGGAAGATACTGAACCTAAATACCAAGTTTGGTGTTTATCCGACTCTTCGTTTTTGAGTTATGCTGTTCACAGACACACGGACATACAGACACACAGACAGACACACAGACACACACACAGACACACACACGGACATGTTTCCAAAAATGCTTTTTTTGGATTCAGTGAGTCTCAAAACATTTATTTCCGGTGAAATCTCGGTATCGAAATTTTGGGTGGAATACAATACTTCCCCTACTTACTATACGTAGTAGAGAAAGTAAAAATCTGATGTGTTACACTCACATGACTTTCTCTACTCTTGTACAATCTAATTTTACAAACGCCTATTCTCCATATGTTTCATGTTAATCGAGATGTCAATCTTATTGGTAATTTTCTAGTAGATGCAAGGGGAATATGGTAGCTTTTAAGCGATAGTCAAATATTTTAACGCTGGTTGCTATGTGGCGCATTCCATTCTCTTTGCATGTCCAGGACAAAAAATCTGATGTGTTACACTCACATGACTTTCTCTACCCTTGTACAATCTTTTTTACAAACGCCTATTCTCCATATGCTTCGTGTTAATCGAGATATCGAGATGTCAATCTTATTGGTAATTTTCTTGTAGATGCAAGGGGAATATGGTAGGTTATAAGCGATAGTCAAATATTTTAACGCTGGTTGCTAAGTGGCGCATTTCATTTTCTTTGCATGTCCAGGACATAAAAAAAAATGAATAACGAATTTGAGAAAAAGTATAAGTATTGAAAAATTTAAGGAAATAACAAGCAATATCTCGAAAACGGTTCACTCAACAAAAGAAATGTATATGACATAAGTTGTGTATTTTAACGCGATCTACATTTTTTGTGTAGTAAAATTCTGTCTATCTCTTACGGTTTACCAGTTATGCAAAAGTCGTTCACAATGAAGAATACTTTTGGAGACATTCCCAGAAAATTCGAGATATACACTTCATTTCTCATGACATTATCTTAAACATATGATATTTTCATCAAAATCGTTAGAGCCATTTTTGAGAAAATTAAAATTTTCGAAAAATGTTCCATGTAAAGGGTAGTCTGGGGTGGGGGGATTTTCTTGAAAACCTTCGTGTCGCATCTCTGGAAGATACTGAACCTAAATACCAAGTTTGGTGTTTATCCGACTGTTCGTTTTTGAGTTATGCTGTTCACAGACACACACACACACACACAGACACACACACACACACACAGACACATACACAGACAGACACACGGACATGTTTCCAAAAATGCTTTTTTTGGATTCAGTGGGTCTCAAAACATGTATTTCCGGTGAAATCTCGGTATCGAATTTTTGGGTGGAATGCAATACTTCCCCTACTTACTATACGTAGTAGAGAAAGTAAAAAATGAATAACGAATTTGAGAAAAAGTATAAGTATTGGAAAATTTAAGGGAATAACAAGCAATATCTCGCAAACGGTTCACTCAACAAAAGAAATGTATATGACATAAATTATGTATTTTAACGCGATCTACATTTTTCGTGTAGTAAAATTTTGTCTATCTCTTATGGTTTACCAGTTATGAAAAAGTCGTTTTAATGAAGAATACTTTTGGAGACATTCCCAGAAAATTCGAGATATACATTTTATTTGCCATGACAATATCTTAAACATATGATATTTTAATCAAAATCGTTAGAGCCGTTTTTGAGAAAATTAAAATTTTCGAAAAATGTTCCATGTAAAGGGTAGTCTGGGGTGGGGGGATTTTCTTGAAAACCTTCGTGTCGCATCTCTGGAAGATACTGAACCTAAATACCAAGTTTGGTGCTTATCCGATTGTTCGTTTTTGAGTTATGCTGTTCACAGACACACACACAGACACACACACAGACACACACACGGACATGTTTCTAAAAATGGTTTTTTTGGATTCAGGAGGTCTAAAAACGTGTATTTCCGGTGAAATCTCGGTATCGAATTTTTGGGTGGAATGCAATACTTCCCCTACTTACTATACGTAGTAGAGAAAGTAAAAAAAATGAATAACGAATTTGAGAAAAAGTATAAGTATTGGAAAATTTAAGGAAATAACAAGCAATATCTCGAAAACGGTTCACTCAACAAAAGAAATGTATATGACATAAGTTGTGTATTTTAACGCGATCTACATTTTTTGTGTAGTAAAATTTTGTCTATCTCTTATGGTTTACCAGTTATGCAAAAGTCATTCACAATGAAGAATACTTTTGGAGACATTCCCAGAAAATTCGAGATATACATTTCATTTCTCATGACATTATCTTAAACATATGATATTTTCATCAAAATCGTTAGAGCCATTTTTGAGAAAATTAAAATTTTCGAAAAATGTTCCATGTAAAAGGTAGTTTCGGGTGGGGGGATTTTCTTGAAAACCTTCGTGTCGCATCTCTGGAAGATACTGAACCTAAATACCAAGTTTGGTGTTTATCCGACTGTTCGTTTTTGAGTTATGCTGTTCACAGACACACAGACACACAGACACACACACACACACACAGACACACACACGGACATGTTTCCAAAAATGCTTTTTTTGGATTCAGGAGGTCTCAAAACATGTATTTCCGGTGAAATCTCGGTATCGAATTTTTGGGTGGAATGCAATACTTCCCCTACTTACTATACGTAGTAAAGAAAGTAAAAATGAATAACGAATTTGAGAAAAAGTATAAGTATTGGAAAATTTAAGGTAATAACAAGCAATATCTCGCAAACGGTTCACTCAACAAAAGAAATGTATATGACATAAATTGTGTATTTTAACGCGATCTACATTTTGCGTGTAGTAAACTTTTGTCTATCTCTTACTATACGTAGTAGAGAAAGTAAAAAGAATTTTTGGAAACATGTCCGTGTGTGTGTCTGTGAACAGCATAACTCAGAAACGAACAGTCGGAAAAACACCAAACTTGCTATTTAGGTTCAGTATCTTCCAGAGATGCGACACGAAGGTTTTCAAGAAAATTCCCCCACCCCAGACTACCCTTTACATGCAACATTTTTCGAAAATTTTAATTTTCTCAAAAATGGCTCTAACGATTTTGATTAAAATATCATGTGTTTAAGATACTTTCATGACAAATAAAATGTATATCTTGAATTTTCTGGGAATGTCTCCAAAAGTATTCTTCATTGTGAACGACTTTTGCATAACTGGTAAACCATAAGAGATAGACAAAATTTTACTACACAAAAAATGTAGATCGCGTTATGATGATGATGATGATGATGATGATATGCGGCTTAAGGGCGCTAAACTGCTGAGGTCATCAGCGCCCTTACAATGGAGGAAATATAAAGTCAAAAGATAAAAACAGGTAAAAGAACCGCATAATTAAAAAAACGGGACGTAAACCCGCGATGTCCAAAAGGCTAAAAATAACAATAAGATAACAATAACAATAATGATAACAATAACAACAAGAATAACAATAACAACAATAAAATCAATAACAACAATAAAATTAATAACAACAATAAAATCAATAACAACAACAATAACAATACAAATATCTGAAGAAACCAACACACTAAAAGCATAGGCAATAAACGATTGAAACGTGTCAAGAACTATGGAATGCGAGGGACATGAGCGCCATGTGTCCACTGGGGAATAGAGTCCCCATAAAAACTGACAGAATAAAAGTAATAAGCTAAAAGACGCTCAACGCATTAAATGCGCAGATTAAAATCACTGTCATGAATAAAACGTAAAACACATTCCACAGCATGCGTGTCGTCTGCCAAAACGTTGGCTAAGCCAACAGGCAGACCTACACGAGCACGCAATGCAGCTAAAACCTGACACTCTGTTAAAATGTGACGCACCGTTAAGGGCACGTCACACTGCCCACAGAGTGGTGCGGGGTCACCACTGAGCAAATACCTATGACTAAAAACACAATGTCCAATTCGTAAGCGGGCTAAAAGTACCTCCTCCCGACGTGAAGAACGAGAAGAGGTACCCCAGATTAACGGGAGAGGCTTAACCTCCCGCAACTTGTTCCCCCGGAGGGCCGTCCACTCATCGCGCCGGCGCGAGAGGATGCGGCGACGTAAAAGAGCACACGAATCTGACGAGGGAACTACAGAGGTAAAAAATCTGGGTAATAAAATCGCCGATTTCGCAGCGGCGTCGGCAGACTCGTTACCTGAGATGCCCACATGACCTGGAATCCACATGAAGGACACGCTGATGCCAGAGACACCGAGCGAGTGGAGCAGGTCATGTATGCGCTGTACGAGTGGGTGGTAATTGTACAGCGCATGAATAGCCTGAAGGGCACTCAGAGAGTCCGTACAAATAAAACAGTGCCGTAAGTCGTGCCGCTGAATGAATAAAACAGATTGATAAATGCTAAAACGTTCGGCGGTAAGAATTGAACATTGTTGAGGTAAACGAAAAGTAAAACTCCGTACACCAAAAACAAAGGCACATCCTACTCCAACATCAGTCTTAGACCCATCAGTATATATAAAATGACAGTCCCCGAACTGCGCCTGTAGTTCTAAAAAGGCGGATCTAAGAACAGAAGCAGGGGTCGCATTTTTCGGCATCGACGTTAGCCCAAGGTGGATGTGGGCCTCAGCGCGCGACCATGGAGGAAAACGCGTTTCCCCTCGGGTAAGGGCCGGCGCTGGCGTAACGTCCAAATGCCGAAGTAGCAGTCGAAATCGAACCCCTGGGGGGAGCAATGCAGAGGAGCTAACGAAATATTGTCGATCTAGCGAATCCTCGTAAAATACATCGAAGGACGGGTGGTTAGGCAAGCTTGAGAGCCGACAAGCATAGCTACATAAGAGCATCTCACGCCTGAAAGACAGCGGAGGCTCTGCAGCCTCAGCGTAAAGACTGGGCACGGGGCTAGTTGGAAAGGCCTCTGTAGCGACTCTAATACCACGATGATGAATGGGATTCAAACGACGTAACACAGATGGACGTGCCGACGAATAAACTATACACCCGTAATCAAGTTTGGATCGGACCAAAGAGCGATAAAGGCGAAGAAGGACGGTCCGATCAGCTCCCCAGGATGTGCCACTTAAAACACGTAAAAGATTAAGAGAACGGTCACACTTTGCTTTTAAAAAGGAAACGTGCGAGGTCCAACACAACTTCCTGTCAAAAATCAACCCCAAAAATTTCGCCTCGTCTGCAAACGGAAGTATCCCTGGCCCAAGATGGAGAGAGGGCGGAGGGAAATACTTCCGGCGCCAGAAGTTGATGCAGACGGATTTCTCGGCGGAGAAATTAAAGCCGTTGGCGTTACTCCAGGCGTAGAGACGGTCGATACAGCTCTGGAGACGGCGTTCGAGTAGACAGGTCCGCCGTGAACTGCAATAAATAGCGAAATCGTCAACAAAAAGGGACGATGAAATGCCAGGTGGAATACAATCAACAATGGGGTTGATAGCAATTGCAAAAAGTGTGACACTGAGTACAGAGCCTTGCGGTACTCCGTTCTCTTGAATAAAACGACGAGATAAAACCGAGCCCACACGTACACGAAAGACGCGGTCCGTCATAAACTCCCGAAGAAATATGGGAAGACGACCGCGGATATTCCAATCGTGAAGTGTACGTAAAATGCCGCCCCTCCAACAAGTGTCATAAGCTTTCTCCAGGTCAAAAAATACAGCCACGGTTTGACACTTTCTCAGAAATCCATTCATAATATGCGTCGACAAGGACACCAGATGGTCGACGGTAGAGCGATAGCGACGAAACCCGCACTGAGCGTTCGCTAGAAGTTTCTGAGACTCAAGCCACCATGTCAACCGCCCGTTGATCATGCGCTCCATCACCTTGCAAATGCAACTGGTGAGAGAGATAGGGCGGTAGCTGGAAGGTAGTTGGCGATCCTTCCCAGGCTTAAGTATAGGGACAATGGTGGCTTCGCGCCAAACGGAAGGAAAAATGCCGTCTTGCCAAATACGGTTATAGACCTGTAAGAGAAAGAGTTTACTGTCGGCTGAAAGGTTCTTTAACATCAGGACATGAATGCCGTCCGGCCCGGGAGCGGAGTGCCGAGAGCAATTAAGAGCGTGCTCCAGCTCCCTCATTGTGAATAGTTCGTTATAGCATTCATCATTAGCAGACCGAAAAGTATATGATGCGGAATCCTGCCGGTCTTTAATAGAGCGAAAGCCGGCGGAATAACGGTCTGAACTGGAAACCGCCTCAAAGGCAGAACCCAGAGTGTTAGCGATGGCAGCCGGATCCACTATGGTGGCATTAGAAACCTGAAGGCCAGAAACAGTACAATGTGACACTTTACCTGAGAAGCGACGAAGTTTATCCCAAACAACGGATGAAGGCGTAAAACGATTAAAAGACTCGACAAAACGAGCCCAAGATGCCTTCTTGCTATCCTGAATAATGCGACGAGCCCTGGCGCGCGAGTGTTTAAAAGTCACCAAATTATCAAGTGTAGGGTGGCGCCGAAACACCCTAACTGCAGTCCTACGGGCACGAACGGCGTCCCGACAATCCTCGTTCCACCACGGAACAGGTGGCCGCCGAGGTTGGGAGGATGAACGGGGTATTGCACGTTCGGCGGCTGAGAAAATAATAGACGTAAGGTGCTGCACTAGTTGATTAATGTCGGAGAAGGGCTGGTCGTCAAAATGCACGAGGCTGGAATACAAGCTCCAGTCGGCTTTTGCGAATGTCCAGGTAGGTACTCTGGAATGCTGTACGTGGTGCGACAGAAGAGAAACGATGCAGGGGAAATGGTCGCTGGAGTAGGTGTCAGCGACGACGTTCCACTGAAGACGACGTGCAAGCTGGATTGAGCAAATCGCAAGGTCCAGGTGAGAGAATGTACCAGAAGAATCAGAAATAAAAGTAGGTGCACCTGTATTGAGGATGGAAAGATTGAACTGATAAAAAATGTCGGAAAGAAGAGTTCCCCTCGCACAAGCCCATGGCGAACCCCATAGTGGGTGATGGGCATTAAAATCTCCCAACAGAAGAAATGGTGTTGGGAGAGCGGACAGGAGAGATCGAATGTCCGCGGGAGCGAGGGGAGACGATGGAGGTGTATACACAGAACAAACAGAAAAGAAAAAACCGGGTAACTGCAGTCTAATGGCAACAGCTTGCAAGTCGGATGTAAGTGTGACAGGTGTAAAATGAACGTCGTTACGCACTAAGAACATGACACCTCCATGAGCAGGAGTACCCTCCTCCGGTTCAAGGTCGTAGCGAACCGGAGTATATCCTCGGAGATCAAAAGGATCGTGAGGGCGAAGCTTAGTCTCCTGCAAACATACGACCATAGGCGAATGGGAACGCAATAAAAGTTGCAGTTCCGCCCTATGCGATCGTACACCACGTACATTCCAGGTCAGGATAGCCATTAAGAATAAGGGGATAAACTTTCTATTTAGAAGGGCGGCTTAAAATTACCTTTTGTTTAACCTTTGGGCTCGGGCTTTTGGTATGGAGTTGGTCAGACTCCATAGCTTCCTCGGAGGGAGGGCCCACGCGCTCAGTGCCAGAAACCGAATCAAGCGCCGTGAATCGGTTCTGGGTGGCGATGGGTGAAGGGTGCCGCTGAGCGCGGCTTGTCCCAGGACCTTCCTGGGACAGCGACCTCCGAGGAGGAGGAGAAGGTGAACTTTTGTTACCGCGCGCACGCGGAGGGTCTTTCAAAAAATCTTCCCTACGAAGTTTCTGCTTGGGCTTCTTTTCAACGGCTTGCGACTTCATAGACTTGGGACCAGGTTTATACGGCTTGGTAACTGTAGCCTTAATAGACGGCCGGATGGTAGTGGCGGTTAATCCAGTCAAGGTCCATGTCTGAGTTTCGGCATCTACTCGTGGTACTGGCGAGGCAACAACAGAACTAAATGTGCCAGATTGCAGGAGTGAAGGTTGGCGCGCATGGAAACGCCTCCGGGCTTCAGCGAAGGAGAGTTTTTCCTTTACCCGGATCTCCTGGATCGCCTTCTCGTCCAAATACCGCGGACAGTCGGCAAACGAAGCAGAATGTGACCCTTTACAATTAACGCAGACGGGGGCTGTTGAACAGGTACCTTCGTGTGAGGGCTGGCTACATGTTGCACAGATGTTAACGGCACTCTTACAGGAGACTTGCGTATGCCCAAAAC
Organism: Deroplatys truncata; assembly: GCA_030765065.1. NCBI lineage: Eukaryota > Metazoa > Arthropoda > Insecta > Mantodea > Mantidae > Deroplatys > Deroplatys truncata. Next base: position 96,245,617 of record CM060984.1, on the reverse strand, counting down.
GTTGGCATTTAAAACAACGCAGAGGTCTAGGAATATAAGGCCTCACAGAAATCCGTTCGTACCCTGCGGAAATGCTCGTGGGCAGATCGACGCCATCAAATGTAATAAACAGGGTACGAGTGGGTACCAATACGCCGTCGCGTTTGGCCTGCACTCGATGCACTGCAGTGACCTTTTGATCAGATAGATATTCTACGAGATCCTCGTCCGATATACCATCGAGGCTATGGGTGGTAACGACGCCCCGACAGGAGTTCAATGTGCGGTGCTTCTCAACACGGATGGGGTAACCGTGGAGAAGCGTAGCGCGCAACAAGGTCTTACTTTGCTGATCGGACTTAGTTTGTGCCAATAAGGAACCATTCCGTAGACGAGTGCATGATTGAACCGCACCAGCAATAGCATCTATTCCCTTCTGAATTATAAAAGGGTTCACCTTCTCAAAGTTTTGTCCTTCTTCTGTTCTCGAAATGACCAAGTAACAACCAGATGACGGCGGTGCTACTTCTGTTACAATAACTTTTCGGCGCTTGTTTGTATTAATGGAGGAAGGGTGCTCCATAGCGAGATAAATCCTCCACCATTGCAACCGTCTCCGACCTCGGGCTCTGACTTCTCGGGCGTTACCCCGGCTTGGGTGAGTGGCCTATCTATACCAGACTCACCCCAGGGTCACACCTCCCAGAACATAGACAGAGGGACCCAATCGCCGTCAGAAGTCAGCAGCTCATGCAATGGCCCCCCCGCGGGACTGCAGTTGAACAGCGGATACGAACACAAACCCTACATGACGACCCCGGGTGGTGGGGATGACGCCATTACCCACTCACCCAGCTGCGCACGCGGTGCGCGGGTATCCGTCAGGCCGTGTCCACGGAGGATTTAAATAAAAAGATAAAAGAAACTAAAACTGGGTGGGCGTTTCGCACGCAAGGTAGGCCGGCGGGGAAGAAAAAGAGTTATGCGAATGTCGTGGTGCGAAATGGCCGGAAAGTGATACGGGAAGAAAGAAACGATGGTGAGGTGCGGTATGAATGGAATGCAAAGAACGCACGAGAGCCTACCTTGGGTCCACCGGTCACTTGAAGAACGATGATTGGCTCGGGAACCCCCGGGTGCGCCAAAAACCCGTACTCACATAAGGTGAGCCCCTGAGGGGAGTAGATCGCGTTAAAATACACAATTTATGTCATATACATTTTTTTTTTGAGTGAACCATTTTCGAGATATTGCTTGTTATTCCCTTAAATTTTTCAATACTTATTTTCTCAAATGGGAATTCGTTATTCAGTATTTTGTCTTGGATATGCAAAGAGTATTAATCTGTGGCAAAGAGAATGGCGCTGCACCTAGCAACCAGCTATTAAGATATATGTCGATGCTTAAAGGCTACTGTATTTCTATATCGCCCTTGCAAATACAAAACAAGGAGAACTTAGTAGGCCTTAAGCCATAGTCAAATATTTTTAGAACTGTTCACTATGTTTAAAATATAATTCTCTTTGCATGTCAAAAGATCGTTTCTGCAAATGTTTATCTCGATTAATATGAAATAGATGGAGAATAAGAGTTTGTAAAAATAGTTTGTACAAGTGTAGAGAAAGTCATGTGAGTGTAACACATCAGAATTTTTTTCTGAGATAGGAGAAGCTTACAGGGAAAGTGGAAGAAGTGTACTGATTCCCTTCGCGAATTACCAAATATTCTCAACGAGAAGTAACAAAGTATTGATTATTATACTATAAAGATAGTCTACGAGTTATTATAGCAAATATGTAAATAAATCTTTGATTCAATTGTCATATATTGTTCGTCGTTAATATACCTTAAGCTAAACAATAAAACACTTTAGATATAGTGAAAGTTCACTAATTGTAATTATTATTTATATAATAAATATTTTACCTTCCAAACACGGAAAACCTGAAATAAAATTCAACATTGTTTACGACTGAGAGCTAGTAGAATTTTAAGTGATACCGAATTATTGACGAGAAGATATAAATAATTAAATAAAGAAATGGTAGTAAAATAAAGAAATAATTGCAATAAATAATTTCCGTACATTAATTCAATGTATAGTGTAACATGCTTGAGTTTAAAGGTTTGTCCGAGAAAACAGGTCATTAGAGAGTCATGTTAACGGTCATGTAGTGACGGTTTACTTTAAAGATTCTGGGTATTCAGTTAGGTTATATGCTGAATACATTTTCAGGGCCACATAGGCAGAATTCTAAACAAGAGAAAGGCACTTAGATTCTGAGATTTTAGCCAAGCCCCTGGTAACAAAGTTAAGAGGCGCACTTAGGATTTTAAGTATTGGCTGCGCGTGAAAAATAACGCTGGTGGAAAGTAATGAAGTAGGCGGAGCTAAAAGCAATAAAGAGTGTAATTTTAGATCAGAGAGTTACTCTCTCTCTCTCTCTCCCTCTGGTACCGGCACTGGACATACATTTGTTCGTGCACATAGTTGTGCATACATTCGCTACTCTGGTACGTCTTCGATACTTACTGCTCGTGTGATGTTTTAAGCTGCTAGTGACGCACTGTTGTGAGTAAGATTTCGCAGCTATTGCAAGAGCTCTCGCCGATAAGCATTTTAGCGACTCACGGCAAGTTACACTAGTAGTTTCGTTTATTGCGGAAACAGTTGTTTCCAACCGTAACTTTGATATTGCAGAAGTTAGCAGGTATAATAATTAGTTGTTACAATTTCGAGTGCTACGATTCATAATCAGTTTAATTATTTATTGTCAAACGGTCGGCAAATCGTTTCAAAAGCTTAAGCATTAGGTCACATTCGATTTCTCAGTCAACTTAAACTGGTGTTATCTTTTAAAAACACTCCCATGCATACCTTGAGAGAAATATCTCATAGCTTACCACTAGAGCAGCTGGCGCACGAGACAACAGAACGAGGTACGAGCTACGAGATTACGGCAGCGAAATCAACTATGAAGCAGGTAAAGTAAACGGCTTCAAAACTGACGACAATCGTTACTGCTTCAAGTGTATCTTAAAATATAATGGATAAAAAGAAACATTCAATTTTTTTGCTTCGCATTACACATTTTAGTACCGCAACAATTACTGAGTAAAAAATACCCACCAGAAAGTCCATTCTACCACGCTAGATATAAGGTTGCCATAGCGTGTGAGAGGCGCGGTAAATTGAAACCAACCAAGAGTTATGCTGTTCACAGACACACAGACACACACACGGACATGTTTCCAAAAATGTTTTTTTTGGATTCAGGGGATCTCAAAACATGTATTTCCGGTGAAATCTCGGTATTGAATTTTCGGGTGCAATACAATACTTCCCCTAATTACTATACGTAGTAGAGAAAGTAAAAAGGGGCTAATTATGAATACAAAATTAATAGATTAACAACGGTTTGATATAGCTCATTACAATTTGGATGCACTATATATTTTATGTTCTGAGTAGGTATATGATAAGAAAATCAAAATAATGAGAAGAAAACTGGATTTTTGGATTTTTATAAGTACATTACTTTCCACAATAGTTTAGAAACAAGTATTTTTTTACATAATGTGATCAAATAATGTTATTTACCTTCTTTTTCCACTTTAGCTGCAATATACTGGTAAACAACTACAGTTAATTCCTTGGTTGTATCAACCACAAGACAAGCAGCTCACTTGTCCTGGGCCATCGCGACTATAACATGGACTTAGCTTGCTATTTCACGTTTTCCCACAATTACGTCAGAATTATGTCTGACCTCAAATATAATAATCACCCAATTAGAGCGACTATCGCACTGTTCAACCACGGCTCTGCTGGAGAAGTCACGCATATTAGATTGTAGTGCCGCTGTCGAACGTCAGGATACATTTTTTACAGTAGAATACGCGTTAGGTTGCTTTTCCATGGGTGCAGATAGAATCCAGTTTAATATCTCGTCAACTTCAACGTCTTTATGAACATATCTGTAAATTCCAGCCAGTCCGTCAATTACAACGTAACGAAAGGCAACGCAAGAGGAAACTGGAGATTATAGTAAACAATTTTTGATATCCGGGTACGGATTACAGCTAGATAATTATTGCCTTCTCCCTCTCTTTTGCAAATGGTACTTTCTTAACCTTGCATGCAATAAAGTGAGGGATACCCTTGTGTTCTTAGCCATAATTGTAGAAAAACATCACTCTAAGTGCGCATAACCATAATAAAGACGTATTCTCGTAGAGAAAATTAGATATTGCACCGTGAGACAGAAATTCCGTAAGCAAAGCTCAGAAGTAATTTGGAAAATGTAGTGGATTTATGTAGTTTAGAGCGCTATGATTATAGACCAAACGCACCAAAGCGGAAATTTAAGTATGGATTAGATTGTTTTTATTTAATCAAATTATTATTGTATCAAGTTAAATTAATTAAAATTAAGAGGTTAAATTAATGAAATCCAGGTTATACACTGGAAAGGGACACCTCGCGCACTACAACCTATATAGATCTATTCTGGCTACTACCCCAGCATAGGGATGAAGTGAAGGAACATAGGAGACTACAAGCCGCAGGCAGACAGGCCATAGAGATGCGCGGAAGCCCCTAACAGTTCCGGCCTCGAAGACTCCTCCCACTGCTGGAGCTGCCTAGAGAGGACGATGAACGTGCGGTCGAACAAGCAGCCCTCTAGTGTTCACGGGAAGTACTCTTTCCTTTGAGCAAGTATCCGCGCACCACCTAACACCACGAAACCTAGAAACACATCTGAAAAATGAGGAGGAAACGGAATGAAAGGGAAATTATGGAATGGAAATCGTGGAGATGAGAAACCACCCCAGCATTTGCCTACCGACTACGGAAAACCGCGAAAAACCTAAGGTCAGAGTGGGCAGTCGACGGTAATCGAACCCGGGACCTCGCGAATGCGAGCCTCACACGTTAAATTAATGAAATAAGGTAACAATGTGAGACTATTGACTTTAATGAGTGTAATGCTCAAACTTTTAAAACGTATGATTATGTTCCGTGAAAAAATATTGGGTTGCTTAGAAGAAACAGCACTCTTTGTCGGAGGAATGAAAATGGAACTATGTATTATGAGCTTTTCTTCTTAATCTCAACATAAGGATTTATTATAGATTTATTTAAATGTGTATAGTATCCATTACCAGTAGAGGTAATAATTTCGAAATTCAATCCGCTTGGATTTCTTTATTCTTTAAACAAAACCCAGGTTCTTAACGACCACGTCTGAGGCGAGAAGAAAAAAATCTGATGTGTTACACTCACATGACTTTCTCTACTCTTGTACAATCTATTTTTACAAACGCCTATTCTCCATATGCTTTATGTTAATCGAGATATCGAGATGTCAATCTTATTGCTAATTTTGTTGTAGATGCAAGGGGAATATCGTAGCTTTTAAGCGATGGTCAAATATTTTAACGCTGGTTGCTATGTGGCGCATTCCATTCTCTTTGCAAGTCCAGGACATAAAAAAATGAATAACGAATTTGAGAAAAAGTATAAGTATTGGAGAATTTAAGGGAATAACAAGCAATATCTCGAAAACGGTTCACTCAACAAAAGAAATGTATATGACATAAGTTGTGTATTTTAACGAGATCTACATTTTTTGTGTAGTAAAATTTTGTCTATCTCTTATGGTTTACCAGTTATGCAAAAGTCGTTCACAATGAAGAACGCTTTAGGAGACATTCCCAGAAAATTCGAGATATACATTTCATTTCTCATGACATTATCTTAAACATATGATATTTTAATCAAAATCGTTAGAGCCATTTTTGAGAAAATAAAAATTTTTGAAAAATGTTCCATGTAAAGGGTAGTCTGGGGTGGGGGGATTTTCTTGAAAACCTTCGTGTTGCATCTCTGGAAGATACTGAACCTAAATACCAAGTTTGGTGTTTATCCAACTGTTCGTTTTTGAGTTATGCTGTTCACAGACACACACACACAGACACACACACACACACAGACACACACACAGACACACACACAGACACACACACGGACATGTTTCCAAAAATGCTTTTTTTGGATTCAGGAGGTCTCAAAACATGTATTTCCGGTGAAATCTCGGTATCGAATTTTTGGGTGGAATGCAATACTTCCCCTACTTACTATACGTAGTAGAGAAAGTAAAAATGTCACATTCCCGACTATAGATAGGCCCAGACAACGAACACGTTTCAAATTGAAAACCGAACTAGGGACTACAATACGGAAGCTAGGCCAAATTATCTTAAACCCGTTCCAATCGCAGGAAAATCGTGGACTTACAAGATTTTCATTTCAAGTTTTCTCAGCGCAAATAAGTATTTAATTTTAATTTGAGCAAACGAAAACACGTCAATTTGGATTATGAGGTGGCAGTTCAACACCAGAGTTTTAGGTTTCATCCCATCATACTATATTTGGATAATTATTTTTGGAAGGACATTTACTTGTTCTCACATATTTTGCCTTCTTTCGGTTTCTCAATGCTGATCCACTTAATTTTCAACGTAAAATGAGTCAATTTGATGAAAACACCGCTTATTTGGGGAACTTTTCGGCATATAATTATTTAATTTTTGTAAATTATATCTTCAAAAGTCCTCTATTAATTACAAGACATTAATACAGCCTATTTCGGAATTCTTCGCTAACTATACTATTAAATAATATTCAAAAGTAGCAGTTTAACTCTATCAGGTTCTGATCAACAATGACGATAATCCGGATTGCCATGACGATAGAAAACAAAAGATGTGATAAATTAAATTGAATTTTATTTATGGATGCTCTTTAACTACTATACTTTTTAACGTCCCATTCTATATTGGGTGTGTAAGACTGGAAATTTTGCTCAGAGACCTCTTTATAGGCTTGAGGTTCTTTTACGTGCCGTAAATCTACGACACGGGACCACCGACTGTACTTCCCTTCCGAAGGAGGCCATGTTAAGGATTTTTACGTCCGAAAGAAATCCATCGCCCTCCGCCGGGTTTGAACCCGCGATTTCGGGAATTATAAGCTAGCATGGTACCCCTAGGCCACGGAGGACGGGGGGGAATCTGATGAAAAATGATTGAGATGTACTAGGACTGGAACTGTGGAGAGGGACTTAGCAGCTCGATCTACAAGATATTTTGTGCCTGAAGCCCCCGGGAGAGAAGGGTGAAGTGGGAGGAGACAGAGGACGGCCGAACCAGGAGGCACTACAGGGCAGAGGGCAGGGTCTCTACCATTTACAGATTGAAACTCCCGGATGCCAGCTGGGTCAACCAGCTCCCTTCCCCCTGCGGGCTTGCATTTCCGCTGAGAGGCCCAAGACTCGGATACCTCCCCCATTTGGGGGACGAAGGTTTACAGAGAGCATCCTTTTCCTCTGCATACAACGCGGAGACTCCAACAGACACTTTTAACCCCGAAACAGACCAAGCAGATGAAAGGTAAAGGGAACTGAGAATGTAGGTGAAATGGAGGGAAAGGAAATTCGGGGGATGTAATGAACTTTCCGACAATACCGGAGAAACCCCCAAAAGAACCTTTGGGTCAGGAAGGTCGACTACGGGAATCGAACCCACGACCTCCCGAATGCGGGCCACAAACGTTACCGCCTGAGCCATTCCGTTCAGTGAGGTGTACTAGCAAATGAAGGCTCTTTAAAAATAATTATTAATATCAAAATATGCGGATTAGGGGTATCATAAAATTCCAGAGATGGGGTGGCTGGGTGAGACGATGAAACGCAAACATGCAGTTATCATTAGTTTTTACTAACAAATGAATATCTTTCAAAAATAATTAGTATAAAAATACAGGGACTAGGGGTATCCTTTTAAATTTCAAACGTAGGATGGTTGGGGATGAGACCGTGAAATTTAAAATGCAGTTAACACTGGCTTTAAACCCCCCTCAATGCGTAAATTGCGGTTTTTGTTTAAATTAACCGTTAACTATGCTGGACTTTCCAGTTGCATTATATGCTGGTAGTATCTTATATTCCCCAAAATAAAAAATCAAGAAAAATCTAAAACAACTTTATAATAACAACATAAGTTATTTACAAAGCATTTTATAAATTATCGGAGAGGACTCGATCAATGGCACATGATCTATTGAGGATAGTATACTTATGTTCACAAGGGTGCCCCCGGGAGGGAGGAGGAGCTGAGAGGAGACACAGCGCGGCCCAAATCAAGAGCGATGGCAGAGCAACGACAGGGTCCCCACATTTTCCAGATGGAGACACCGCGTTAGTCGGACAAGCAGACCGGGAACCCCCCTGCTCCGAAGGGGCGGTCCGTATATCCTGGCAACCAGCCGAAAGCCGAGGAACGGAGAAACTTCCACAGAGAGCATCCTTTTTCCCCGCCACGCCATACCGAAGCACCATCGCCGACACTTCCAACCCTGAAACAGACCTAACGGAGTGAAGGATGAATGAAATAATGAATGGAACGAAATTGAGGGACAGGAAACTCGGGGGGCTGAAAGAAACCACTCCAGCATTCCCCTGACAACTCGGCAAAACCCCCGAAAAATCTCATGGATCAGGGTGGGCGGACGCCTGGAATCGAATCCGGGACCTCCCGAATGCGAGTCGCACGCGTTACCGCGGCGCCACCTCACTTGGTTATAAAGCATATTACTATAGTAACTAAAGTTATTAACAGTTTTCTCGTATCAAGTGGGAAAATATCAAAGTTTTCACAACGATGTTTAGTGTTTCTCTCAGAGAATTTGCGTATAATGACTTGAAGATCTCGAGGAAAATGTTTCAAATCCCTGTGTTCCATATGCGGGCAAATAAGAAGCTGCGTTACTGCTTCTCTAATGTTTATTTCCCCGGGATTTTCAAGAGATCTTAGAACATTTACTCTGTCTATGCCCAGCAATGTTCAGTATGGCTATCTCGTGGTATTCTAGACACTGAATAGTTGAGGCAAAGTTGATCCAGGCTGTCAAGTAGTTGAGGCTGTCAACACCTCATTTAGCCGTTTATCATCTCCGAATTTCCATTTTCTTTGCTTATTTCTTGATCTTGGTACATTGTAAATATCTTAGAAGCATGTGAGCAAATTGCCATGTATTATTATTATTATTATTATTATTATTATTATTATTATTATTATTATTATTATTATTATGACCAAAATGTGTTGTACCTTCTTGATGTTTAGGTTTAGTCTTAAATGGTGGCAGTAGCTGTGGCTTATTCATTTATAGAGTACCTAATACAGTCAAATGATTTTCTTTCAGCTTTTCGCATAATTCCACGAACATAAACCAATTATCAATACAATATTCCTATTTAAGATTTGGATGGGAGCACTAAGCTTCAGTACAACATTGGTGGCAACAGACAGTGCATCATCTCCTATTCCTTAGCCGTGTATACAAAAGTATTACACAAAAAATAGGAGTAGTACTAGGTACGGAGGGGGATTTTAGAACCTCAACCTACGAAATCTTTTGTGCCGAAGCCTTGACGGGGTGCCCTCCCGGGGGGGGAGGGTTGAGGTGAGAGGTGATAGAGGGTGGCGGAACCAGGAAGCACTACAGGACAGAGGGCAGGGTCCCTGCCTTTTACTATTGAAACTCCCCGGCTCACCTCCCCCCCCCCTGCAGGCTTGCACATCCCATGGGTGGGCTGTACTCGGAGGACGCCCCCATTCCGGGTGACGAAGGATTACATAGAACATGCTTCTCCTCTGCCACGCAATGCCGAGACTCCCGCCGACACTTTCAACCCTGAAACAGACCAAGCAGATGAAAGGTGACGTGAAATGAAAATGGAGGTGAAATGGAGGGACAGGAAATTCGGGGGGTGTAATGAACATTCTCAGCATTCGCCTAGCGACCCGCGGAAACCCCCAAAAACACATGGGTAAGGAAGGTCGACCGCGGGATCGAATCCATGACCTCCCGAATGCGGGCCACAGACATTACCTCCTGAGCCATCCCACTCGCACACGTAAGTACCCGAGTCACACAGCAACATTGTTTTATGCCATTTTTAAGCATATACATCCACGAAACCGAACCAACATTTCGTCAAAAGTGAGGTTTTGTCCTGGTGCATAATAAGACTTGCAGTTAGGAATAAATAGGTTCCATGTTTTATGCACAGTTGCTAGTTTATCATAACATTTTCTTTCTGTTCCGGTGGAATGTATAAAATCGGAGACAAGATACTCAAATCTCATTTGAGTGCCAATTTCAGAGTCAGATACAAAACTCAACTGAAAAATAAGAGGAGAGTAAGTGAAAATTGAGTATTTTTCTAGTGAAGTCTAATGCAGAGTTGAGATTCATTCAAAGCACCTAAATCTATAAAATAGTTACCAATAACATTATTAAAAAAGTTCAGAAACATTATTAAGCATGTTAATAACCTATTCAAACACACCAGTTACAGCTACAAGTGCAAATATTGGTGCCATTCTGCATAATTTGCTGATTTAGAATTTGAAGGTTATGTGTAAGTTTAATAGCGGCTAAACTAAAGGCCCAGATGACTTGCGATGCACGGGGTAGGGGTGCCAGTGATTACCGGGTTTTAGGTCTCTTGAGCTCCTATTTCTAACATAGATAAATTATTCAAGAGCGAATTCACAATTGTATGCATTTACAATGTGGGTTTACTTAAAACGAAATGCAGAGAAGAACTGTTTGTCACTGTCACTTGTTTGGGTACCTCGCAAATGTAAGTGCATGACATTCGAAACGATTGTGTTCTGGTCGAAAATCAGAGAACACTCTAATAAATAATATTGCTCTGTGTCATTGCTCAGTATTTCCATCCCTGAAATGCGAGGTGAATCGAGAACGTGTTCCCAATGCTGATCTTAAGTAACATTCCAATGTTTATGTTCGTTAATAACAGATGTTAGCAAGTAGTTTACTGATCTCTGTGCAGTGATTTAGTTATATAAAGTTGCCAGTGACATCGAATGAAAATCTCCTTCAGCTTCAAATTAAGAAAAACCTTTTAAGGAGCACAATGACAGAATCAAAGTTAAGTGCCTCAGCTGTTGTGAGCACAGAACACGAAATATGCCGCAAATTCAAGTCTAAAGAAAATTGTGAACAAATCCATGGCATTGAAATATAAATGCTTTATAAAGTTGTAATATCAACTTGATGAGCTACTTAATGTGTTTACTTTATTTTAATTCGCCCTTTAATAATGGAGGTTGCACTTCAAATAATGTAACCTTACACTAGCGTTAAGCTTTTAAAATATCTACATATAATAGCACGTAAGCAATGTCGACACCTTGTTGAGATCTGTGTAATATAGTTATATTTCAAAACTGACTGTGTGCTACCTACTGAAACATAACTTCTAGTTCTAGTTTAAAAAGGAGTGGGTTTTACTCCCAAGCACTGCGACCTTTTCAGAGATCTATTGTGCATCCCCCCTTTCATCAGTTAAGTAGTTTGTTGCTCGTTATGAACTTAACCAGACTGCTAACTGAGGCTTTCGATAGTTCATCTATCTTTGGAAAGTGATTGCCAAAAATACTTGCTCTTTGATTCGCAAGAGCAGGGCAATCACATAACAGATGAGTAACAGTCTCATCTCCTTCTAGGCATCTACTACAGATAGGGTTGTTAAACAATCCCATTCTGTATAGATTAAACTTTAGGGCACAGTGTCCTGTAATGAATCCTGTTGCCCATGTAAGCCTTCTTTTACTTAGACCGCGCAGGTGCTTTGCCCTGCGTTTGTCCAGGTCTGTAATAAACAACTTGGAATGTCTGCAACCCTCAATGGAGGTCCAGTAGTTCTTGTGTTCTGCTTGAGCCCAACACTTGATAGCCTGTTTCACTGGTCTGTATGACACCCCCAGTACAGGTTCCGGACCCAAAAATGGTATTTCGCTACCAATCTTGGCTGCTTCATCTGCTTTCTCATTGCCTGGTATACCTGTGTGTCTTGGCACCCACATAAGTTGAACCTTATTGTGTTCAGCCAGTGTCATTAAGGATTCCCGGCATTCTGAGACCAGCTTTGATTTTATTGATGGTTATTCAAGCGCTTTAAGAGCAGCTTGACTGTCTGAGAGGATAAGAACACTTCCTTTCTTATATCTCCTTTTAATGCTTTCCATGACACTGGCTAGGATTGCATAAACCCCAGCCTGGAAAACTGTAGCTAAGGTACCAAGACCATAAGAAATCTGGTTGTCATTACCGTAAAGCCCAGCCCCCGTTCCTGTTTTGGTTCTAGAACCGTCAGTATACCAGATTGGGCCTTTGTTATTATGAGGTTTTACCAGTCTTTCCCATTCACCCCGCTGTAGATAGGAGATCGTAAAATTCAATTCAAACTTGAATCTTGGTTCAAGAATGTCAGTCCTCATATTGAGTATCTGTTTTACATTCTTGTCCCAAGGAAGCTTGAGATGATTAATATGATCAATATTAGACACTTTACTTTGGCGACAAATACGGTGATACGCGATCATGGCTTCTGCCTTCATCCATATGTGGAGGGGTTTGAGCCCAATCAGCATCTCCATTGCCGCAGTGGGAGTAGTTTTGAAAGCTCCCATAATTTAAATGCATAAGGTCCTGTGTAATTTACAGAGTTCCTTTCTGCACACCTTTAAATTAACTCTAGACCATAACATCAGTGCGGCATAGGATAATATAGGTCTCGCCATGACAGTGTATATCCAATACACTATAGTAGGTTTCAGACTCCATGTCTTACCAAGCATACCTGTACATGTCCAAAATACTCTGTAGGCATTGGTAATACATAATACCATAAACACCATTTTTGTTTATCTCCAGCCATGGGTATATATCCATAGGCTAGACAAACTCTAAAAATACTACAAAGTAGGGATTGAACTGAATCAATACCCTGTTGTAGAAATGCAGGAATGATTAAATTAGCGCCTGCCGATTTATATGGTCCAAACGACTTAATGGTCCATCTTATTTTAGTGACATTGACTACTCTCCTGATTAGGCTCCAATCCTCTCTGTCCAAAGAAAGATGGTCCAGATTTGGTTGCCCCTTCACAGAATTTCTGTCATTGTCTACCTTAGATTTCGCAAAGTAAGCCCTCGCAAGTAGCAGGAGCGTCTCAGAACCAGACTGTGTGTATGTGCCATCAGACAGTTTGATAGTGCTCACAATGTTTTTAACACTCTTTGCCATATGTTTCATGAATCTTGCACTGCTGGGAACATTCCCCATCTTCTGGCAGTACTCTCTCCACGAAATCCTTTTGACTTTGCGTATTTCTTTATTATAATTGGTGAGGGCTTGTCTATATGAGTCCCAATCACCAGTTCTTTTTGCCAGTCTAAATAATTTCCTTGCTTTCTTCCTAAGTCTGCTTAACTCTTTTGCCCACCAAGGCACAAGCCTTGTCGAGTAAGCTACCTTAGGTTGACAATTCTGATAATAGGATAGGAGAACTGACTGTATTAATTCATCAACGGCAAACTCCACATCCAATGTCGAACGAATATTCCTTGAGATACCCGATGTCAATTGATAGCTCTCGTCTATTTCCGCCCCAGTCAGTTTTTCTCGGGTTTCTATAAATCACCGGTAGAGTGACTTGTGCTTTGATATTGAAGTATATGCATCTATGATCACAGAGAGTAATCTCCGATGATACATGCCACCCTTAAATTAGGTTCTCAATAATATTAGTCCTTATCGATATATCAATGATTTCCTCCCTTCGTGAAGTTACAAAGGTTGGTTCATTACCTCTATTTAGAATATTAAGGTTTGTACTCACCAAGTACTTCATTAACTTTTCTCCTCTAGGATTGATATCATTGCTCCCCCACAACGTGCGGTGTGCATTGACATCAACCCCCAAGAATAACTCCTTTCCACTCTCTACACAGTGGGTCACAAGGCCCCTCACCACTGTCGATGGTGGTTCAGAGTCTTCATAAGGCAGGTAGAAGGAAGAGAGTATTAAAACTCTTTTCTCTCCTGCCTTCTCCACTGTTTGGATTGTAGTTACATCCCTGGAACAGTGCTCAATATGAAACAATGCGTTTATCCAATTCTTAGCATAAATGAATGATGTTGGGTTATTATTACTGGGTCTATATATAGTACCCTTACTACAACTGATCCCTCTAATTGAGCCCCTGTAGAGCCAAGGTTCCTGTATGAGAGCAATATCAACATTGTCTTCAACAAGCCTCTTACTTAAAGTGGCTAAAGCTGCCTTACAGTGTTGCAAGTTACTTTGAACTATTTTCATAATCACATTCAACCCATAACACTTACCGTAAGCAGCACCCAATGCGGATCCTCCAGAGTCCCCTATCTCCATAATCTCCGGATCGTCTCCGCCATCGCTGCCTGCCTTCTTTGCCTTATCTCATTCTGCCTTCCTCTCCGGATCAGACAGGGTCTAACCCGGTATAGGCCGACATGCCAAGTTCCTTTATCTTCTTAGCAGACTCTTATCCACCACTAAAATTAGGCGTTGACCAGAGGAGTCTGTCTGCTTGTCAATGATTTTTCCAGTGCTCCATGTTCAGCTCCTGGTTTAATCTCTGGATACGTCTTAGCAGCACCTTAGGATCATCGGTTGTAATGTCCCGAGTCCTAAGGACCACCTTGACTGCTTAGGTAAATCTTTTGGATCTACTACTTGGACTAAATTCTCCTTAATTTTAGTTGCTTGAATATTTTTGGATCCAATTGCATGACTGATCATCATCAAAATAGTATATGAGAGCCCCATCCTGTAGAGAAAAGGACCTGAGTTTAGGTAGAGATTCGCTAGATGGCGCCTCATCTATCTTCCTCAAAATCTCAACCTGAATGAATCGAATGTCCTCCCCAATCAGATTTCTCTCAGGATAGGATTCTCCAATAATTGCCATCTTAAAAGCGGCCAAAGTTTCCCTGTATGACACCAGGTTCAGTGCCCCTAGGCCTCTTAACAGGTTTGGCTTTATCCGAAGGAGGAATATCCACACTTTTCCTGGTTCTTTTAGAAGTCCCTGGATCAGTATGGACCTCCCCCCTCTACTCTGTACTTTCATTCGACGCAGCAGTTTGCAGGACAGCGTTTGAGCTGTCTGTGTTCTTTCTTTCTCGTTTTTAGTGTTTTAGACCCATTCTTTTAGCTACCTTGTTTTTAGCTTCTCGTTCTACAGTCTCTGACACTGCCTCTTTTATTCCTTTTAGTCGACTTTTAACCTGACCTTTTATAGCTTTTAAGTCCTTCATTTTCGACCTTATTATCTATCTGGTTTTTTAACTGCTCACTTACCTGTATTTTATCTGTGGCGGGCGCTAATGACCTTTCTGGTTTTGCGCCCTTCATCCATCCATCCTCTACTCTGTGGGTTTACTTTGCCTGTGCCCTCACTCATTTTAGCTTTTTTAATTCTTCTTATGGCTGCCTCTGACAACTTCTTGGCGTCCAGGTGCATTCTACTGATTCAAGATGCAGTTGCACCCATTTGTTTATCTAGTGACAGATTCCTCTCTACTGAAGAGTCTGTCACTTGATTTTTATTTGTCGGGTGAGAGACTTCTCTCTACTGGAGTGTCTCTCTCACCCGCCTTGAAAATATTTGTTTTATCTTGGTCCCACGAGTAGCAGGGAAATAAAAGTCACCCAATACAGAGTCCCGTATATATTGGGAAGGCTAATTACTTCAGAGTGTCGCCTGGTGCCCTGAAGAGATCGTTCGTGACACTGCATTTTTTATCACCCCAGTGCCATTCATCCCTCGGCACGATGAATTCCCACCTTGGATTGGGTGGACCAGAGCCCATTAAAGGTCCTCCAACTGGGAGTCCCTCAGGGTTCTCCAACTAGAAGTCCCTTTGGGTTGGATTTTCTGTTGAGCTACTTTTTAGTCTGGTACCTCATTACGAACCTCCCTGGCACGAGTGCCTCTACCAGTACAGCTTAGTAAATCGCTGGTACACGGAAGCCCCCCCTCAACAACTAAAAGTTCTTGTGGCTCCTAGGGGAGGGAAACTTAACTTTAAGAATTAGGATTATTATTTTAAAGAAATGTAACATATTTTAAATCAACCAACAGCAACATTACACTTCGTCTTGTAGGCCCCACCAGTTTGCTTTCCATTCTATCTTCACAGTATATTTTTACAATTTACTTCACACAAAAGCTATGACTGCATTACTTTTTGAATGTTAAACTGCATGTTTTAATTTATATTATTACGTTTTCTTCACATGCAGTTATGGACTATTGGTATATTTTCCGCAGTTATTTATGTCATAATTTATATACATGTTGAATTACTCAATTTTTACATAAAAGTACACTAATAGAATTTTTAAGCTTCTACAAATACAGATTGTTATTATTTTAAAACAGTGGTAAGGAACACATATTTCTCTTTTTCCATGACATGCTTAATTTGTGCATAAATGTGCATTGTTACGTAACGAGGTAGAAATATTAAGAAATAATAATAATAAAACACTAGAGATCGCACTAAACCACTTCTTAGTGATTTGTCTTTGTAAACAGTCATTAAATATACATTCATTCATGTTAAATTCATACACATTGAATTATTTGGCCAATATTCCTTAAGAGGGTTTCTTTTTTGAAAAGCTAATATATCTCTACTTCATATTTTCCAAAAATCACTGTGCTTCTTTACAACTGCGTTAAGCACATATCTGTTTCTGTGGGGAAAATCTTACAGTCGGACAGTTTAATTCACAAATGAACACCATGGAACAATACAGCCCACGTGGACGACGATAAATCCAGTGAATAAAGCGATAACCGCACAATCCACAGCCTTCTGGAGCGTTCAAAGTTAACGCTTGTTCCAGAAAAGGCCAAAAAAGAAAAAAAGAACTATCAAAATCTGTCCATGGTTGTTACATGGTCATGCAATGAGTAGCCACGCCCTCAACTAATATCACACTCACTCAAGCAAATGCCTCTGGCTACCAAAGTGAGGAAGAATCATCGCTCACACTTGAATGAATGACGAATGAGTGGAGTATGGGTGTCCCTCAAGTAAAGACTATACATTAGCCCCTAATAGCCGTGTGCACCATCCTCGTTAAACAAACCCTTCAGAAACCTTCAGTTTACCGCGGTAAGAATTTGACCGGGGTAATCATCACGCAGCGGTGCACCAATGTTCACCGAAGTTTAGATAACCGTGGTTACCTGGCAGGCACTCACCTTGGTTGAGCGCACCGTTCATTGCAGGTAAACTCTACTGAACGCACACGGATGTACATCATGTCGTCTGTTTTTCACTTGTTCTACCTCTTTGCTGAAGCGCGTGCATATAGTTAAACTACAGAGATAGAAGCAATAACTTTAAGATGGACACGTGGGAAAAACTGGCCTTACAATTGATTAAAAAAATATGCTGGACCATTATAGACTATGCTTCAACTGATATAATTATAAGTGACGCTGTGATCGTGTGAATTTTCGTTACGTCTTGGGCAGGATATTTAAGGCACTTGTTGCACAAAAAGACCTTAAAGCATTAAAAATTACGAAGTACATTAAAGTAATTTCATCAGGATGCATTCATTGGCGAAAATGGAGTGTATCTATTCGTTGGGAATTCTAACCTATACTGTTTCGCCATTTTAACATTTCAGCACAAGTGAGGTTGGTAATAATCGACGAAAATCGGCCGTTCATGCCCGGTCAGATTTAACCGGGTAAAATGCTGGATAAACTTTTACCGGTGTCGAAGCACCACAAGTGACCGTTCACCGCGATAAAGTCCATATTTTATCACGGTAAAATCTTGATCGAGAATGGTGCACACGGCCATAAGTCTTTTATGTATAATGGCGGAGTTCTTCGAATTTACCTCTGCTTGCTCATATTTTGTCGTTTGTATATAATAAAATAATATTCAGCTTGGGATAAGAAACAAAGATGCACTTCTAGTTCAATATTGTTAGCAAGATCTTTCAGTCTTGGCAGGTGAACAATTATATTTTCAGTTCGAGTTTGGGTACCACGTGGTTTACACGTTTAAGACCATTTTCAATTATGATTTTTACCACTGTAATAGTTTGTTGGGCCGCGATTCTGATCTTCATTTTATTCAATAAGTCGTCCGAGGACGATTCAAACTCATATCCATGCTGATTGGCAATAAATGAATTTATCACTCTCATCATCTGAATTGAAAAAGAGCGGATAATTGACAATGTTCTCTATTCCAGCCTCTGTTAAGTTCCTGCTAGATGGCTTTTGCGACGTCTTTGCGCTGATATAACTTTCAATTAGACTGTGTAATAAGAACACGGTTAAAAAATTGAGATATATCGCCTATGTTCAGCAGCAATGTAAACCCCTCCTGCAACGGTCAAATGACAAGGTTAATTAAGATTACGAAAGGTTTCAACGGCATCTGGCGTTTAGCTTGTGAAATATTACAACACAAAAGAAGCGAAGGGTTTCCCAGAATTCACTATACCTGATCTGCAAGAGTTGAGTTGCAATGTAAACAAATGCACGTGTTCTTGTCCGTAGCACGGGTGTCGTATTCTTCCTCTTCTACAACTAGTTCCCAAAACATTGGCTCAGTTTAAGCTGTTTTTTCGGGGGGGGGTATTTATGTTATTTATATACGTATAAAATGGTTGCATATAGCTGGATTAGTTAGAGCCATTCCATAAAGGCTTTATTTAAGTGGTGCAAATATCCGTTTCTGGGAAATACCACAGCCGAAGCGGGAGAGGGAAGATGTCCCTTCTATTGTATTACGCACGTGCTTTACTTCCCCGCCTCTTTCTCCAGGCAGGACATGTATTTGCTTGGGTCATTTACAGGTAAGAAAGGGCCCGTTTGCGCATACCTATAAGTTATTGCCGTTCAGTGACGAGAAGGCATGGGCAGTGACGAGTGACGATAGTGGTTCAGATTGTGGCAAAAAGACTTAGTTTTATTCAATACTGAAGCAGATCGGCTTTGATTTTTGAACAGGAAAACAAGTGATTATTATCAGAGAATATTGTGTGGCGTCATAAATGTTTACGAAACAAAGGTGACGGAACTGGGCGGTTTAACAGAGAGTGTAGTGGACCGTCTGGTCATTAATACCGCTGAGAATGATTCAGGAGATGGTTTCGAGTCTGATCTGGAAGGAACAGAGCGGCTGCCAGAACTGGAATAAAAGTAAAAGCGAAAATGCATTATTATTTATAATCTACAAAACAGCGTATTACAAAGAGAACAAATGTTCATTAAGCATATAATATCCAAGTGCTGCGCATTAAGCAACGTTTGTGATGCAATTCCAAATCTGCAACAGTAGTGTAAACCGAACACAATGCCTCCTTTCCTCCCCCCCCCCGCCCCCGTTCCCTTCTCCCGCGTGTCGGAAGGATATGTACGTATATATCAACTCTCGCTGAAGAAAACCCTATTGAGGGTGGGTACACAGCAAATTCACTCAGGCTAAAACTTAGCCTGCCAGCAGCCAGTCGGAGTCGGTGGCGTAGCACAGCTATTACAAATGCTGCGCCTCGGATGCTTACCATGCCCATTATGCCCATAAAAGAGGTCCGTGCGTGCTGCTGCTTGGAAGAGTGTAAAGCAGGGTGTACAACGCGTGCGCCATAAATAAGGGAAAGCGAAAGTATAGTTAATTCAACCCAGAATGGGGCATAATGTTTTTGTATGGAAATTGCCGGAGATACCCAATGCTTAATATGCAAAAAGCATATAATTAAAAAAAAGTAACGTCAAAAGACACTATCAAATATTTCACGTGGATAGTTATAATTGAAAGTGAGGACAGAAACTATGAATATAAATAGAGATCGTACTTTGTAGTTATGTTTATGTTACATTACAAGAACTGTTTCAGTTTCCATTTGAATTATAGGGTTTTATCCTTTGTGCTTTTAAAAGCTTAGTTTTGGACTATTAATTTGCTTATAAAGAGTGCCTTTTATGTATTAATATTGTGACGTATGCAGGCATTGTTAAGTGCATACGTGTCCTTTGGTCGCCTGGATCGGGGATTACGTAAGAGTGGTGGGGGTAGAGCATAGTTAGCGTCCCCACGCAGTATAGCGTGGCTTGGCTTGTTTTGGCTAGTCAGTCAGTGAGTAGGAGCGCACCGGACAGGTCGTGTTATTACGCACTCTCCATACACGGGATGTATGGCGTCCTCGACGAGTGGACATGAAGTCAAGGAGGTAATGTAACACTTTCAGCAATACAACATAATACCATCCAAGTCTTCCCTGTTTAATTTACCATAATATAAAGCTCCTTTCTTCCATTCTGAAGCATGTAGGCATCCTTTTATCAGTTATCCTATAATATTTTTCATTTTCATTTAGCTGCGTCCCTTGTCGTGGCCTCGCCTTATTTAAATTGTTTAACTTCCTGGTACCTTATTAGCGAGTGTTCTACCCCATTGAGCAGTTGTTTAGAGGTCACGACATCTTGGTGTGAGACGCCGAGTATTTTGGCCGGATATTTTTGAGATTTTTAACTGCAAATGTTTTTTCTCACTAAAATGTAACGTTTTTGGTCCTCCACGTGTTCGTTAAAAATGTAAATCTTTTTCTTGGCTTAAGGGTAAGGGTTTTGGTTGTATCATTTGTGGTTTCTTTATTCTAAATTCATGTTGTATTGTTTTCTGAAAGTCCCGTGTCTAAATTTCAATGTTAAGTTCATTTTTATATTTTTTCCATTGTCTGTCGGTGGCGTGACGCTAAAACGTTTGGCTCCATTTTTCCCCTTACCTTGGCTTCATTACTACTAAATTCTGTTACTGTGGTAAGTCATTCGTGCTTGTCATTTTAAAATACATATTTTTGTGAATTGTGAAAACTGGGCGATATTTGTAACTTTGATAATATATTTGCGTGTGTTAGCTGATCTACGTAACATTGTGCTATTGGTTGCGTCATCTTGTAAGTGTTAACGACTCGAAAGGGAAGCAAATATTTCAAAGTTCGCGTGTTGCGTGTTTAAAATTGCGTGGTATAAAAAGTGTGGTGCATCTGTTTGAAATCTTTAAAATAATAAAACGAAAGAAGTCAAGAGTATATATATTGAAATTTCATATTTGTGCATTGTAAGCTCGCGGTACGAATAGTGGTAATCATAATGATGATAATTTTGCTTCACCGTTGCCATGTTTGGTTTATCTAGTTACGCAATGAATATTTTTGGGGGAAAATATTTCAAAATGACTAATGTAAGTAAAAGTTTCAGCTACTACCAGCCTTGCCAGTATCTTCACCTAATTAGGTTTAACGTGACTCCAATATGGACCAGTACGACGTGGATGTTGATGGATCAGCTATATGTGTGTTACCAGATTTTGGAAAGTTGCACTGGAATTTTGTGGTAAAAAGAAAGAATAAGAAGCAAAACCTGTAAGTATGTGTACATTGTGTGTGAAAAAGTGTCACAAATCAGACAGGTATGCTAAATTTATTGTTTCACTGACTGATGCTTAATTAAGCTTTGCTTTTCAGGAATAATGTGTGCTATGTATGTCTCTCCTAAATTGAATGTTTGTCACCATTTTATGTAACTTAAATTTTGAATTCTGTTTTGGGCATTGCAAATCATTTGTTTTATTATGTTATGCTGTAGGAATGTGTTTGATGTGTACCGTGTGCTTAATTAAGTTTTGATCTTCAGGAATGTTCTGTGACAGTATTGTTTTAGGTAAAGATGTGCTTTGTTCTGTTGCATTCGATTTGGTTTGGTTTGGGTTTCATTATGATGCTGTGATCTTTTCTTTGCAGAAAATTGTTGCTCGAATAGTGTGTGTAAATGTTTGTGAGGTTATGTGAGATATGAGTTAATATTTGCCTCGGTGGAAGTGCTTAAGAGTAACCCCGATGGTGGTATTGTGAGAGATGAGATGAGTTAAAGTCAGCTTCGGTGGAAGTGCCAAAGAGTAACCCCGATAGTTGGAGTGTAAATGTTTTGATTTTCAGGAGGGCTACATGTACCTGGAAATTCGATTTGATGTGATGATTTGAAATATTTTGCTTATTGGTGTTGCTGAAATGTGCCCAGTATAGCGTGTGTGATGTATTCACACGAGAGAGTAAATGTAATGAAGTAAATGCAATGAGAATAATTTTTTGTGTGTTTATGCAACAAGTTTAGTACCATCTTATATAGCGAGTTTTAATACCATCTATTTTCCAGCTTAATTTTGATTCGGAGGATGTGGATGCAACAGTATAATGTCATGTTATTTGTGTCATTCCTGAAATGTTAATGTGATTTCTTTAAGTTTATGCCTATGTCAGGTATTTTTGACTTTGCAGCATGTTGAATGAGACACGTCAGTGAAGATATTTTATTTTCTCAGTAATTACTGTCTACGAGAAAGTTGAGAACTAAGATGACGATGATTGAAATAATAATGATGATGATTGAGATGATGATAATAATGAGATGGATAAGATAGTAATGTAGAGGAGACTATATATTTGACAGTAAAACATGAGTATTGTAGTTGAAAATATGTAACGAGGTGTAGTTTGATGTATGTAATGTGGATTTATTTTTGAAGTCTGTAATAATGCACACAGTAGTTTTGGTTAGTTATTTAAGTGAGTGTTATGTATAATTTGGGTCATGGTCAGTATGAATGATTTCATTTTATTGTCATGTATGAATGTATTGTCAGTGCACTTATTTCTTTTCATTAGTAGTACCAGCTGGTTAAATAATATTGGGATCCCAAATAAGTTTCTATATTTGTGTTGTGTTATTGTATGTAAAGAATGAATGTCACTGATGTAATATTTATGTATTCTGGCCCTTTTGTGTCTTTTGTATTTGGATTCTAAAGCAGTTTGTGTTAAATTTTGGATGGTAACCCCTGGTAAAATTCAGTTTTTATGTCAGCGTGTAGTCATTTTTTTCTCTTTGCCCCATACTAAAAGAATTGATTGATTGTAAACCTTTTTTGGCATTTTAAATCTTTTTATTGTAAATGACATACTACTTTTTTGTTATGTATGGTGATATTCTGGAGCACAATCACTACCTTTCTGTGATTTCTGTTATAGTGACTTTGCTGATTCGGGAGCTCGAGTGTCAAGAGGAGTACCCCCGCTGGATAGTCACGTCAGAGGTTCCAGAGACACCACAGGAGAGCTATCGTTCATCCACTACACTGCAGTGGCATAAGGAGCCACTATTTGGGGGGCTAGCGATCGCTCCCCCCCCCCCACATCTTCAGCGACCTGCAGCACCTGAAAGACTGCAGCTGAAAATTCGCCGTTGTGGGTGATGTGGAAATCCCACCCACAAACAGTTACGTCGGAACATCCAGGTGCAGTGTAGTGTGCATGTAACAGTGGCAGCATGGTGTAGTGTGCGTGTGCGGGGTACTCGTACGTAGGTGATCTGTCAAACAAAAACATCGTCAGAGGCACTCGAGACTTCCAAATATGCCAATCACCATTTAATTCATTCACAGATACTGCTTGTTGTCCAATTATCTAACCTTCTGTATGTCATATTTTCTTCTGTATTGTACTTTTTTCTCTTTCTTCTCCATAAACAAAATCCTCCTTTTGTCGACGAGGGCGTTGATCTGGGTGGCCAGGGGGAGATGTGACGTATGCAGGCATTGTTAAGTGCATACGTGTCCTTTGGTCGCCTGGATCGGGGATTACGTAAGAGTGGTGGGGGTAGAGCATAGTTAGCGTCCCCACGCAGTATAGCGTGGCTTGGCTTGTTTTGGCTAGTCAGTCAGTGAGTTAGGAGCGCACCGGACAGATCGTGTTATTACGCACTCTCCATACACGGGATGTATGGCGTCCTCGACGAGTGGACATGAAGTCAAGGAGGTAATGTAACACTTTCAGCAATACAACATAATACCATCCAAGTCTTCCCTGTTTAATTTACCATAGTATAAAGCTCCTTTCTTCCATTCTGAACCATGTAGGCATCCTTTTATCAGTTATCCTATAATATTTTTCATTTTCATTTAGCTGCGTCCCTTGTCGTGGCCTCGCCTTATTTAAATGGTTTAACTTCCTGGTACCTTTTTAGCGAGTGTTCTACCCCATTGAGCGAGATGTTTATAGGTCACGACAATATCATTATTGTAATTCACATTAACACGTTATTATCACACAATATATGTGAATAAATACAATAAAAAGCACAATAACACAGTTATTTTCATATTTCCTTCGGACTTTGGGCACTTTGGCTTTTCTAAGGCCGCCCTAATCTTCCTTCTAGCGCTTCAAGCCCGCGAATAGTGGCAAGTCACAAAATAGCGCTTGGGTTGACATCGCTGCGCTAGCACCTCTTAAGGATTAAATTAAAATAAAGTAGTTATTTAAACTGGAAAGTTTTGAAAGGAAAGCCCTGCACATTTAAACCTTCGTTGGGATTTTGATACATCTTGAGTGTTCTACATTTTGAGAAAAGTAAGTATTCTTAGTGAAAATTAGTGCCTCGGCAATGATGGGAACGGTTGTCTACCATGGCGTATCGCCCTGGACAATCTTTTCTTTTATATCAGGACAGAGGACAAATGAAAGGTACGGACTGTCAGTTCACTTTATGAAAATTGTTACAGTAAAATGTTATAAATGTTTAAAACTTTTATTTCTGAAGGTTCACAAATGTACTTCAAACATGTTTTGTATTGTTTTACTTATATATAGCATAGAATTTACTAAAGTGAAATTTTAACCCAGGAACGTGCGTTATTATTATTTTTACATTTCAACTGTAAGCAGAGTATATATATATATATATATATATATATATATATATATATGGTGGTAGTAATTCTATCCCATATTTTAATACAACATTGCACATTTTGGATCTCTGTGTCAACGTATCTATCGAAGCCTTAACTAACATGAGGCACGAACATTCTACTATTCAATGTATTCAATAACATGTATTGAAATAATGTCTGCCAACATTCATCATGGATAACAGGAAGCAGGCAGAAAAATAAGCTTTCGTATGAATAATTTGCAGAATAGATAAGGAAATTAAATGATAGGTTGAGAAAGTCGTGTGATTGTAACATCTTTTTTTTTAATTTTCGAATGCTCCTGTGAACATTATAAGGGTATACAACGGAGGGGGACACCTTGCACACTGCGACCTACGTGAGATCTATTGCGGCTACCACCCCCAGGAGGAAGGGATGAGGTGAAGGAACCACAGGAGGGCTCAGGCAGACAGTTCACAGAGACGCGTAAAAGTCCCTAACAGTTCCTGGCTCGAAGACTCTATCAACTACTGGAGCTGCCAGAGAGGGCAATAAACGTCCGATCCGTCCAACCAGATATCCCTCTAGTGTGCACAGGGTATACTCTTTTCTGGTAGGAAGCATCCGCGCCATCTGTCTGGCACCGCCATACGCCACGAAACGTAAAGAGCACACTTGAAACATGAGGACGGAATGGAATGAAAGGTAAATTAGGGCAAGAAAACTGTGGTAGATAAGAAACCACTCTAGCATTCGCCTAACGACCAGGGAAACCCACGAAAAACCCAACTATGGGCGATTGACTGGAATCGAACCCGGACCTGCCGAATGCAAGCTTCACATATTACCGCGGTGCCAACTAGCTCGGTCCTGTAAACATTACTGTAATATCACTTGTTCACAGTTTCTTTCTTTCTTTCTTTCTTTCATTCTTTCTTTTAATTTTGATCTAGATGTATGTCTATAAGTTCCTTCTACCGTATTACTATTATTTTTAACTCTTTTAGACCCCGTGTTAATTGATATTAGCTTTAAGATCTGCTTGTCGCAAAGCAAATAAACATTGCAAGGAACTTTTTAACTTCCCACAACTCTGCATCTTTGCTGCTATATATATTTCGCTGAATAGCTTAAATTTATTTAAATTAGAATAGGTATCTAAATATGCAAATGAAACTAAAATAAACATTTCGTTGGCGCAAGTATTTCATCACACTGGTACAACCTTAGTTCCGTCAACATACATACATTTATTTTACGTGGGCCCAGCCCGTCCTTTATCACAGACTTGGTAGCATTATAGGATATTCACTGTTTTAGCCAAGTGAACTACTACCCCGATATCTGTAGCAATACCTTCCAAGGGCACTAATTATTATTTACAATATGCCGTCCTGCTTCAAAACCTGGATTTGTTCGAAAATAAATCGGTCTGAATAGGTGAACATTTCTCTTCCACAGAATATGGACTATACGACTGTACGTACAATACACACACATACTGACAACAAATATTTAAAAGTGATCACAGTTTTGAGAATAGTTAACATAAAGCAGTACCATTTACAGTGACCTTGTTTCGAGTATTAATAACAACCTCTCCAGGAGGTCTTAATGTTTGTAGCATCATCATATTCACCATTTCGAAAAATATCTACAGACTGATGACAGTATTGATCGTAACTTTCTATATAAGATCGATCATCACAAATGACTCATGGATATACATGCTACAGGATTGTCTATACCAGCTAGACTAGCTTCCTTAGCTTTCATTATCTTTTGTTCTTTCTCGTGTTCTCTAACTTTGAACTCTCCAAGCACATCCCATCTTTCTGCTGATAAGAAATTTCTTTCAAATAGCACTCGTGCTGTCCAGCTTACTACTATATGCACCACTAGCGCTATCAACATTGAAAGTGTCCTAAATGGAAACTTCTGTGTTCCTGTCTTGGCGTCATACCTTGGATACTTAATAGCTGCAGGAATTCCCAAGCCTTTCTCTCCTCCTGTACAAACAGAGATTATATAAGTATTATTATTCAACATGGGTAACTACAAAACCTTCACTTGGACGCGTGGCCGACCTAACGGAAATTTTGTTGGCATCGGGAAGGACTCTGTTTAGCGGCGGAGTAGGCTATTCATAGCCCAATAAATTCAAGCCCATAGAATTCTTATGCAATTACAACTACATTAAACACATATATTCGACATAGCATACGCTGGAAATGATGTCTTGTGGCAGTACACACCTCTCACAACTTTAAAGAAAATTTGCATTAACACACATTAAATCTTCATGGCCATGTAAATAAAGTGAGATTTCGTCCGCAAAAAAGTTAAACGCGGATCAACACACAAATTGCAGAAATTAACTCTACTCATTATTGCGTGGTTGCAATTCCTGAACTACAAGTATCTTATAAGGTTTAGGTTTTAATGTGAAACGTTTAGTGGCATTCCAAGCCGAGGTGTACGAAATTCCTTATTCTTGTACAAGCTTTCTCAGAGATTTCTTTGGGCTTTGTTCTAGTTTTTCTCTGATGTCATTGAGTTTTTCCTTTGTAAGATTACGGTGATTTATTTTTTCTTTCTTATCCCGTTTCCTTAAATCTATTCACAAGATTATGAACCGTTTCTCTGCGAGGCGCAAAAACACAAGGGAATCTGTCTACAAATTGCCGTCTTATTTCTCTACAAGAGTTTTTTTCTCATATATACAAATCATACACTAAGATTCTGTGTGCTAATGTTTACACAGGCTTTTGGTATTATAACAGCACTGACACACTATAACACTGAAACACGTGGTCTCGCAACGAATCAACCTCTGTACAGTACAGACTTCGCGTCAATTAATTAGCTGGCACATGGAAAGGAGGAAAAGTGGAGGGGGAACAAAACCGGTTAGAAACAGCGCAGTGCAGGGCAAGCAATTCCCTGTAACATGGCCATGCGTCGAAGTGAAGGCTCTGTAATATTGACGCATATTATTAGAAATTAACATAAAAACTGTAAAATAGAAACACAGGTTAGCCAAGTGGTCCCACAGAGTCAAGTACACGATTCACAAAGTTAGTCAGTGCCCAAGTAATTGGAACTGGAGGCAATCAGTTAATAGTCGTGCACGACTCCCTTCATGACCAGTCGAGCTGTTGGTGTTTACATGTCAGAAACAAAAAAAGAATACAATAAATCATATTGTGTCTTACATATTACTGTATCTATATATGTTGCCATAAAAGAACGGCTAAACAGACTGGAACAAGATGTTACAGCATGATTTTAAACACACTAACATTCGCCGATGATCAAGTAATTATTTGCTGAAAATGAAAACAATTTACGAATAGTCACTCATTCTCTTTATAAAATAGCTTCAAAATATGATCAACAGATGTCTGTTAAGAGCTCCAAGATTTAGTAAGATCGAAGATGATTAACAATGACACAACAGAGCAAGTAAACCAATTACTTGGGATGTGACAATTATTACAACACTTTTGAATAACTAAATAAATTCCAAATAATGAGTGATACAATTGGCAGAATATTAAAAACTAAAACAAGAAAGGAGTCTTAGATGAAATTCTATAAGGTTATGGCTGCACCGATGCTATTATACGGATGCAAACACTGGGTGCTGAATAAGTAATTTAAACGTAAGATGGTAGTAGAAATGAGATTTCTGAGTCGAACTGCTAGTTTTACTCTCCGAGATTAAATGCAAATAATGCAATTAGGAATGAACGGAAAACGTTCAATATTAATTAAAAAAGAAACATTCAATGACATTGAACATGGTCTAAGAATGTATAATGACAGACTGGCCCGGCAGATAACGAACTACAGACCGCCAGGACAAAAATATGTTGCACATTCATTAAGAAGATGGGAAAATCATTTTAATATTCGTATATAAACAGAATAGATTTTAAGAGCTTACGTTGAAGATAATGGTGGAAAACAACAGAGGGCAAGAGTCACTGACAAGCAGTAAAATCCGGTCCGAGTGCTGTCTGCAAACGCCAAAAGAGTACGAGGGGTTTGTTACCTGCGACCTTCCTGTCTTTGTCCAGTCACTTAAACCTTATTTCTTTCCGTCCTAGTTTAATGCTTAGGAATTCCTATGCCTGCGTAAGACCACATTTAAAGTTCTAGTTCTATAAAGTTGTTAAGCGTTCTAACGCTAAAAGGTGCTGTTTACGCACGCTTTAGTGACCGGTATCCATGGATTATACGTCGCGTATAAAGCCATTTGGAGCGTTGCTAATTAGCATACTGATTCGTTCACTGAGAAAATGCTTGGAAAATAGTCATACAGATCCTTTTTTAATGATACTCTACCGGAAATCAGAAATCAATGCAGTCTTACCCAATATTCTTAGAATAAAGCCCACAAAATAAGAAGAAACACAGCCGTATTTATTAACTCCATGTGACCAGTGAACCACTAGCAGAAGCTGCGGGAAGAGGATGACGTACACCAAATCCGAACATACTATTCTGAAACAGAGACAGTAAAACACTTAACAGTTTCTTAATACTTATTGTGTTATACATTTATTACATTTGTAAAGCTCTGTTGATGATGGAATCAAAGGAAACTGAATATACCAGGTGAATCAGTCAACCAGTCAGCCATAGATGCTTTTGAATTAATACAACTTGCTAAACGAACGATGTGCACATTAGATCAGTCTTTATTGTTCACTAACAGCTCATGTACACTTTAAGGGGGAAAAATCATAATGGGGTGACTCTTGGAATTTCTCTCAGAGCGCCCTGCGCAGGATAACATTTCTGTCCTCATCTATATTTCGACGTTTATCAGTAGAGCCTGGATTTGTATGCATCATCAAATAGCAAAATATGCCTGCAAATATGCACAAAACTGTAAAAAAATATTTTGACGCAGCTGCTATAGCCCAAGGTTATCGGGAGGTCGGCGCGGCCATGTCGGAGGTAAACAGAGATAAACAACGCTCTCACCCAGCATATACATCGGAAGCACTATCGGCAGATAACCAGAATTTTCTGAAAGTTCCTTTCCCCTCCCCCGCTTCCAGAATGCTCTGCAATGTCCTGCGGAAGATTCCACTGCCTATACAGGATAAAAGGGAACTTATTACATTCCTTCTAATATATACTTCCTAGAGGTATTACAAACATAAATGTATAAAAACATCTTGTTTTGTGATCAGCCGTTTTCGAAAAAAAATAGTTTTTTTTCCTTCCAAATTAGATGGTTTGTTCCATGAGAATGGTTGAAGATAATAGTTTGTTGCATGTGAGATAGGTAGAATAATTTATTTCTGATCTAGTTTCGGTGGTAACTATGTGACATTATATAGGGTTTTGAAATAGTTAATAATTTTCCTAACACCGTTTTGCAGACGTATTGTGGTTGGAGACAACATTGCTAGGTCCAGATAGGTCAGTGTGAGAACCAGCTCCAGGACGTAAAACAGCATATCTGAACTGGGAGATGGGGGACTAGCGCTTTTGCTTTGCACACGATCCTTAATCTAAACAAACAGAATGAAAGAGTGGTGCAACGTTTTGACGAAATGACAAGTACAACTTGGTGGCTATTGGCCTAACTAACAATACGGACGTAATGCCTCCATCGTCCAATAAGCATTTCGCGATTGTACATCATTGCACATCAGCTCCACTAGAAGTTGAGTCATTATTAGAGTAACATCGTATTACGCATTGAAACTCACAGGTTTAATAATAAAGGAACCCAAGGTGTGTTTAGTGGATAATCACCATGCGCCATACAGCGAAAGTGAAACCTGTTTACGCGATGATCTACTTCTGGTGTTTTGATAGTGAGAGTACCAGCTACCGGTAGGCTGCAACGTTGCTAGCGTGTGCATTTTATGTTCTCGAAAAACCTAAAATATCTCCGCAGAAAATGGTTATAGAAAAAAACTGAAAAATATATATGTTCCAAATAATGAAATGTGTAACTGGTTTAAATTAATTTAATGACTACTCTTCCACCCGGCATAAGCGAGCGTTCTCGCAAACGCGAGTGAGTGAGTTAGTGTGTGAGCGAGAGCGATTCTGGTGCGACGAAAAATGCTGTTCTCCTAGCCAGTTCGTGATGACTGCCGTGACGTGCAGCGAGTACTGCTACTGCAGGAGAGACTGAAGAGTCTTGTATTCAACACCCCAGCGGGCGAAATGAAATATCCGCAGAAGAGACAGTGTCCTGCGTGTTTCAAGTGACAGTATGAGCTAAGTAAAGTCTCAGTGGAAGTTAAACTAGATATAAAAACAATGAAGTGAAAGTTAAAACTGAACAAAATCACAATATGCACTATTGCAAAAACAAATGAACAAAATTCAAATAAACCATTTATTTTGTGGATAATCTCTTATCAATATGGTCTTGTATCTCGCCACCATTGGCACACAGCCATCAAGCCGTAGCGAGACACAGTGAAACCACAAGGGCTTCTGGTTTCAGGATTTAAGCCAAGTTTAGACTAAGGTGCGTGTGAACGCATTCAAACTGATTACGAGGAAATCTATTCATCTCAGTGATCCTGAAAATATGAATTCGATAATAATCTTGATCATTTTATACATTTTTTCACCTCTTCTACCCCCATGCTGATGGCTGTAATTGGAGTTAATGGGAGTTCACGGTTTATTTCAACGACACTGAGAACTGTGGATTCCACACTAATATTAGTCCGTGATTTTTATTATTGTTTTTACTGTTCCCCTTTCTCACCACTACAGTATTGTTTTCCAGACTGTGAGTCATACGTGTACCGAGTTAATTTGAAATTACTCCATGCGTTCTTGAAATATCATACAACACACATACATCCATGTTTATATTACAGTGAAACTTGGGTATTTTGAACGTTTTTAATTCGAGCTTCTCCCCTTGAATTTGCATTGTAGTCAGAAATTAAAAGTCGTCTTTTATTCGAACATAATTTTCTTCAATTCCAAGAAATAATCTACGAAATGACGTTATTAAGATGGAATGACTCCATTAAGACAACGGGCAAACTTCTAATTCTAAAACTGATATGTTGTAGAGTGTAGTTAACGCTTTATCTGCTTTCGAGAAGGAGAGAGTTGACAATGGATATCTCAGGGTGATGCACTGTGCTCCACTCACGAGAATATATCTGAAAGGAATTTGTAGAATCAGCAACAGAAGAGCTCGAGCACGGCTCAAATTTCGATATATCAACAAGGCTTCGCATTTTTTAGAAAGCATACACTCTTGTGCCTGCAACACATGATGTACTCACGGCGATGACATTACTATCCTTATAATTGGGTACTACCGTAGTATATATTTTTCGTATTACTGTATAATATGCAGCAACTATGACTCAAAGTTATAGGCAGGCCAGCGCCGGGCACTAGGAGATAAACAAAGATAAATGCCGCTCGCCAGCGTAAACATCAGCAGATAACCAGAATTTTCTAGAAGTTTCTTTCCCCTCCTCCAGAACGTGTGTCGAAATAGTTTTAGAATGTTTTGTGGAAGATTCCGCCTGGCTATATAAGCGAGTCGTTTCGCGAATGAGTTAGCCGGTCAGTCGGTGAGCGAGCGAGTTAGCGAGTGTGTTCCTGTTGCAACGAAAGGTGCCGTTCTCCGTGCGAGTTTGTGACGATTGCTATGACGTGCAGCAAGTGCTACTGCGGAGCGAGGGATTGTAGAAGTCTTGTGTTCTATTCCCCAACAAGTGTATCGTTCGGAAGAAGTGGCTACGTCGTGCGTATTACATCACGCTGTTACGTCAAGGGGGAAAATGAAGTGACGGGGAACTGAACTAGTTCACCTCAGTGAAGTGACAATGTGAACTAAGCGAAGTCTCAGTGAAAGTTTAACTAGATAAAGGGAACTTAGAGGAGTGACAATTGAAAAGCGAATAGTCACAATATACTCTGCTGACTTCAGAATACATGTTATGCAGCTTCTAATAATTTTTTTCTGGGTTCAGGGAATCCCAAAACGTGTATATCCGGTGAACTCTCTATATCGAATTGGACTGATATGGCTCAACGGTAACGTTTGGGGTGTCCCAGATTTTATTCCCGTCGGATCGGCCACTCTGACTTTGAGTTCTTTTCGTGGTTTTCCCAGGTCGGTAGACGAATGATGGAATGGCTTCTCTTCTACCATGAATCTTCTGCCCAATTTCCTCTCTCCGTCATTTCCTTTTACCTGTTTCAAAGTTGTAGGACCAGGCGACAGCAATTGGCGCGTTGCGGTGGGACGTTAGTTATGATTATGAGCGAAGGTATACCAGGGCAAGAGCCGAAGCCCAAGCCCCCCCTTCTAGCCCAGGGCTGGTGCCAACCGAGAGTATTTCCCATGAGGCCAATACCTGGAGTCTATAAAGCCCCCCTCCGCTTACGCGAGGATGGAAAGGGATACGCCACTTACACTGTCATCTCAAAAGGGCGACTACCGAAAACCTCGGTAGGGCCAACAGCTATCCAGGTAGGTACCGGAGGACATTGAGGTGTCTCACAACCCCGCCTGTACGGAAACCCGCACAGACGTACCCAATTTCCCACGGGTCTCGGGAACCACTGCCCCGCCGAGTCCAACCACTCCAAACGACATCCCTTCGGGTGGGCCTCGGAAGTTTGGCCCGGCGTACTTCTAGTAACGTCAGAAGTACCACGAGTGCTCAGGGTACGCAACGCCCGCACCACGGCAGCTGAAGGGTTCGGAAACCCCCCCTCTTGCGGTGGGAAGGTGGAGTTTGAGCTGTGTAAAGATTTCTCCCTGACGTTTGGATGGCTGGCTGGTGCACCTTCCTGGCGTTCTTGTGGGGCTCGTTCCCGGGACACCTGAGTTGCTGTCGCCAGTAGGCTCGCTTCGTCGTCAGGATTTGTGTCATTCTGAAATCGTTAGGGACCCCGTCTTTACTAACGGCATCGCCACCTGGATCTACTCGCCCTTCGGGTCTCCTCTTCACCCTTTCCTCTCAGGGATCATGTAAGGCACAAAGGGTCTACATTGGCCTACGTGAGGTGCCGAATTCCAGTGGCTGGGGGCCCCTCCGTCTGATTAATTCTAGTCTTAATAGGTATCTGGCAGAGAAAGTAAAATAGGAGAAGAGAGAGAGAGCGCGAATTATAGTTGTGCCTTGCTCTTGTCCAAGTACAACCCTTTATAGTTCCAGGGGCGTAGCTAAGTCTACAAATGATAGAGCGAGTAATACACATTAAAATTCCAAAATCTACTTACAGTGTATTTTTAAGGCAATCCACAGGATATATCAGCCTTACATTCTATTAAATGTAACCCACTCTTTTGCTGATGTACGCTGTAAGCCATGTTTGACAATATTTTCTAAGTCTGAGGCGTGCGTGAGTGCATCACTTTCAAGTTCTTAAACACCAAAAATAACGACATAGCTATGCATGCCGCAAAACCGAGGCAAACTCAGGCAAAGTTGCAGTCAAGAGAAATATTGGACATCGGCTTCATTGAAGCCACACAATGAAGTGGGGGTTAGCCAAATCTGGACGAATAATTAAAAAAATGCATTAATTTATGAAACTTTGTAATTAACAAAACTCTGTATATTTCTTAGATACTTCAAAAGCTGATGCTGGCTCCATGGAAGTATTGATAACAAATTGTTACCATAATATCATGAAAAAAGCCACTACTTATACAAGATTGCTATGACATAATTTGAAAAGTCCTTCGAATATGATTTCACATTTACAACAGAAAATGTGAATAAAATATAAATCATCCTAACTTCCATGCGTTACCATCACATCTACGACGAAGTATCTCTTTTTAAGCGTTTCTGTAGCTTCTAGTACTATTTAGGCATATAGTTCTAAATAATATCATAGGTTGCAAGAAGCAAAGCTACTGAAGGCATAGTTTGGAAAAAGGGACGGTGTTTTCACATAAGCGGTTATTTAAATACAAATACTTAAAAGATGCTAATTCACTAGATATTTTAACACTTGAATGCAGTTTTTTATTGCCTTCAAGCCATTAGTATTAATGGTTATTTGAAGATATGTACTCACGATAGATAGTAGACGCTCCCCACAGTTAGGGCTATCACAGTTGCTAGCACTGACACCACAAGTATTGAAACTCTTAACACCCATGCCACCTCGCGTTCACTTGCCTGCAATAACATACATTTTTAATTTCAAATGAGACTGAGTTGGCATAAAAATAATGTGTTCATTTTGGTACTGGGGTAGTAGTACCTCAACCTTAAGTTTACAGTTATTATCGCCACACTCTAAGATTTAGAACCAAACCTGATGTAAATACATGACGTCATTAACTAGACCGCGATACGCGAGAAACCAAAGCACACCATATAGTGCCTTAAATACGTGCGATTATATGTGGTTTTTTGTTTTTAAGAAGTATGTTAATTAAACATTGTGCGACTATTTTGATTAATATGAAATAGCAAATAATATGAATAATAAAACCAAAGAAGGCTGCATTTCATTGTTAGTTGTCTCTTACTCCTCTTTTGCATGCATACGATAAAGACGAGCGTAAGAGGGATGATAAACACGGCTGCTTCTATAAGTGTAATTATCTTGGTGAGTGACAATGAACATGAAACAGTGAAGCATTCTAAAGGTAAGACGTTAAACGTGGCATGAAACGAATTATGTTGAATACTTTGAACAAACTAATGCAGGAGAATCCAACTGTCGTGAATAATATTGCTAAACTAACTCCAGAGTATACCAGTATTACCGAGAGGAGCATTAGTTTTGCAAGTAAATAATACTGCTAACATCAAGGACGAAAGAAACACGTAAGCCAGAACTAGAAAAGTAAGATGACTTTACTACATATGCTATCGTAGGAAAATGGACGAGTTTTTCTTCAATAATGAACCACCAACGGTAAAGTCTTAAATTCTGTCAAAATTTTTCCTACAATGACAAAGACAAAAAAAATTGTCTTCTTTTAAGCAACCCGCCTTTCATAAATTACTGCTAGAAATTGAATTTAGGTTTGTGAAGAGAAACAAAATGAACATAATTATTGACAGAGAGGCTATCTTATGATGGAGACCTAGATATTACATCCCTCCCGATAGTGATGCGCCTACAGATTAACGCGAGTTTTATTTTAATTATCCTGTATTTAATTTCAGCTTAGCTTTTACTTAGTTTATTATTATTATTATTATTATTATTATTATTATTATTATTATACGAACAGTACAAGTTCTGTTGCTTTATAAATATGAGACGTGAGTTCACTAGCTTTTGTTTATGTTTACTACTCACAGCTGATACGAACACGAGTTAATGGGGAGGGATACAAAACATTTTGTTTACATCAAGTCTGGTTCTAAGGCTGGATCAATTTTACATACAGCCAATCTAAGATTCACATCAGAAACGAAATAACAAATTAGCATGTCTATCCTCAAACTTAAAGACCTACCCAACATCGCCCGAAAGATAAACGAATACCACCTCAACGTCCAATCATTACCAAACAACTAGAAATGAAACAACAAGGCTCAGCTCTCATTCGTGTCCAAATAAAGCTCGAGCTAAGCTGTTTTGAATAGTTTAAGGGTCCATTCACAATGAAAATTAAACATTAGCATAAGGACGTAAAGCTTAAAACATAAACTAAACATTATATGTTACCACTCACAACGACAAATGCAAATAAAAATAGCAGCCAATCGCAAGATACTATGAAACAGCTCAGCTAATATGGTGGTCTACGAAGGGACCACCTACAGTACATGCGACAAAAGAGATTATGTACAGTCATCAAAATGAATAAGAGTTAGCTACCGGTTAGAAGACGTTAAACTAAAAAATCTGATGTGTTACACTCCCACGACTTTCTCTACCCTTGTACAAACTATTTTTACAAACTCTTATTCTCCATCTATTTCATATTAATCGAGATAAACATTTTCAGAAACGATCTTTTGACATGCAAAGAGAATTACATTTTACACATACCGACCAGTTCTAAAACTATTTGACTATCGCTTAAGGTGTACTTTGTTCCCCTTGTTTTGTAATTGCAAGGGCAATATAGAAATACAGTAGCCTTTAAGCATCGACATATATCTTAATAACTGGTTGCTAGGTGCAGCACCATTCTCTTTGCCACAGATTAATACTCTTTCCATATCCAAGACAAAAAACGGAATAACGAATTCCCATTTGAAAAAATAAGTATTGAAAAATTTAAGGGAATAACAAGCAATATATCGAAAATGATTCACTCAAAAAAAAAAGAAAAAAAGTATATGACGTAAATTGTGTATTTTAACGCGATCTACATTTTTTGTGTAGTAAAATTTTGTCTATCGCTTATGGTTTACCAGTTATGCAAAAGTCGTTAACAATGAAGAATACTTTTGGGACATTCCCAGAAAATTCGAGATATACATTTTATTTGGCATGAAAATATCTTAAACATATGATATTTTAATCAAAATCGTTAGAGCCATTTTTGAGAAAATTAAAACTTTCGAAAAATGTTCCATGTAAAGGGTAATCTGGGGTGGGGGGATTTTCTTGAAAACCTTCGTGTCGCATCTCTGGAAGATACTGAACCTAAATAACAAGTTTGGTGTTTATCCGATTGTTCGTTTCTGAGTTATGCTGTTCACAGACACACACACGGACATGTTTCCAAAAATCCTTTTTTTGGATTCAGGGGGTCTCAAAACATGTATTTCCGGTGAAATCTGGGTATCGAATTTTTGGGTGGAATACAATACTTCCCCTATTTACTATACGTGGTAGAGAAAGTAAAAAAAGCACCATCGACCATTACAATTTGTTTGGCTGTGATTTTTATTGCATATAATATCCCAGTGATTCCTGGCCCGTGAACTTATGCAGAAAGGCAGCGAGTCAACATATAGCGACGGAAAATCTATTGTGAGAATAATCACTGATGAGAACCGCTCTCTGATTGGCTAGTTTGTTTGGCGTAGACATAAACTTGAAAGCGTGGCCCTTGCAAGCTTTTAAGTGTGCGTTTAATTCAATGACTATGTTTATATTTGCGTGATTCATTGTGAACTGTTCAATTACAACACATGATTACCATCCGGATTTTAGGTTTACTTTACTTTTCATCGTGAATGGGGCCTAAATATAGCGGGATGCTTAATAACAGTGTGTAATTCTTCACAATAACTACATTAAATGGAACTTGAAAGTGAAACAAAGAAACATAAGACAATTTTAAATACTACCGAGAATATTTATAGACAGGAAACAGAAGTTGTTCTGTATGTGAGATCAAATGTGAACAGATTACATCACACTTGGCAAATGTGTTTCTTGTTTTAAATACACATTGGATTTTAATAACAAAATGAAATCTAGAAACACTTTAATAAGTTTTATGTATTAGACTCATAAAAAACTATTCTTTTTAAAGTGATGTATAAACAAGAAGACTTACTGACGGTCTGATGAGCATCTTATAGAGGTTACGAGAGAACATTGAACTGGAGGAAAGAATGCAGGCATCTGCAGAGGACATCACAGCAGCGGATATTGCACCAAGTCCAAAGAATGCTACCCACTGCAACATTCAAGATTAATCTTTCATTTTCCTGAAAGGTTTCATGTAGTCAGTAACAAGCAATAACTAATAAGAAACTAAGTAATATTAACCAGAACACGTACATTTGGAGTGAGGTATCGTAGAACAAGAGCTAAGATAAGATCTCCTTCCTGGGATGTCACATTTCTGTTGAATCCCTCAACTTTCTCCCAATCTGAAAAATGAATCATCACTAAGTTTATCTCCACCATGCAGCAAAGTGTACAAAAAAGAATGCCATAACCAGTGAGAGCATCATAGAAAGGCGTGATATGGAGCGTATCAGTATTTTTCATAAAATGAATGGAGAAGTACCCGAATATATTATATGAAAGTGTTGGTTCTGCTATCCAACTTCATTACAGTTATTCTCAATGATGTTTTGAATCCTTCACAAAGTTGTGTTTAAATTCAGACGATAACTGACTTCATAAAATACCAATTATGCTCATTTATCTAACACAGTATTAGTGGAACTGACGGTTTACTGATTTTATTATTTTTCAATCCGTAATGTGATTAGTATGCCAATATACTGGAGGTGTAAATGAAATGGTTTTCCAAGGGTTATGTCAAAACGTAGATTCGTTTCAATGCCATATTTATCAGCACTGCATCACTGAAGCAGTATTAGGGAATACTACTACACTGAGTAATGTTACACAACCTGAAAACACAACATGCAGGAAACTGGTCATGCCAGTCACGCTCCTCGTTGCGGAGAAGCTACAGGTAGCGTATTTCTGTTAGATGCCACTCGAAGAAAAAGTGTCACCCAAGATTCCACACTAGACATTCGGAATGCTGTCTCCCTTTGGGGATTATCAACACTCCAGTGATGCACATTATGAGGCTTTTCTACCCCACTGCTGGGAAATCTTGCTTCGCCAGAAAACAGGATTCTGGGTACCAACCCCATAACATTTGCCACTTGGCCTGGTTTACAGAAGTTCACTCGAGCTTCGAAATCCCTCCGGTGGAGATCTTGGCGTAGGTACAGCTTGAAACTTAGTAGCACGCAGTATTCGCACCAAAAAGATTGGCTAAATTTGAACCGATGTTTTAATACGCGAATTATTCAGGATGCTATTCAAAACCTCTTCCACATTAACACTGGCTGTTGCTGGTGTGTCTCTAACAAGAGCCATCATTGCAAGTGACGCTGTTGTATGCAGAAATCTTTCAAAATACCGGAAAGGTGTTGCTGTTTGTTGGTTGTATATTTGGATATCTCTTCTGGTACAAATGCTGAGTTTGTTGTGCATTCATTCTCGCCTCTCTGTAAGTAAGGAGCATATAAACCAGGGCCGCTTAAACGTTTTACATGCAGGGCTACTAACTCAAACGATTGGCCGCGGGCCATACAGCAGAATTATATAAATTTAATATTTTATGAATAGCAAAAGAGGGTTTAACTAATGTTTTTAATATATTTGTATTTTGTACGGCGTGTTAGACAATTGTGCACGGCTTTGTGCTATAAGTGTAAAACTGCAATAAAAATTTCTCACCTAATGAGAAGTGAGGAACTGGTGTTTTGAGCTTAATAAGTTGATGTCTGGTTTTTATTTGGATGTGCTCAGGAGCAAACACGTTTTGGAGATGCCCATCGCTCAAGCTGGATCTTAATGCTGATTTCTAGAGGTTCGGTTTTGAAAATGTTTGTTCACACACACATGACAAACATGGAGATCAAACGTCGGGCTCGTTTCTTCAGTACTGGATATTTTTCTTCTGGCAATAATTTGTAGAAACTGGGAAGGTCCTTAGGGTTGAGGGCTCCTTTCATTGCATCCTCACACTGCAAGTCTAATAGTTCTGGTTGTAGTAGCTCTGGTGCTTTATCAACATCGACAATGAATGGTGATGTAAACAGACAAACTTCAGATTCCAATTTTGGAAAATCCGTGAATCTATTTGCAAACTCTTCTTTAATGTCCTAAATTGCTTTTTCAAATGAATCAATATCGAAGCATGCTTCTGGATATTGGTGTTTATGAGCACCAAGTGTAGGAACATGTGCCCAATTATTTACAGAAAAGTGTCTCTTGAACAATTTTATTTCAGTTAAAACGATTTATTACCACTGTACGCATCACTGATAAGTTTGTCTTTGCCTTGTAGTATCAGGGTTAAGTCATTCAAATGTTTGGTCATGTCAACCAGAAATGTTAAGCAGGACAACCATTCGGGGTCACCTAACAATTCACACGCGTTTCCTTTCTCTTCCAGAAATTGGCGAATTTCCTTCCGCAGAGCAAAAAATATAGTTAACGTTTGACCACAACTTAGCAACCTTATCTCTTCATGGTAAATTACGTCATCTATTCGCTATCAATTTCACCAAGAAAAGTCTTAAAGCTGCGTTGGTTTAATGTCCTACTTCGGATGAAGTTAATTGGTTTCGTATAACCGTCTGCATAACATCACAGAGATTAGCTGCCTTTGCACATAGCGCCTCCTGATGCATAATGCAATACAACTTCTGCAATTGCCCCCCCCCCATAGGACTCCACTTTCACCTTTATCAGCTCTGCCTTTCTGAGGTTTACTCCTACCATTTTGGGTGCACCATCTGTAGTTACACTGCACGATCTTTCCCATTTAAGTTCCATGCTACCCACAGTTTTTACAACCTCATCAC
Source organism: Deroplatys truncata (assembly GCA_030765065.1). Lineage (NCBI taxonomy): Eukaryota > Metazoa > Arthropoda > Insecta > Mantodea > Mantidae > Deroplatys > Deroplatys truncata. The sequence continues at coordinate 96,204,654 of CM060984.1, read as the reverse complement.
ATACGTCACTACCTTTTGTGGTTCCATGCATACTTCGCACTCCTATAAGTTCTTCTGTAATTGTGAAGTTCATCTCCACACCCCTAGACAAACACCAGTAATTGTGGAGTATCCGTCGCGCCAGTACTCATCACACCCAATAGAAACGCACTCGAACATTTTCCCCTTCTCAATCAGTTGATGCGTAACACTAATCGTTAGTTCTTCAACATACCTGCTTACGGTGTTTCTTTACAAAGAAACAGATTTGAACAAATCTGCTTTTTCGGACACAGTGTTTCAGCAACAATCACGAGACACCTTTTACAAATTCTCCTTCGGCAAACGGCTTTGCATGCTCAGCGATAAGTTTTGAAACCTCATAACTTGCTTTCGTAACAGTTTTTGTTTCAAATTTCCGTCTGAATTAGAAATTGCTTTTGATAAGTGATTTTGTTACACAGTTCTTTTGCTTTCGCAACGCACTCATGACCATTAAGTTTATTAAACTCGGCTGAATGTTTTGTCTGGTAATGTCTTTTTATATTATACTCCTTCATAACTGCAATCACATCTTGACAAATCACGCACATCACTTTATTCACATGCTGTTTTACAGAATAGTTAACGAGCCAACACTCATTATTATTTCCTGCACTCACTATCAATTTTGCAATTTTTCGAAAGCATGTTTCACTTCTTGCAACTCACTACGCAAATAAATCCGCTGAGAACGAAACGAACACTGATGGGTTGGAAAATACAGCACCCTACACACAGGAAAAGAGTCGTGAATAGATAACGGCACATTGACGGCTGGTGATATCCTTGGTTCTTAGCCTGGGAAGGGTGGAATTCTAAACTTAACAATGCACCGCCTGCTTTCACTACCCCCTGCTGGACAAGACTACAAAAGTGTACAAAACTGCCAGATTTTCCTCAAAATATTTTATGTCCTTTCGTCATGAACTTATGAGGGTAAAACGTTTGCGTAATATTGCTCGCTTTCGTATCTCGATGAAATCCGCTCAGATGGATCAGGCGGACCACATAAACAGCCTTGGCAAGCCGGGCATGGCCCGCGGGTCGTAGTTTGGGCGGCGCTTATATAAACATACTCATCTGTCGAATATGTAGCGAAGGACTGTCACAAACTCTATGGGATAGTACAGGTTTCTTCAAAAAGAAGGAACAGATTTTAAATATTCATTTTTAATGAACGACAACAGATATCAACACATACGACACATCATTAAATAGAGGAAAGCTCAAAGTTTTAAGCCCCACCTATTAGTTCCATTCAGTGCCTACAGCGGCGCTGGGTTTGTTTACGAGAAAATGGCAACGACACAGGAAAAGTCGTTTTGTGTGCTGCAGTATATAAAGAGTGAATCCATTGTTTCATTGTATCGTGCATTTCGTTGTAAGTTCAACAAGAAGCCACCTCGTCATCAAAAATTTACAATTGATATACTAAATTAGTAGGAGATGGTTGCGTATGCAAACGGAAAAGCACTGGTTGTCCTCGCATAACAAATGGTGCTCATTTTGAATATATAAAATACAATTTTGAACTTTCCTGTATTCAGTAGTGTATCGCCATCGATTATCGTTCATTAGAAATAAATATTTAGAGTCTGTTCCTTCTTTTTGAACAACCCTGTATATGTAGAGGACATTTAAAATAACACTTTGCGGTGTAATACTGGTCAAATAGAACAGAAAGGCGCCATTTTAACATACTCTTAAGTAATCAGAATGTTACGTAACGTGTAACAAATATATGTAACAATGACATTGTTCACGCAATTAAATAAGGTAACTTACCTTTCAGAAATTATGAAAAAATAATATGTTACCACTTAAAATGTTTACCGAAGACATCACACATGTACAATACTGGAATTTGTTTATTTTTTTGTAAAAGTTTCCTTTTAAAACTTTAAATTTCATGCATTCGAACATTTTTTAAAAAATGAGTTAATTTTATTTTTACTTACAATATGCCCTACTTATCAAAGAGCCTGTGTAACACACACACACATAAACAAAACCATAGCTTGTACCTGATCTGAAAAAGGGTGCGTGGCACAACGCTACCGAGAATATCCTGGAACATCCCTACTATCAAATAAAAGTGTTAGGAAATTAATTCAGTTTCTGCACAACTCAGCTGCATATATCCTTGAGAATTGGAAACATGTTACACACACACATAAACAAAACCACAGCTTGTACCTGATCTGAAAAAGGGTGCGTGGCACAACGCTACCGAGAATATCCTGGAACATCCCTACTATCAAATAAAAGTGTTAGGAAATTAATTCAGTTTCTGCACAACTCAGCTGCATATATCCTTGAGAATTGGAAACATGTTACACACACACATAAACAAAACCATAGCTTGTACCTGATCTGAAAAAGGGTGCGTGGCACAACGCTACCGAGAATATCCTGGAACATCCCTACTATCAAATAAAAGTGTTAGGAAATTAATTCAGTTTCTGCACAACTCAGCTGCATATATCCTTGAGAATTGGAAACATGTTACACACACACATAAACAAAACCATAGCTTGTACCTGATCTGAAAAAGGGTGCGTGGCACAACGCTACCGAGAATATCCTGGAACATCCCTACTATCAAATAAAAGTGTTAGGAAATTAATTCAGTTTCTGCACAACTCAGCTGCATATATCCTTGAGAATTGGAAACATGTTACACACACACATAAACAAAACCATAGCTTGTACCTGATCTGAAAAAGGGTGCGTGGCACAACGCTACCGAGAATATCCTGGAACATCCCTACTATCAAATAAAAGTGTTAGGAAATTAATTCAGTTTCTGCACAACTCAGCTGCATATATCCTTGAGAATTGGAAACATTTAAAAGCTATATACTGGGAAAGGAAGCGGATTTACAGAAAAGCGGTGAGGCAGCAAAGATGTATAGACTTACCAGTTGCTTTAGCTACGACTCCAATAAATGCAGGGGGCACAGCCATGAGTATACAACCCACCGTTGCTATAATGGAAAGGCTCTGTGCAGCTCGTGTAGTTTTCATGGACAATATACGTTGAAAGTATGACTGCAATAAAAGAAAATAGCAGCTTCTGTAAGAATCAAGAAACGAACTCCCGTAGCAATAAATTCCCACCAAGCATGCTGTTTAAACCAATAATTAACATATCATCCAGTGATTGAGTGCCGAGTTTATGCGGTAAGGTATAGTCAGTGAAGCTCTTCTCTTAAAGGGGAACGAAACATAAAAATCGTATTTCTTCCTAAATGAAGGATATGAGCTGTAAAATGCAGTGGTAACATTGTTTTCTTACTTCGCCACACCGTGATCGCTGGGCAAGCGAAATAATAACCACCTTATACGTCATCAGAGCCAGTCGTGCGCTGAAAGCAGTAGGGAGATCACAAGTCAGTCATTACTGCACGTGCAGTAATACGTTTTCAAAAATTGCTCTTGTTGGTATTTAAGCTCAAGAGTAGTGTACTTTGTGTTGGTGTTTTAGTGATGATGTTACTGAGTCAGTTTAGTATTATACAAACAACGCAATATTGTGAAAAATAAAATGTCCCAATGTTGTCCATATGGCTGTAATGTGAGAAGGAAAACACACAATGGAAGTCACTTTCATGCGTTTCCAAACAGAGACGTATCTTCCAAAAGATATGGGTAGAATTTTCAAAAGAAAAGATTTTTTGCTGGTCCACTGCGCTCGTTTGTATTCCTTCCATTTTAAGGACATAGATTATGAACAGACACAGCTATTAAAAAAGCAGCTTATGCCGGATGAAAATTTCAGAGGGCCTTTATTAAAATCTGGAACTATTCCTACTATGAGGAAAATGAAGACAATTACCAGATATCAAGTTCTAGTAGGACGATTGATCCTGCACCATCTTCATCCAAAAGAAAAAGACAAAGAGCAGAACGAATGTGGCTAGAAATCGTTAAAATATGGTTTCTTTACTTGCAATAAGACTGACAACGAAGGCGATGGTGATAAAAGAGTGAAAGAGAATTCAGAATAGACGTTGATGAAAAAACCAAGAATTCAGAAGTACAAATGTGAACTAGATACTGAAATCATAAGGAAATACATATTGTTGGAACCTGAAAATATCTACGAAACAAGCAGTGATGAGGAAGTACAGGATACGGCTGAATGGAAGTTTCTACGAACCTGATACTTCAGATTCTGATACAAGTGATAACAAGGAAGAAGGAACTTAATTCATCATACATGAAAACGAAGCTACAACGGAATATTTCATTATTGCATGGACATCTCTACTTTTATTTTTCAAGGTGTGTGTTTTATATAGAAATGAAATCACAACAATTTCCCATTACATTAAAGGTACAATGCTATGTGTTAAAACAGTGTGTTATTGCGGTAATACATTCACTTGAAAAGTACAAAATTTATCGGGAAATAAACAAAAAGGAAATGCTTTAATAGCAAGTTGTTTATTATTGTCTAGTATACTGTTTCAGCAGTTTAAGTCCTACAAATCACCGGGTTTGGAAATATTTTCAAGGCGTACATTCGATAAAATAATCATTCGAAACATGGCATACCAGTTGCGAGCATTTTGGGTGGGAAAAACAAACAAACAAACAAACAAACTTGAATTAATTAAAAGGCTGCGGTATACCTATATGATTGGCAGGGGATAGGCAGTATGATTTTCAGCCAAATATTTAGTCTACTCTGTCATTTAAATTCCCACAAAATTCTTGATTTTGAACTTGCTCAAAGAGGAGGTATCGTGAAAGGCGATTAGGAAAAGGCTGCTTATGACAACATAATGACTAGGTTTGCAAAACAGGAAATGTGTGGAGTTGAAGCTTTTCTTCCCGACAGATACAAAGGTAAGATACCTGTTAAAAACTCAGTATCCGGAAATAGAACATGAATTTGACGTGTGGCATTTGTATAAAAGTCTAAAGGAAAAAAATTGAAATGGTAGAAAAAACAATACCCAGAGCTGATGATATGGAAAGCCATTATAAATAACCAACTATGGTGGGCTGCGCAAAACTGCAATGAGAACGATACCATATTAATTGAAAACTTCACATCAATTCTTCATCATATAAAAATGAACATAAATGACTATAAAACGATGAATGGAAATCTTGCGAACATGATGAATTGTTGCAGGAAGACCAAAGAAATAAATAATGAATTAAAGGCAAATCAAACGCCTATCATGCTCTGAACAAAATTATCTTGGATAACACCTTCAAAGATTTGGCTTATATTTGATATTATAGACATACTGGCAGTATAGAAAGTTATCTCAGTCTTCGTCGCAGAGATATGCTCCGAAAAGAATACATGTTTCATACGATGACCTTCAACTTAGATCCATGATAGCAGCGCTAGAGCACAATTTCAATGTAAATAAAAAAAGACTGGTGTTCAAAACTCAGTTCTCCAAAGCAACTGGGTCTTAGATCATGAAAAATAAATATGAGTAATCTAACGAAGAATATAAACTACTGATAATGCGTGAAATAAAAACAATCTCTGCACACACATTGTGTGGAGCCATTACCAGACGCAGCAATTGACCTTTCGCTCCGAAGAATGCAACTCTCACGCTTCGACCTCCATTAGAGTTATTACGATTGAAGCGCTTCTCACGTTTTCCGTCAACATAAGAAGGTTGGTCACAGACACGCTATACAGTTTTAAATAATAATAATAATAATTGTTACATTTAAAACTTACTATTTTAATTTGTGTGTTTATTAGTGAAGTTTGAAGCCAACGTATACTTTGCTGGGTTCTGGAAAAATATTTCTAATACTAAGCACTGCATATGATGGTATGACAACTCTTCTTCTGTATCCAATAACAGTCCATGAATTAATCCACGCTGTAAGTTGTTTGTAGCAGGAATATCGCCAGGTCATATTCACTGGACTGTTGCCGGTGATTAATTTCTTTTTAGTTCAACTTTTTGTTTTTAACGCTAAGTTATGCCTCACAATATTCAAAACATCATGATCTATAACTAATTTGTGAAAATTAAAATGCTTAGTGATACAAAATCACTCTTCAGCAAGTTTATGTTTTCATAGTCGGAGCAACACACACTTCCCTCATCATTATTCATAAGTGTACATTCCTTACACTTACACCAATGGATGGAACTAGTACGTTTTCGTGTTTACACTGTTGCCGAATCGCTGTCAAAATGTTGTAAGTCTTCAAAATCGCTCTTTTTTGGTTCAACTGATACGGTCGGCTACAACGTTCACTCATTTTCAAAGCAGATGTTGGACTACTCTCTATCACCTAGTAGTATTAACTGGATTATGAAAAGTGATTGGCTAGCATTAGCTCTGATCTTTGTTATTCAGAGAAGTCAGGAACTTCTAGTGAAATTAACACATAAACTTGTTAGTCATTTAAAACGCCTTCTGCGTACGTCTTGTCTGGGTGCAATAGCGTCACGAATCAAATCAACAACAGGCCGTAATCTGATAACCATTCACCTTGGGATAGTGAAACTGCGTGCGTTGTATTTATGCCTGACGACAAATAAACTAACGTGGTAAATGAAATATTCATTTTTGTGTTTCGTTCCCTATGAAGAGCTAAGGTTCAAAGTCCATAGTTCACCTCGCCTACTATATTTAAGCGATTGACAAACTAAGCCATTCAAACTTCAGACCTTGCAGCAAGAGTGCAAATGAGTGGGAAGGGAAACTCCCTCCAACCCCTCACTCTGTAAGGTTAGGCATCAATGGATATACTCATTGCCTTGTTATTGCGAATGCGTACTGAATTTATACGACTAAGTATAGTGATTAATTTTCCATTGATAAAACCACTGAGTGCGTCCTAATTTTGTACCATAAGTATATGTGATAAAACCATTGATTGCGTCCTGCATTTATACGGTAAATATACTGGTTGCCTTCTTATGTGATAAAACCATTGAGTGCGTCCTGATTTTATTCAGTATAATGATTGCCTCCTTATGTGATAAAACTATTGAGTGGGTCCTGATTTTATACGGAAAGTATAGTGAATGCTTCCTTATGTGATGAAATCATTTATTGTGTTCCGATTTTATGCAATAAGTATATTGATTGCCTTCTTATGTGATAAAACTCATTGAATACGTCCTGATTTTATACAATAAGTATAGTGATTGCCTTCTTATGTGATAAAGCACATTGAGTACGTCCTGATTTTATAATAAGTATAGTGATTACCTTCCTATGTGATAAAACGCATTGAGTACGTCCAGATTTATACAATAAGTATAGTGATTGCATTCTTAAGTGATAAAGCGCATTGAGCAGTCCTGATTTTTTACAATAAGTATAGTGATTGCCTGCTTATGTGATAAAGAGCATTGAATACGTCCTGATTTTATACAATAAGTATAGTGATTGCCTGCTTATGTGATAAAGCGCATTGAATACGTCCTGATTTTATACAATAAGTATAGTGATTGCCTTCTTATGTGATAAAACTCATTGAACACGTCCTGATTTTATACAATAAGTATAGTGATTGCCTTCTTATGTGAATAAAACGCATTGAGTACGTCCTGATTTTATACAAGTATAGTGATTGCCTGCTTATGTGATAAAGCGCATTGAGTACGTCCTGATTTTATACAATAAGTAAAGTGATTGCCTTCATATGCGATAAAACGCATTGAGTACGTCCTGATTTTATACAATAAGTATAGTGATTGCCTTCTTATGTGATAAAACTCATTGAGTATGTCCTGATTTTATAAAATAAGTATAATGATTGCCTTCTTATGTGATAAAACGCATTGAGTACGTCCTAATTTTATACAATAAGTATAGTGATTGCCTTCTTATGTGATAAAACGCATTGATTACGTCCTAATTTTATACAATAAGTATAGTGATTGCCTTCTTATGTGATGAAACTCATTGAGTACGTCCTGATTTTATACAATAAGTATAGTGATTGCCTTCTTATGTGATAAAACACATTGAGTACCTCCTGATTTTATACAATAAGTATAGTGATTGCCTTCTTATGTGATAAAGCGCATTGAGTACGTCCTGATTTTATACAATGAGTATAGTGATTGCCTTATGTGATAAAACGCATTGAGTACGACCTGATTTTATACAATAAGTATAGTGATTGCCTTCTTATGTGATAAAGCGCATTGAGTACGTCCTGATTTTATACAATAAGTATAGTGATTGCCTTCTTATGTGATAAAACGCATTGAGTACGACCTGATTTTATACAATAAGTATAGTGATTGCCTTCTTATGTGATAAAACTCATTGAATACGTCCCGATTTTATACAATAAGTATAGTGATTGCCTTCTTATGTGATAAAACTCATTGAGTATGTCCTGATTTTATAAAATAAGTATAATGATTGCCTTCTTATGTGATAAAACGCATTGATTACGTCCTAATTTTATACAATAAGTATAGTGATTGCCTTCTTATGTGATGAAACTCATTGAGTACGTCCTGATTTTATACAATAAGTATAGTGATTGCCTTCTTATGTGATAAAACACATTGAGTACCTCCTGATTTTACACAATAAGTATAGTGATTGACTTCTTATGTAATAAAACGCATTGAATAGTCCTGATTTTATACAATAAGTTTAGTGATTGCCTTCATATGTGATAAAACGCATTGAGTACGTCCTGATTTTATACAATAAGTATAGTGATTGCCTTCTTATGTGATAAAACTCATTGAGTATGTCCTGATTTTATACAATAAGTATAGTGATTGCCTGCTTATCTGATAAAACGCATTGAGTACGTCCTGATTTAATTACAATAAGTAAAGTGATTGCCTTCTTATGTGATAAAACGCATTGAGTACGTCCTGATTTTATACAATAAGTATAGTGATTGCCTTCTTATGCGATAAAACGCATTGAGTATGTCCTGATTTTATAAAATAAGTATAGTGATTGCCTTCTTATGTGATAAAACGCATTGAGTACGTCCTGATTTTATACAATAAGTATAGTGATTGCCTTCTTATGTGATAAAACACATTGAGTACCTCCTGATTTTACACAATAAGTATAGTGATTACTTCTTATGTAATAAAACGCATTGAATAGTCCTGATTTTATACAATAAGTTTAGTGATTGCCTTCATATGTGATAAAACGCATTGAGTACGTCCTGATTTTATACAATAAGTATAGTGATTGCCTTCTTATGTGATAAAACTCATTGAGTATGTCCTGATTTTATACAATAAGTATAGTGATTGCCTGCTTATGTGATAAAACGCATTGAGTACGTCCTGATTTAATTACAATAAGTAAAGTGATTGCCTTCTTATGTGATAAAACGCATTGAGTACGTCCTGATTTTATACAATAAGTATAGTGATTGCCTTCTTATGCGATAAAACGCATTGAGTATGTCCTGATTTTATAAAATAAGTATAGTGATTGCCTTCTTATGTGATAAAACGCATTGAGTACGTCCTGATTTTATACAATAAGTATAGTGATTGCCTTCTTATGTGATAAAACTCATTGAGTATGTCCTGATTTTATACAATAAGTATAGTGATTGCCTGCTTATCTGATAAAACGCATTGAGTACGTCCTGATTTAATTACAATAAGTAAAGTGATTGCCTTCTTATGTGATAAAACGCATTGAGTACGTCCTGATTTTATACAATATGTATAGTGATTGCCTTCTTATGCGATAAAACGCATTGAGTATGTCCTGATTTTATAAAATAAGTATAGTGATTGCCTTCTTATGTGATAAAACGCATTGAGTACGTCCTGATTTTATACAATAAGTATAGTGATTGCCTTCTTATGTGATAAAACACATTGAGTACCTCCTGATTTTACACAATAAGTATAGTGATTGACTTCTTATGTAATAAAACGCATTGAATAGTCCTGATTTTATACAATAAGTTTAGTGATTGCCTTCATATGTGATAAAACGCATTGAGTACGTCCTGATTTTATACAATAAGTATAGTGATTGCCTTCTTATGTGATAAAACTCATTGAGTATGTCCTGATTTTATACAATAAGTATAGTGATTGCCTGCTTATGTGATAAAACGCATTGAGTACGTCCTGATTTAATTACAATAAGTAAAGTGATTGCCTTCTTATGTGATAAAACGCATTGAGTACGTCCTGATTTTATACAATAAGTATAGTGATTGCCTTCTTATGCGATAAAACGCATTGAATATGTCCTGATTTTATAAAATAAGTATAGTGATTGCCTTCTTATGTGATAAAACGCATTGAGTACGTCCTGATTTTATACAATAAGTATAGTGATTGCCTTCTTATGTGATAAAACACATTGTGTACCTCCTGATTTTACACAATAAGTATAGTGATTGACTTCTTATGTAATAAAACGCATTGAATAGTCCTGATTTTATACAATAAGTTTAGTGATTGCCTGCTTATGTGATATAACGCATTGAGTACGTCCTGATTTTATACAATAAGTATAGTGATTGCCTTCTTATGTGATAAAGAGCATTGAGTACGTCCTGATTTTATACAAAAAGTATAGTGATTGCCTTCTTATGTGATACAACGCATTAAGTACGACCTGATTTTATACAATAAGTATAGTGATTGCCTTCTTATGTGATAAAACTCATTGAGTATGTCCTGATTTTATAAAATAAGTATGATTGCCTTCTTATGTGATAAAACGCATTGAGTACGTCCTAATTTTATACAATAAATATAGTGATTGCCTTCTTATGTGATAAAACGCATTGAGTACGTCCAGATTTTATACAATAAGTATAGTGATTGCCTTCTTATGTGATAAAACACATTGAGTACCTCCTGATTTTACACAATAAGTATAGTGATTAACTTCTTATGTAATAAAACGCATTGAGTACGTCCTGATTTTATACAATAAGTATAGTGATTGCCTTCTTATGTGATAAAACGCATTGAGTACGACCTGATTTTATACAATAAGTATAGTGATTGCCTTCTTATGTGATAAAACTCATTGAATACGTCCCGATTTTATACAATAAGTATAGTGAGTGCCTTTTTATGTGATAAAACTCATTGAGTATGTCCTGATTTTATAAAATAAGTATAATGATTGCCTTCTTATGTGATAAAACGCATTGATTACGTCCTAATTTTATACAATAAGTATAGTGATTGCCTTCTTATGTGATGAAACTCATTGAGTACGTCCTGATTTTATACAATAAGTATAGTTATTGCCTTCTTATGTGATAAAACACATTGAGTACCTCCTGATTTTACACAATAAGTATAGTGATTGACTTCTTATGTAATAAAACGCATTGAATAGTCCTGATTTTATACAATAAGTTTAGTGATTGCCTTCATATGTGATAAAACGCATTGAGTACGTCCTGATTTCATACAATAAGTATAGTGATTGCCTTCTTATGTGATAAAACTCATTGAGTATGTCCTGATTTTATACAATAAGTATAGTGATTGCCTGCTTATGTGATAAAACGCATTGAGTACGTCCTGATTTAATTACAATAAGTATAGTGATTGTTTTCTTATGTGATAAAACGCATTGAGTACGTCCTGATTTTATACAATAAGTATAGTGATTGCCTTCTTATGTGATAAAACACATTGAGTACCTCCTGATTTTACACAATAAGTATAGTGATTGACTTCTTATGTAATAAAACGCATTGAATAGTCCTGATTTTATACAATAAGTTTAGTGATTGCCTGCTTATGTGATATAACGCATTGAGTACGTCCTGATTTTATACAATAAGTATAGTGATTGACTTCTTATGTAATAAAACGCATTGAATAGTCCTGATTTTATACAATAAGTATAGTGATTGCCTTCTTATGTGATAAAGAGCATTGAGTACGTCCTGATTTTATACAATAAGTATAGTGATTGCCTTCTTATGTGATACAACGCATTAAGTACGACCTGATTTTATACAATAAGTATAGTGATTGCCTGCTTATGTGATAAAGCGCATTGAATACGTCCTGATTTTATACAATAAGTATAGTGATTGCCTTCTTATGTGATAAAACTCATTGAATACGTCCTGATTTTATACAATAAGTATAGTGATTGCCTTCTTATGTGAATAAAACGCATTGAGTACGTCCTGATTTTATACAAGTATAGTGATTGCCTGCTTATGTGATAAAGCGCATTGAGTACGTCCTGATTTTATACAGTAAGTAAAGTGATTGCCTTCATATGCGATAAAACGCATTGAAAACGTCCTGATTTTTTACAGTAAGTATAGTGATTGGCTTCTTATATGATAAAACACATTGAGTACGTCCTGATTTTACACAATAAGTATATTGATTGACTTCTTATGTAATAAAACGCATTGAATAGTCCTGATTTTATACAATACGTTTAGTGATTGCCTGCTTATGTGATATAACGCATTGAGTACGTCCTGATTTTATACAATAAGTATAGTGATTGCCTTCATATGTGATAAAACGCATTGAGTACGACCTGATTTTATACAATAAGTATAGTGATTGCCTTCTTATGTGATAAAGCGCATTGAGTACGTCCTGATTTTATACAATAAGTATAGTGATTGCCTTCTTATGTGATAAAACGCATTGAGTACGTCCTGATTTTATACAATAAGTATAGTGATTGCCTTCTTATGTGATATAACACATTGAGTACGTCCTGATTTTATACAATAAGTATAGTGATTGCCTTCTTATGTGATTAAACGCATTGAGCATGTCGTGATTTTATACAGTAAGTATAGTGATTGCCTTCTTATGTGATAAAACGCATTGAGTACCTCCTGATTTTACACAATAAGTATAGTGATTGACTTCTTATGTAATAAAACGCATTGAATAGTCCTGATTTTATACAATAAGTTTAGTGATTGCCTTCATATGTGATAAAACGCATTGAGTACGTCCTGATTTTATACAATAAGTATAGTGATTGCCTTCTTATGTGATAAAACTCATTGAGTATGTCCTGATTTTATACAATAAGTATAGTGATTGCCTGCTTATGTGATAAAACGCATTGAGTACGTCCTGATTTAATTACAATAAGTAAAGTGATTGCCTTCTTATGTGATAAAACGCATTGAGTACGTCCTGATTTTATACAATAAGTATAGTGATTGCCTTCTTATGCGATAAAACGCATTGAGTATGTCCTGATTTTATAAAATAAGTATAGTGATTGCCTTCTTATGTGATAAAACGCATTGAGTACGTCCTGATTTTATACAATAAGTATAGTGATTGCTTTCTTATGTGATAAAACGCATTGAGTAGTGCTGATTATATACAATAAGTATAGTGATTGCCTTCTTATGTGATAAAACGCAGTGAGTATTCCTGATTTTATACAATAAATATAGTGATTGCCTGCTTATGTGATAAAACGCATTGAGTACGTCCTGAGTTTATACAATAAGTATAGCGATTGCCTGCTTATGTGATATAACGCATTCTGTGTGTCTTATTTTATACGAGAAAGTGTATATATTTTTCTCCTTATGCAGTAAAACATTGAACATGTATTTATTCATCCAACTACTGATATGTATATTTATTGTTGCACATATTCAGAAAATCATATTTGATGGTTTAATTTTACCATTTAAATCTTACTGTCGTTACTTCTCTCTGTTTGTTAGCATTTACTTACGATTAGTTCGTGTAACATTTAAGTGTAACTGTTTCGGCGCAACCAGGCTCATTCGGTTGTTGACTGGCTTGGTCAACACTACAGGCATGGCTAATCGATCGTTTGTTCACAGAGGCTAACGTGGTCGACCTTGATAATTATTTTGAACACCTGACAATAATTAATTGTATTTTCTTTTTAATATTTCCATTATTCGCTATCGTCGGAAAGTTAGTATGCCTTATGCATGCGTTAAGTGCTTTGACAAACTTTGGAATGAAAACACTCGACTTTGTCTCGTACTTTCAAACTTCTTCGATCTGCAAAGATATGCCTACCGCTCTTGTATCGCGATATACTATTAATGGAAACAGTTAAATTAATTTCCCAAATACCTACTCATGCAAAATAACGAGATAAATATTTCGTTTTATCTCATTATAGATCTTAAAACAACATTTTCTTACAAAAATTAGATATATTTAGAAACTTTGTTATGTCGTGATTATAGACATTTTTACTATTAAAATATGAAAGAAAAGACACCAAATCAACCCATAGTCTTTATTAGTATATAGATCAACATTTGAAGAAGATAGTTCAGAAATCAAATCTAAAGATAGAATTCCTAGTACCGAGCGAGATAGGGTAACGTGTGTGGGTGGCATTCGGGAGGTCTTGAGTTCGATTCCAGTCGACAGTCCAGTGTGACTTTGGGTTTTTCATGGCTTTCCCTGGTCGGTAAGCAAATGCTAAGAATTAAAGTTGAGTTTTATTTATGGACGCTCTATAACTACTATGGTTCTTAGCGTACCTTTCTATATTGGGAGTGAAAACCCGGAAATTTTGCTTGAGGCTCTTTTACGTGCCGTAAATCTACGACACGGGACCACCCGCTTTGGTTTACTTCCCTTCCTAAGGAAGCCATGCTAAGGATTTTTACGCCCGAAAAAATCCACCGACTTCCGCCAGGTTCAAACCCGCGACCAGTAGCACTAGAGGCTAGAATGCTACCCCTAGACCACGGAGAACGACAGGTGGCAAATGCTGGGTGATTTCTCATCTACCATGATTTGCTTTCCATAATTTCCCTTTCATAACGTTTCCTTCTCGTCTTTCAGGTATGTTTCTAGGTATCATGGCGTATGGCGGTGCCAGACAGATGGCGCAAACGCTTACTCAAAGGAAAGAGTACTCCCCGAAGACACTAGAGTACTGCTTAGTCAACGGATTGTTCATTGCCCTCTCTAAGCTACTCCAGTAGTAGGACAAGTCTTCGAGTGTGGAACTATTAAGGACTTCCGCGCGTTTCTGTGGCCTGTCTGTCTGCGGCCTGTAACCTCCTGTGGTTCCTTCACTTCATCCGTTCCTTCTGGGGTGTGTTAACCACAATTGATCTATGTAGCCCGCAAGCGCGAGGTGTCTCCCTCCATTGTATAAGCTTAGGGATTCCTAGTGTTAAGAGCGTGAATTGCTTTTTAAAAGTGGGTCTTAAAATATCAGTTGATCGTAGCGCAGGAGAGGAATCAAACTTTCTGATATTGTTAGTCAAACTTTATAGGGGCCGGCTGGCCTGCGTTATGGGGTGCTCTGCCAGGTTTTGCGGCCCTCTCCGTTCGTCTGTACCTTTCTTTACCTTTACTTTTAATCACATTTCATAGTAGTAGTTTTGGACAAATAAAATATGATTTTTTTATGAGAATGAACAATTTTCCACCTCATTCCCTCCTTGAGCGAGTTCCGACATTATGCGGTCCTAATATTTGTGTGGTAAAGTGCATTAATCAATTGTAGATTAAAGTTGCACAAGTAAGCAGCGTTTCTTTTTCTGTTTTCCTATCACATCCAAGAATGACTGTGCCCTTTGTAGCAATATTGAAGTTAAAGTCAGATTTGTGGTTATTACTTTCTCTACGACGTATATCGTAGGTAGAGAAGGTATTGCATTTCACCCCAAAATTCGATATCGATATTTCACCGGAAATACATGTTTTGAGGACCGTTGAATAAAAAAGCATTTTTAGAAAAATCTCCATGTGTGTGTGTGTGTGTGTGTGTGTGTGTGTGTGTGTGTGTGTGTGTGTTTGTGTGTCTGTGAACAGCCTAACTGAAAATTGAAAAGTCGGACAAGTACCAAACGGACGAATTTACTGTCTCCCCCAAATCCAGGCAGGCATTCTATTCCAGCACTACCAAATTTTAATTTATGTGAACAAAGTTTATCTGACAAGGAGTAATATCCTAAATATATAGGCCCACAGTTCTATATTAAAATGAATGAAAATGCTCTTTAGAATACTCAGTTGATACTCTATCCGGAACTCAGCTGATTTGTATTATGGTACTAGTTATTTATGTTCCGAAACATGGGGTACGTGTACGACAACGTATTATAAGAAAGACATTTATGTACCTGACAAGGTATTCCTCCTAATATAAGCAGGAGCATGAAGTCAATCCACATTGGTATATCTTCACTATCCAAGCGACCCAACCAGTTAGCTTCGGCGAATGCACTAGCTGATACTGCATCGTTTTGATATGCAAATGGAGCTGATAAAATCTGTAACAAAGTAAACATAACGTAAGTACATTATCCTGTTTTAATTATAGACATAGATAACTTTGAAACATGTAAATAACACAAAAAACACACAAAACAAATGTTTTCGTGTAAAATATTCAATGAGCTTCTCACTAGTGTTTGAGTAAGAAAAGTTGATTCAGAACTGAAGATTCAATGCCACGACTGGGCTCGAAAAACCGATTCTCGGCTCTTCACTTGAGCTACCGTAACCGATGCCTGAGAACGCCCAAAGGATTTTTCTCATCTGACTCACGTATGGCCGAGTACCTACAAGGCGGCTCAGTTACTCTTGGGGTGACCAAGCGAGGTTGGCTACGAGGTGACGTGTGAGATCTCGGGAGATCTCGGGTACGATTTTCATCGATCCACCCATTTGAGTTTGGGTTTTCCGTGGTTTTTCCTGGTCGGTAGGTGAATTCTGAGGTGGTTTCTCATCTACCATGACCTCCTTACCCTCATTTCCCTTTCATTTGGTTTCCTTTTCATGTTTCAGGTGTGCTTCTAGGTTTCGTGTGGAGGTGCCGCGAATGCTTGCTCCAAGGAAAGAGCATTCCCCGTGCAAACTAGAGGGCTGCTCAGTTGGACGAGGCGTTCATCGTCCTCTGTGTACTAGCTCCAGTAATTGGAGAGGTCTTCGAACCAGGAACTTTAAGAGATTTAGCGTGTCGCTGTGACCTGCAGTTTCCTGTAGTTCCTTCACTTCAGACCTTTCGTAGGTCGCAGTGCGCGAGGCGCCCTCCTCCGTTGTATACCCTATACTCTTGTGGTGTATTACTGAAGGTGACTTGCCTTGCTGCAAATATCTTTTAATTCTCGGAATCAAAACGTACTGAAATATGAGCTCATATTGTGGACACTCAGTTGAAGGAAACCATGTCCTATTAAAGAAAACTATTTTCACAATATAAACATTAGAGAAGAGGGGAATCCAAGGAGTTCAACTTCGTCATTACCCTGCTATCAGAAAGGAGTTTAATATGAATACTGCGTCGGTACTGCGAGGCCTAACTTGTTTTATTATTGTTACACAGGTTTTTGTTTTATTATAATTTGTTGTAGTTATTGCGTTCTTTTGTTGTGCTGGCCAGCTCAGTTCTCAGTCGGCCGAATATACCAGGTGACCCTAGGTATTCGTATCTATACAACCCGCAGTTTATAGTCTAATGTGAAAACATTGATCCTTATAGCAAACAAACTGTTATTGTAGCTCTACCCTTCTATTCGATACTATACGCAACCACGATTAAAGGCCTGAATGAGCCAAGGAGCCGCGAAAGGCTTTAAAAAGACGGCTTTTCATGGATATAATATTTGCAAGGAAATAGAAGTATATTTTCCCAAAGAGCGGAATATAATACGTGCGTTCTGGCCGAGTGGATTAGCTGCTGGAATGTGGTAAAACAACGGTTAGCTTCGGAAGTTCGAAACTAATACAAACATCAAATTGTTTTGGTTATTTTATCTTTCTCCTTGCGTTTATTTTCTGTATTTTAGTATACTAATCTATTTATTTTTGTTATTGGCTCTCCTGTGAGCTAAAGACACAAGAATTACAAACAGATGATTGTGTATCATGTTTACGGTAATAATCTGTACCGTATCTGGTGTTGTAAACCGTGTCACGTGATTAGCTTTTATTCTCTTGGGTACATATCGACGATATTAAATCTAACAGATTTTGTTTCATGTTTAAACCTTATGTTTCACTTCTTCTACTGACAAAGGAGTTGTAAATGTGCTAAGTTCACGGTAAACAGAATAATAAATTGTTAAAGAGCGTAAATTTCATCAATGAAGTAAATGTTCAAAATGACGACCCCCTTCATCAATGCACATTTATGTACGTTGTCGGAAAGACCTTCTTGCATGTTGTAACATGCCCGGTGTAATCTGCCTGCATAGTTCATGTATGAGTGCCCGTAGATGATTTGGGCTTTGCGGCTCTTCTTTACGGTGGAAAAACATGGCGATTATTCTATTTTGTTCACACTTAAAATGTGTCCTTTGTATCATAATATGAAATGATAGGCCCAAAGGGATAAAATAAAAGGCAATAAAAAGTTTAAACTTAATATGAAGGATTTGAACGCACACTAAAGTGGTACAGTGGTTAAGCAACTATGATAATACCATTCGGCCAACGCTTTGTTGCGAGTTAAGGCTCCTATACGAATTAATAATAGCAAAAATCAAGCCCACCTCGAATCTTTACATGCTTTTTGCAACTTCATACAGTGTTTAGAGCTCATTTTGGTAATTTTAACTCAAATAAACAAACTGCATCACTATTTAAATTACTGTATGAACTGAAATATGCCATAGTTTGTGACATAAGAGGAATTCTCTATTAGCATTTTTGACAAGGCTGTAAACGAACCTTTGTTGGCTGACGGCTTAAATCCAATTGGTCGCACTGCTAGATCTGCCATTTTGTTTTCAAATAGTTTTGTCAACCGATGCATGTGATAAGCTGTTCCTTCAGGGGCGTTTTTTAAGTTGTGTATCAATGTATGCTAAAGAATAAAAGTTTGTAAAATCAGGTGTCAGGGTGGGATGTTTTTGGCTTTGACATACATGACGATAGCATTCTGTCCCATAAAACACTTATGCACTTAGTTATCTATCTCTCCTCTATAAAGTGTTATGCAAATCAGCCTTTAGAAGGAACTCAAGAAAGGCGTAAGTCACATATGTCGCTTAGCACGTTGCATAAATTAAAAAATAAATAGGGGCAGCTGACTCACCTGGTATATCTCTTAGTCAAGGGTGGTACAGGTAAGGAAATTTTCCTGTGTAACATAAGTTATAACACTTGGACGTCAGATTATATGTCCTATCTTTAATATGCACTGTTAACGCTTGTTATATATTACACAGTTACTAATGGCTACAGTATAATGTTTGAAGAAGCTGCTGTACGGGATTCAAACCTATTACGTAACCGAGCGGGATGGCTCATGTGGTAACGTCTGTGGCCGGCATTCGGGAGGTCGTGAGTGTGATTCCCGTGGCCAACCTTCTTGACCTATAGGCTTTTTCGGGGGTTTCCCCGGGTCGCCAGACGAATGCTGGAAGGATCATTACATCCCTCGAATTTCCTGTCCCTCTATTTCATCTCCATTCTCATTTCGCTTCACCTTTCATCTGCTTGGTTTCTTTCAGGGTTGTGTCAGTGGAAGGTCTCGGCGTGTGCATGATAAGGGGAAAGGATGCTCTGAGTAAACATTCGTCCTCCGGACTGGGAGCGGTCTCCGGAGCCCCCAGGTGATGTGCAAGCCCACAGGGGGGAGGGGAAGCGGTTGCACCAGCCAGCACCCGGGGAGCTCAAATCTGAAATGGTAGGGACTCTACCCTCTGCCTGTCGTGCCTCCTGGTCCGGTCGCCCTCTATCTCCTCTCACCTCATCCCTCCCTGCGGGAGCGCCCCGTCAGAGGCCTAGGCACATAAGATCTGCGTAGGTCAAGGTGTTAACTCCGCCTCCGCTTCTAGTCCTATCCTGTCCCACTATTAGGTATATTTAGCGTAGTCTTTAGAAATCACAGGTACATAAACATTATATATGTACTGTTTTCACCGTTATAGATATTGAATTTTATATCTGGTTGCTACACTATTTCCTGTTTCCACCCTAATTTTATGATCATATACCTCGTTCTAGAAACATATCTGTGCGCAAATTTCCCTGCCTTACAACAGCTTCGACGAATATCAGATTTCTAACAGTTGAACTATACACAAATTATAAGGCATCACATGCCTTAATTACAATTAAAATATATGTTTAAATAACATTATTATAGCTCCATAGTTATTAATGTGTCTATTATATATATATACAAAAAATACAGCTACAATGTATATTGATAATATTCTTATTAAAATACGAGAGCTAATCAACAAAGACTGAGACTGATTTTTTTTCCACAGATGTTTATTACTCCAATTCAATGTTTACATGCTATTTTTCAAAGTAGTCCCCTCCTACTTCAACGCACTTTTTATACGTCTCTGCCAGTCCTTGAACACGTGCTGCAGACCATTCTTTGTCAGGTCCTTGAGAATCGCCTCACTTTTCTTGAGCACTGCTTCAGAGTTCTCAAATTGAATACCCCTAAGCTTTGCCTTTAGTGATGGGAATAAAAAAAAGTCTCAGGGTGCAAGATCGGGTCTATAAGGTGGATGTGGTACACAGGTAATGTTGAATCGAGCCAGAAACTGCATGACTTGATTTGCAACGTGAGGCCGTGCATTGTCATGATGAAGTCGCCACCCAGTCCGAAAAAGCTCTGGTCGTTTCTTTGTAATGTGCTTCCTCGGTGTAGCCAATACTGACGTGTAGTATGCTGCTGTAACAGTAGTGTGAGGGGGAACTGCATGCTGGTAAATCATTCCATTACAGTCAAAAAATGTGATCACCATTACTTTCCCTGCAGATGGAACAACTTTTGCCTTTTTTGGTGTTGGAGAACCTGGCGATTTCCACACTGTGCTGGCTTGTTTTCCTTCAGGATCATAATGATACAGCCATGACTCATCACCGGTGATAATCGATGGTATGCGAAATGCACGTAGGGTCTACAAAATAGAGCATTACTACCAACCTACCAATACGAGAGTGCTGCCGCCTATCAACATTATACATACAAACCCGCTCTTTTCAAATATTCATGTTACAGATACGAAACTATCACGGAAGCTACAGGAAAAAATCAGTCTTAATCTTTGTTGATCAGCCCTCGTATTACAGCTTAACTAGCGATGGTAAATCCTTCAAACCTGCTTTAAAAACATCTTTGTTTACACGCGTATTATTCTACCCGTGAATATATGAATGATATACAACCATTGTATATAATTGGTATAAATGTTTCGGGTGAACCAGCCTACCCTAAGGTTACATTATCTATGCAAACAGCAAAGTGCAGACGTGGTTAAATGTTTACACTTAACATTCTCATTCGCTTAATTCTTGAAAATACATTGATGTAAGAGTTAGGAATAGTCAGAAGGAGAGGCCAGTAACTGGATTACAGAACCGCATGTAGGCCATTGTGAGCCCTTTGTGCTCCCAACGTGTCCCCTGTGAAAAAGGAATAAAGGGAAGCCCGAATGGCAACCAAATCCGGAGATAGTCCCAAAGCGTCCGGGAGAAATCCTTGAATAGCGCAAATTCTACTGTCCTGCAGCAATATACCAACCGCCGTCGCCTGGTCCTACAATCCTGAAACAGATGAAGTGAAAGAGATGAAAGGAAATGATGGGAGCAGAAATAATTCGCAGGAAATGCGTGGTAGAAGGGGAACCACGCCAGCATTCGCCTATTGATCTGGGGAAACCACGAAAAAAACCCGTGGTCGAGCCCAGGCTCTCCCGATTACGAGCCTCATACGTTATTGTGGAGCCGACTCGCTCGCTATACGTTCATATAACATAAATAATACTTTTTATTATTGTAGTTTAAAATTATTAAATACAGTAAAATATTATTAAATCTTAGTGCTTAGCACGCATTCCTTTCAGATAAGAATTTTACTGTTTTATTTCATTTAGATAAATGCTTTGCAAAATTACTAAGCTGAACTGCATCTTTATTAAGAGTTTACTAATGTTTGCAGAAATGTTGATTTTTTTTACGAATTTCTTGACGTAATTGCCTAATTACATTACTGTAATAATTGTTACCTAGCCATTAGGTTTCTCATGAAAGAATCAAGTAAATGTTTGTAAAATTGTCCCTAAATAATATGGACTTCAATATAAAGCTATTTTATTGCTGCTACTACATTCATGTTTCCAAAATGGTCAAAGATTAAATGTTTGAACACCTAAATGCAGAAACAATGAGCGTGCTTCCTTTTAAAATGTAGTAACTTATGGAAGATGTAATAATTTTCCAGGTTTAGCCTAATAATAATTTTACCATGCCTTTTTGTCTTTTCTTGCCTTAAACGATACAGATTTCCGCCATTTCTCCGGACACACTTCAGCCTTGGGCTTATTGTGCCACCTGTATCGTTTTAAAACGAATTCATTGTGCCTGCACCCTTTAACAACGGATGCAGTCTTATAAGAGATATGGTTTCAAATTCTTCTGGTTCTAAAAACATTTCCCCAAAAGCAAAGCCAAAGCCTCACAGGAGCATATAATGTGCTGGGCTGTTTCAGTTTCTTTCTTGCACAATCTGCAATCTAATTTATCCTGAAACACTCCCATCGTGATAAGATGTTTTTCAGCAGCATGTTCTCTGAAAAATGCAATAATTATTCTCAGCTGAAGTCTGTTACATTTAAGTAAGCTTTCAGCTCTTTTCGTACATGGTTTTCTAATAAATAGCTTAACATATTTGTCTCCTGGGGTTTTAAGCCAGGTTTTATGATGTTCTACTGTGGACCATTTCTTAATAGCCTCTCTTACTAAAGATCGAGATGTTCCTAGAGCCAGCTCTGGCCCAATAAATTGTGAAGCTGCTCCTTGTCATCAGCTTTATCAATTTCCCTGATCATGTCTTATATTCTTATATGAAAAGCATTGTTCCTTTTGGCAGGAAAGTTCTTCAGCAGTTATGTTTATTGTTAACAAGTTTATTCGTTGCTGTGCCAACCAACGTAAAAGTACAGCAAACTAAAATATATTACAAAAGCCTTAAAAAGCAATAGCTACATGAAGTTGCACCAGGGCGTATAGGTATATTTCTTATGACGTCGTATAGAACTTTGGATACTTTAAAAATTTTCCAGGTTACTGAATAAAAGCATGCATACTAAATTTGTACAGCGACACCCAACGGATGTCACGCTACTGACCGATAAAATTAGCGCATTAAACCATTTTGAGTGTTTGCAGCTCCGGAACCGTCTATTCCAAACACTGCATTAAATTGAATTTGGACATGAATGTCGGTCATACGAATAGTTACGTATGAAACAAGCGGCTTTTTGCTTCGTAAGCCGAGACCAAAAACTAGACTTAACATCACAAGAAGAAAATTTCTCATTTGTTACATTCACATGACTTCCTCTGCCCTCTATCGCTTATCAGTGGGTATACAATTATTCTTGCGAAAGTTAATTTTCCTATATATTTCACTTTAAACGAGAAAACCCTTTCCGTAAATAGCTGCTATATAAGAGTGTGCTTTTTAATCTGACACGTCACAAACAGGTTTCACAATCGGAAACAATTTAATTAATTTGAACCAATCCCGGTCTCCGTCCGGTTGCTCTAACCACTGAGCTACATGGCAACATGCCGGCACGACACTAAATTATCCAGCTGATTCGTATTTTTCCCGGTAGAATCAGGTGACTGAAGTTTTCAGTCACCTGATTCTACCTTTCCAACCCTGTCCAACACACGGCTTGTGTGGAAGAACAATTAATTCCAATTTAATTAATGCTGACGAATGCAGCGAGGAAAGAAAGAAAGAAAGAAAGAAAAAGAGAAAGAAAGTAAGAAAGAAAAATATTTCTACGACTTCTTGTTCCCATACTCTTCTTCTTCTTTATCTGTTTAACCTCCTCTTATGTAGGACTTATACCCCCCAGGACTGACAGGCAGGTGCCTGGGGTCAGAGGCCCGTCAAGGAGCAGACACTCATGGATCAGACAGAATATCCAGAATGGGTGATCAGCCCGATGCCTGGTATGGGGGGAAGGAAGTAGATGAAACGAAATGATGGTGAAATGGATAAAAGGAAAGGTGATGATGGAACAGTTGGTGGGATGAATGGCGGGGAAAACCGGAGAACCCGGAGAAAACCCGCCCAGACGCCGCTTTGGCCACCACAAATACAAACATGCGGGTCCCTGGGATTTAACCCGGGCCGTCTTGGTAGAGGCGAGCAGTCTAACCACTCGGCCACGGCGCCGCCTGTTCCTAAACTCAAATTCTTTATTTTGGTACTCCTTTCTATCCTACAATTCTTCTCAGAAGTTTGTCTCAGTTAATTTAGCTTTTAAATTTTCTACCTGACAGTTCAAATAGCCATTCAGATTCAGAACACGAAATATCTCAAACTCTGAGAATGTTTAAGATTTTCTTTGGCTTCTATAAAATACTTCGTAATATCTCTGCGATGTGTGGTTAGCATGTTAGCCTACAAAGCTAGAGGTCTGAGCTTCGATTCTCGGCTGATGAATGGGAATTTTTAGCGAAGATTATTCTCTATACTGTTTAGAGCGTAGAAAAATGAGAGAGAGAAAGAGAGAGAGAGATGATTGAAGTTTAAAGGAAAACCAAAAAGTAACACAAAGAAGCTACATAATAATATTGATAATGATAATAATAAGAAGATAGTAATAAACTGGGTAATAAACATGGCAATAATCAGTTATTATTACTATTATTATTGTTGTATTTTTATTGCCAATGAGCCAATGTAGGATTAAGCAAAGCAGTTGGGAAGGTTCTTTCTTTTCCTTTAAATCCATAGTTCTCTCATTCTTTGGCTGCGGTCTTTCTTTCTCTCGTCTGTCCATATTGTTCCAATTTTTTCTTCGGCTTGTCCTCTTGGTCAATAGCCACTTATGCAATTTGATTCTAAAGATATCTCTGTTTAGGATATGTTCTTGCTCATCCCTGCCAATTTTAAGACATTTTTAATTTCTCTACCATGTGCATAGTAGGTAGAGAAGGTATTGCATTCCACCCAAAAACTCGATATCCAGATTTCACCGGAAATACGGGTTTTGAGTATTAAATTAAAAGTATATATTAAAAAAACGCATTTTTAGAAACTTGTCTATTGCGCGCGCGCCTGTCTGTGAACGGTCTAACTCAAAAACGAAATGTCAGATAAATGCTAAACTTGGTATTTAAGTTCAGAATCTTCCAAAGATGCAATACAAAAATTTTCAACAAAATCACCACCCTAAACTACCCTTTACATGGAGCATTTTTCGTAATTATTGATTTTCGAAAAACGCTCTAACGATTTTTACTAAAATGCGATATATTAAAGATATTAACTTGATAAATAAAATGCATATCTTGAATTTTCTGGGAATAGCTTGTGAACTCTCCTTTATTTGAAAGGAAATTTATATAATCTTGCATAATTGGTAAACGTTAAGCGATAGACAAAAAGGTAATGCACAAAAAATATAGATATGTGTAAAACACGCAACTTATTTCAAATAACTTTGTTTTTGTGGCACCAGTTATTTCTGAGATATTCGTTATTAATAGTTCGCATTGTTCAATACTCAGCCATTCTTTTAAGTCCTATCGATTTTCAGCTGTTTCTCGCTGTATATATTAAGTGTAATTTGGGTACTGGATACCAGTACCTTTATCACTGGACACCAGTGGTTAGAATGCAGTTTAATTTTGTAGGAAATATTTTGTTTAACTTACTAATATTTACTAGAAATTGGGAATAGCTGGATAACAGTTATTCCGTGTTGCCAGCTTCCATTAACAGTAATTGAGTATATTTTTTATTTAAATTTCAACTGCAATTATACATTTTGGATTTTATGTTATTATTTTTATTTTACTTATTTTACCTAACTTCCAAAAGGTTTATCTCGATTAAAATGAAGTAGATAGGAAACTAAACTTTCGTAAGAATAATTTGTATATCCACTAATAAGGGAAAGAGGGCAGAGAAAGTCATGTGTATGTACACATAAGATTTTTACTCTCTACCACGTACCCAGTAGGCATGGAAGACATTGTATTACACCCAAAAATTCGATACCGAGTTTTCACCGGAAATAAACGTTTTGAGGCCCCTGAATACAAAAAAGCATTTTTAGAAAAAGGTCCGTGTGCTGTGTGTGTGTCTGTGAACAGCATAACTCAAAAACGAAAAGTCGGACCAACACCAAACTTGGTATTTAAGTTCAGCACCTTCAAAAGATGCGACACAAAGATTTTCAAGGAAATCCCTCAACCTCAAACTACCTTTTACATGGATCACTTTTCGAAGTTGTTTATTTTCTAAACAATGGCTCTAACGATTTTGATTAAAACTAAATGTATTAAGGATATTTACATGACAAATAAAACGCAAAGGTGTATTTTTCTGGAAACAGCTTTTATAGTCCTCTTCATTCAGAAGGAATTTTGTATAACCTTATATAGCTGGTAAACATTAAGCGATGGAGGAAAACTAGTATACAAGAAATATAGATGTCTTTAAAGCACACAGTTTATTTCAAATAACTCTCTTTTGTGGCATCAGCCATTTCCGAGATATCCGTTAGTAATGGTTCGAAATGTTCAATACTTAGCCATTATTTTTAAGTCCTGTCAACATTCAGTATTGAAACAGTATGGAATTTTAAGGCCAGCATATAGCGTCCAGTTTTTAAACATTTGACTTTCACTGTTTTCTTTATATCTACAACGAAATGTGTAATGTAGCTACTTCTGCAAAAGTTTATTTGGATTAAAATGAAGTAGATATAAAAATAAGCTTTAGTATGACTAGTTTGTATACCCACTAATAAACGATAGAAGGTAGAGAAAGTCATGTGAATGTATCACATAAGATTTTTTACTTCACCAATCCAATTTATAGCATCTAATTCTGCTTTACTTCTATTCTTATAATTTATTATTTGCTTTGTGGGCTTGTTTCAGTTCATTGGTTTAATATGTCTATAAAATTTTAACCTTCGTTTTCTAATGTAACTGTAATGTCAGTATGCTTTTATTTAATTTTTGCTTCCGAGTCTGTAATTTTCACCTTCGACTTGTGGACCTAAAATGTTTTATATAATTTTGGATTCTTTTTTCACAATATTTTCGATATCTGCTTTGCTATTCAAAATTAATATTTCTGCTCCGTAGAGGTGCTGTGGTTTAATTATTTAATATCTTAATTTTGTATGCTTAGATATGTACTTTTTTTATAGATCAGTTAATATTATTATTATTACTTTATTTTTCATATATATATACACTATATATAATATTTTTTTGGCTACCTGAGGCAATATTAAAGACCCGTCGACCTTGTCTTATGTTTGTTAGAAGAACTACATCATAGTTTGATATAAATGGGTGTGCAATAATAGCTGTCACAGAGTAATAAAACAATGTTCCGGTTGGTTGTCAAGGTTAACTGCCGCTGGCTGTCGTGAGAGGTATGATTGTGTTGCAGACTATGAACATGAACATCACGGAAATACCATCATGGCAATGATGATTCTGTACCTTGAAATGTTAGAATAATTTCCATTGTTAAATGTATTTCGTAAATAAAACTTTGTAATTTACAATACGTAGTTCATTCGAATAGGGGCGTTTGCAATTAGGGTTACCATAATGACAAAAGAAGAAGAAGAAGAAGTAGATGATGATGAAGTGGTACCTCTACCTGGATTTTCTCTACACACTATAGCTTACTTTTATCTGGCGACTTCAAACTATTCTTACGGAAACATTTATCTAGGTATACAATTTATGTTAATCCAATTAAACGTTTGTAGAAATGGTTTCACTGTATATTTTGTTGTAGCTATATATAGGTAGCTGAAGCGGGTCAAGCTTTTTAAAAAGTTGTGTGATGCCTTTGGGATTCCATACCTACTCTTCCCATTGCATCACGAGAAACATCTGGATGGCGACGAATTATTGAAAAACAAGCCAATAACAAGGAACATTTCAGAAAAGGCCGATGCCACAAAAAGTTATTTGAAAAAAAGTGTGTTTTGTAGAGATCTACCTTTTTCTATATTAACTTATTATGTATCTCATATGTTTTAGGAGTTAAACGTAGTTATGCAACATTCATTCCGGATGAAGAAGGCTTTACAGGCTACTACAAGAAATTCAAGACAAGCATATTATTAGTCATCTAAAAATCTTAAACATACGGTATTAATCAACTTTGTTACCGAGCGGGATGGCTAAAGCCTTAATGACTGTAGCGCGCATTCTAGATGTCCCGGGTTTGATCCCCAGCGACTCCCACTCTGACCCACGGGTTTTTTCGGGGGTTTTTCGGTTCGTCAGGTGAATGCTGGAGTGGTTTATTTCATCCCCGAGTTTCTGGTCCCTCCATTTCGTCCCATTAATCATTTCATTTATCCTTCACCCCGTTTGATCTGTTTCAGGGTTGGCGATGGCGTTTCGGTGCAGCGTTGTAAGGTAAAAGGATGCATTCTGTCAACTTACTCCGTCCCTCGGCCTTCGGCTGTTAGCCTCTTGGGGGACGTTGAACTCTGTTTGGAGTGGGGTTCCCATTTTGCTTGTCTCACTACCGGTACGTCTCAATCTGGAAACTGTAGGGAACTTGTCATTGCTGTGCCGTCACTCCTGGCCACTCGATGTCTTCCTTCACCACATCTCTCTCTCCCGGGGGCGACCGTACAATGGTCTCATTCCTGGATTGGCATACCGAATCCCCTCCGCTTCACAATGCAATCCAATCGAATTAAAATTGTTTAGAATCAATTGGAATGACTGAGAAAATCAAGTAACGCAAATTGTTCGATGTCAGTATTTACCGGTTTTTCGTCTTTTTTTCGGGGGGAGGGCTTATGCTGTACACTGCGACGGTATTAATGTTATTTATATTTAACATTTTTGTAGCCCCACGTTGTGGTACCCAATTTGAAGTGGTATACTTGTAATATTATTTAATTTGTTGAGCCCCACGTTTGGGAGCCAATTTGCGACGGTATTACTTATAATGTTTGTGTATGTGTGTTTACTCCGCGTGGTGAAGCCATTTTGTGACATGATTCTTTGTTAGGTTTGTAGCTCCATCTGGTGTTAGCAATTTGCGGTAGTATTAGTGTTTGTTTGAAAGAATGCGACTGTAATTTTATTTAATTTTTGTTTACTGTCCTCCGGCTAGCTATGATCTTTTTGGTCGAGCACATCTCTTTATACAGGTTGTGTAAACGGAAAGGAGTCTTTTATCCAAAGATAACACTGATGAAAGAATTTCTTTTACACTTATTGTCGAACACTTTCACTATCACATTTACACATTGATCTTGACACTCGCCAAACTGAAACTGTTATAACAACTTATTTACTGATCATTCTTAATTCGCGTACTTCAACTTTTTGTATAATTAACTTTACAACACTTTAGATTTTTCATAACTCTGCTACGCGTAACTGATGAATCGATAGCCGACGTGTATCATACAAATATTTTCGACGAACTGACGGGGTCTATCTCTAACCTAGCCCTTTTTATACTCCTACACCCCGATATGCCTAAAGATTATAACTGAGCTGCAATTGGCTAATAAAACGCGCCAACATTAGCGTCTATTTATATATCCAATGAAAATTATGAATACATATGCTCTAGGTATAATGTTCCAGCAAATTCTAAAGGAAAACGCGCCAACATTACGTAACTTCCTCGTCTCTAATAATGATAAACAGCTCACCCCCTCGCTGCATTATTGCACGCTATTATTGTCAGTTTCAGTAAGGCAGTATAAACTTACTTCTCAACAATAATTACAATCAACAAACATCTCAAATCAATGTCACATAAAAATGCATATTCATACTGTAATCATTCTTTACATTTAAATAATTTGTGATACAAATTACTGCATCAACACATACATACAGTTTTCAAAAAATACTTTTGGATCCAAAACACCACAAAACATAGCGTTTATCTATCCCTTGCAAGTTTTTCCACCATGAGAGAGAGAGATAGTGTGTGTATCCACACGGTTTAATAAATTACCCTTAAAACCAATGATTATATTTCATACAAGGTTTTTTTTCACAAAAAAAAACTAACATTGTTTTTGCACAGACTGAAACTTTGTAGATTAGTTATATAAGTTGAATGGCAAGAGCATGTACGAGGATCATCCAGAAAGTAACGTCTTTTTTGGTTTAATGTATCCAGAAAAAATATTTTATTAAATAAACGTCACATACAAAATTCAAACTTATTTTATTTCTCCACATAATCACCTCCTCTATTTATAAGCATTTATCATATCTGTTCACGAGCTTTAGATTTGCTAGTGTTTTAGACGGCTGCCACCAATCCAAGATGTTCAGATACAATTTCACCAAAAAAAAGTACCAGAAATGTTCAGGAAAGTCATGTGGAGATACTACGTTAGCCGCCACTTATCTCGCATGTATTATCGTATTCAGGGGAAGTGCCTTCGCCCTCCTCCCCTCTACTGCCTCCGTGGTGTAGTGCTTACCATGCTAGCCTTTAATTCCTGAGATCGCGGGTTCAAACCCGGCGGAGAACGATGGATTTTTTTTCGGGTGTAAAAATCCTTAGCCTGGCTTCCTTCGGAAGGAAAGTAAATCCGGTGGTCCCGTGTCGTAGATTTACGGCACTAAAAAACCTCAAGCCTGATAAAGAGGCTTCAGAGTGAAATTAACGGTCTTTCACGCCCAATATAGAATGGGATACTAAGGACTACAGCAGTTAAACAGCGTCTATAAATAAAATTCAATTTAATTTTTTCTCTGGTAAGCGTCTGACTTGGTTTGGCCGCCAGTTTGTGACGGCGAGAATCATGAAGCGAACGCTTGTATTTCTCCAAGCGAACATGCTTTGTTCTCTTCTGCCAACACCAGTTAGGAATTAGAATTGATAATGTATTTGGCTTTCATTATGTACAGACAGAGGTTGCGCTCATTAGGATATTAATCATCTTGTACATGTTTCTACATTTAAAGAGACAGGGAACGTATTATTAAGCTCAGATATACTTGTTGCATTTTCACAGTCGCCAAACTATTGAATGGGACAGTGGTGGTCATATCCAATGTAGCTTCCAGTGATGCATTAACTTTAATGTGTTCGTGTAACTGAATTATTTGCTAAATCGTGGATAGCTGGAATTCATGCAATTAAGTGTTCAGAGATAGAGATAAATTTGAGGCCTCTATATGTAAAATTACTCCATTGTGTTCAATTCATTTCATTTTCATTTTAAGTGTTTTTTGTCTTAATTAATGATTTATATGTTAATGGCTTAAGTGTTGAATTCCAAATCTTAAAGAATCTATTCCAAGGTGGAATTACCGACATAATGTTAACTTGAGAATTAATATATTTAATTGCACATACATATTATATACACACAGATATATATAGATATACATTCCAAGATTTTACTTGCATTTATATTTGATATATTGTTATATTTGTGTCGTTAACTTCTTAATAATAATTTATGATTTGTTACTTGCGTGTTAAATTTATGTTCACCCTCCCCACTGGGCTTTCTGAGTCGCAGCATGTAAGCTACCTGTTTATATATTTGTTTTACTCTATTAGATAATACAGTTGGTTATGGAGCCAATAATTTAGGTCCACTCGCTGGCGTTAAAGGGGCGGATGAGAAGAGCATAGTCCCCCAGGTATGCGCCCCGTAAGAACACCCGCCCGAACGGCCAAACGCCGTAGTCATCTGTAACTCATCTAGGTCTTACATGTCTGTCTAGCACGATTTTGTTGTTCAATTGATTCTTTAAATCATCTGTGATGAGTGACCAAGTCAAGTTTCGTCATTCACATTTGTTCATAAGTTGTTAAACATTTAAGACCACTTTCCCACATTTCTTTGTTCATTACTCCATCATCGTACATTTTCTTTAGTTGATTCTAACGTTATACAGGTTTCAATATCCGAGCATTCAAAAATCCAGTACGTCTCACCTCAGAGTCGACATGACTTTGTGTCACACAGTTCATTTAGAACATTCACAGAAAGCACAATAACAACTTGTTTTTTCTGAAATTCACACAGCTCTGAGAAAATATATCAGAGAAGCCAATTGACCTTGGACAGCCTGACAGTGATCTCGCAGAGGGAATGCGCAAACAGTTGTTACTTCCTGGATTATCCTCGTATATAAATTTGTTACAGTTATTGGAACAAGAAAACAAGAAAGCATTATTTCTTACCAGGCCAAACACAATGCACACCAACTGAACTACATCAGTGTAGGAGACGCTGTAGAAACCTCCAGCCATGGTATAGGCGGCAGCAAAGGCAGTGCTCACTATCACAGACAACGTCTTGTCGACATCCAGAATTACCATCAGCGATGATCCTGCACCATAAACATATACTACAGATATGTGTTGGCCTTAAGATTGCAATATGATCAGCCAAGTTGTTACAGATCACCTATTAAGGTGATGGAATAATATAAGAAAGAAGTGGAGTAGTAGGGACCTACGTCAGGAGTGATTCATATCACCTACGCTCTTCAATACAAACTTTGAGTATTTTGTGGAGAATTCTTTTCAGAAGAAGTATGGACTGAATTAGGAGGAATAATAAAATGTATAAGATTTATTGATGAACGCTGCGAGCAGAAGGAGAAAAAATTCCGAGAAACATACCAATGAAACTAAATGACAACAGTGAGGAGTATGGAATGAAGGTATATTCTTAAGAATTTAGTACATCGTAGTTAATATTAAGAGTTATAACGAAATGAATTGATGATTTCACAAGAGAGTCATGGTTTATTAAGATTCCCCAATTTCACCTACAAAGCTTTACTTACACAATAGTTCGTTGAACTGAACAATTGAACAGTAATGGACAATGGTGTAGGGTATTCATATATTAAACATGTTTTTAAAATGTTTTCAAAGCGGAATGCAGCAACTATATGACTAACTTTCAATATTTTCGAACTCTGTGTAAATGCGGCAAAACAAATATAACATACGAATGTGACACTTTGTCCTTCAAAAACTATATATATTGCAATGTTCCAAGGTTGGGAACGAATCCCAGGTATCGGAGTGAGGCAACGCCCAGGAAAATCAGGGTACGTGGTCAATCTAGGTTAATAAAACGCTGATTCCTCACAGCGTAGCATATTTGAGCTGACCGAAATGAGGTCACAGGACCAGACCACCTCGAATCTCGATACGGAACGTCTCTGCGATGTTCGTGGTCACGACGAGTTTAGTGTTTTTATAATTTGTAAATAAGAAAACTTTACCACCAGCTAGGTTTGTAATAAGCTGAGGTACTTACAGACTAGCCGTAGGCCCTTAGGATAGAATAAAGGGCTCAAGGCATAGGCAGGAGTGTTGCCTGAAATTTTAATTCTTCATTGCCCCGGAACCTGCATCCCCTTCCCGAGCGTTGCATGGCCCCTAGGCGTGTGCTGTCCTCCTGAGATACGCCACCCGTGTAGCACCCAGCATTTTCCAGATGGTTACAATTTGGACAGCGGAAAGACGTTCCGTATCGGGTTTCGAGGTGATCTGCTCCTGCAACGACGTCGACGACATGTTGGCTGGCTGAGGGCAGCACGAAGGTGTGTTAGACGCTTAAAACGGGATGTGGGGTTTACAGGATAGCGGGTGTAACTGAGGTAGCAAGAGGTGCTCCTCAACAGTTACCGGAGATGGTGCAACGGCCTTTGTGCACCGTTGGCGTAATATAG
Source organism: Deroplatys truncata (assembly GCA_030765065.1). Lineage (NCBI taxonomy): Eukaryota > Metazoa > Arthropoda > Insecta > Mantodea > Mantidae > Deroplatys > Deroplatys truncata. The sequence goes on along the minus strand of CM060984.1, from coordinate 96,171,007 downwards.
TTTCAAAAGTTTGTTTTATTTGGGATTGTTATTGAAAATTTGATGTCTAAGCGTCTCTTGGATGGATTGCATAGGAGCTCAGCCTTAGCTGCTGGTAAAATTGCTCCGTTACTACAGAATCTGCCCGCCTCAAGCGGCGAGTTCTGGGAGACCAAACGAGGGCGCTCCGATGGTGTGGCAATTGGTTGTACATTTTTGCAGCCCGACGCCTAATTTCATCCTCCATATGTGGAAGAGATAAGGTTACATGAAGTAGTCTCATGGGGAAGGAGAGGCTTACAGAATAGATAGCCCAAAGGCCCCTATTTCTCAACTCGGTCAGCTTAAAATACATCCTACGCTATGAGGCGTCAGCGTTCTGTTAATCTAAATTAACCAGTTACCATGATTTAAAATTTTCTTGGGTGTTGGCTTACTTCGACCTTGGGTTCATTACTAGAGCAGGAAAGCTACATTATAAACAAAAGCTCAAGAAGTTTTTATAGGTATGAGCTCTATACAAATTTTGTAATATTCTAAGTGGTGCTCATGTGTTTGTACAATAATAAAAGGTACAAAATATATTAAATTGAGAATACTATTGTCGCCAATCATAACAGTATACATTTTAATTTGCTGTTACAATATAGTTTTACTTCTACGAGCAGTCATGTTGCGTTTCGGCCGAGAGAGCGTGGTAGCGGTATGCGGTGCTTCTGCCTCCGGATGCTTCACTCGTAAGTCCCTCTAATTTTTACTTAAATATATAAATAGAATGTATTGTCTATTCAGATCTTACTCAATTACACGGTTTATGTTGCCACATGGCTGTAATTCCTTCAATACTCGCCTTGTATATTCATAGTTTTTAACAGTGTCGTTACCACATGGGCTGATTCTGAAAGCCTACTTCTTTAGAGATGACGCAGAGGTTTTTTTTCAGTGTTTTAAAGCGGCCCAAACGTAGACCAGCTTTTCTTTCGTTGAACCATTCTTTTCTACTTACTAATTCTAGCGTTTAATGGAACGGTCACCCCAAATCTAAGGACAAGTTGTCTGATTGTGTCTGGAAGTTCAACACCGGAAAAGCTCTGTGAAAATTACTTATAGGCTTCTCGAAATGAATCAAGTGTGGTACATACCTTAATGGAACTTTACGGCCGGTATTCAGTAACAATATTGTGGCATTTGGTTGTGGAAATATATGTATTAACATTCGGTTATGGTAATGTTTGTTTTGGTGACTATGTTAGGTTGATAGTACAGACCGGAATGATGTAATGGGAGTGGGGGTAAAAACCGGTTATCAGTAGCAAGCGTCTGACGCTCTCTCTTCTTGTAACTATCGAGGAGCGCAGACATGGATTTAGTATAGGAGACGCCCGTCAGCATAAGGTAACCTGTATCTTATTGATCTTTAATATAACTTTCAATCTAAATTTCTGTCATGTGAATTCTTTATGTAGAATGATCCCTCTTTCCTTTCACACAATGTTTTAGGCATATTTTTAGGAATTTTTAGGTGTTTAGGAACTTTGTTGAGCTCGCCCCGTCGGACCTCGTGTAGTTTGTGATGTTTTGAAATCCGGTACCATGCTCTACCCCCCGTGTTATTTGAAGCTGTAAGAGGTTACGACAATATCATCCGCTTACTTACACGCATGCACTGGTATCACACTTTAAAAAATGGACATTATTCCATAATAAAGAACCATGACAATAACTTCTACTCTTCATGAAACAAACCACGCAGTAGGAACAATCTGACTGAACTGGTGGGTTATAGAGTTACAAATATATATCTGTTTGTGTGTAATACGAACCTGGTGTCTACAGGTCTAAAGATAACCCAATTCCCTGAGTCAGCTTCCGCATCAATTCCCGCGCTCTACCGGTCGAAACACAACCTGACCGCTCAGATAATCAACTAGCGTAATGTACTCTTTCTGTTATGTAAATAATTGCTTTGGAGATACTTTGTTTATCTTATAATATATTAATTTATCATGGAATTACCTGGTACATACAATTGATTGTTGACTTTTCGGAAGCTGCACATTAAGAGCAGCCATCAAATTTGCGACTCACCAAGAGCATCAAGGATTGAGCCGACCCAGAAAACATCTCCCATCAAGGCTGGGATGTACATGAGGCTACCTATTCGACTGCCATATTTGTTCTGGAAGGGATCCAGTATAGTAAAATATTTTGCGTCCCTCATTGGCCCTGCAAACAATATTGCACCTGGAAACAGACAATCGTGTTAAAATACAAGACAGGAACGATACATTCCCTAGCAATCAAATAAATATGAAACACATAAACGCTTCCAGAAAGGTTTCATTATAATTTCGATATAGTATAAGAGGCATACAAGGGGCTGAAGCGATAGTTAGACCCTTCTTTGATATTCTGCGTTGATATTTTAAAGTCTTTCAATGACGTTACGAGAAACAACTGAGGTGACCATTTCAAAAAATGACGAAGTATTTAAATTTCAAACCAATAGCAACGAATACCATGGAAAAGGTTGCTTCCAGAAAAATATATATTTGAAATAAGTTATGCATTTTAAATACGTGTACATTTTTGTGTAATATTTATTTTGTCTCATGGTTTACCAGTGATACAAAATTACACAAAATTTTATCCGAATGAAGAGGACTTCACAGGTATTCCTAGAAAATTCAAGATACACAGAAGCCACATGATTGAACACACAACATCCAGAGGTTTTTATTGAGAGGCTCAATTATTGCTGTAAGACAAATGCAAATTAATAAAAACATTAATTCAGAGAAGGCCTTTAAACTGTTCACCTTCAGCACCAGTGCATTCACGACAGCATCTGTCGAACCCTTTCCAACATGCGCAGTCTCTGACGAATGATGTCAAGGGCGCGTGTATGCACACAATCAATTCCTGTGTCAACTGGGGGTGGCACACATGACACTCTTCACAAGCCCCCAATGTTAAGCGGCGTTGAGTTGGGTGAATGCGCTGAAACAGGGCCTCCTCTCCCTATCCACATCTCTTGTAAATGTTGTTGAGAAGTTTTCAGTATGACTGAAGGTGACGGAGGACCATCATGCTGGATACACACGTCATAAGTCACGGGTTGAATACTCAATTATGTGTCAAACACATTACAACGCTAACATCGGTTGTTTGACAAAAAAAAAAGAATTCTCTTTGTGAGACCAATCATTCCACAACGTTTGTTGTAGAGGTCCTGCAATACTTTGCATATCGTAACACAGCGAGGATAGAATAATCGGTTTTTATATGAATACTATAATGTACAATGAATATATGTGAATTTGTCATTGGTAGAGAAGGTCGTGTGAATGAATGATTATCAGATTTGTTTTTGTCTTCGTGTCCCATTATAAACTCTCTCTTTCTATCTCTCTATGGGAAGAATTAAGATGTAATTGCAACATATGTAATGTATTTATTAAGTTTCATAGCAATCGGTACTGCCATTCTTGAGCTAAAAAGTTTTAATTGCATTAAACATTATATATGCACATAAATATACACAGACATAGCAGAAAATAGTTTCATTATAGATACTGACCTATAGGCATATTAGTTAAGAATAAACTTAAGAAAATGTTGAGGCTATATAATTCATGATTAATTTATTTATCATATATATAATATATGGTACCATCATAATCATATTAAAATCCTGCATTATACATTCATTACACAAAACTCGTCAACTTTATAAAGAGGGTTAAAATCAATACTCCTTGAATTCTCCTAAGTGCTAGAAGAGTAAGCTGCCGAATATAAATTAATAGACTATTAAATAACTTTAAAGATGCTGTTAGAAAACTATTTTGTTTTTTACACTACACCTACATTTGCTTATATACCAATCAGAGTTTGTATGTGTAGAATAAGTATGGCTGAACAAACTGTAATGTCTTATTACTTCCAACATAGACAGGGCATAATAAACATTGATGATAAAGATAGATGATTAGAAGATAAGGTTAGAAAGGTTAAGCGAATAAAGAGTGGTTTATAGTATGCTCGTAGTATAGCTTTCGCTAAAGCTAAAGTTAATATTTTATTATTATTATTATTATTATTATTATTAATTAGCAAGTTATTTGCACTACACCATTTATATGAAAGTGTAAAAGACAATTCGTTATTTCTATGGTTACCTAAAACACCACCTGTAAAATAAAACTTGAGACACGGAACAATTAGGAACTTACCCAAGAAAAGACTGAGGCTGTAGCCAATGGGGACTTGACACCAGGCCAGGCCGCTAGTATACATAACTTCAGATGTTCCATTTATGTAACTTCCTCCCACCCAAGTTGCTGCAACAGGTTTCAACGATACGTCAACATTGTAGAGTAATTTCACTTATGCATCAGTCATTCCTAAGATGTGTTAGACTCAACCAATCAGCGCTTTGATTCACAACAAAAGAAAGACAAATTAACAATCGAAAAACAACTGAAAAATAAGTAACCTCACATAAATTATAAATTTAATTTATTAGTATTTCATAAATAGATCCTAACAGTAAATTTCTGACGCAAAACCTCAATATACAATTATCAAAATACGCAAAGAAAGAAAGAAACCCAATCACTTGAGTTCTACTGATATCAGCATAATGGAGAAAAGATTATTACCACAAAATCCAGCAATAAATGGAGCCAACACACCAATGTTTTCTTTTAAAAATCTGACACCACTTTATGCTAATATTACAAAAAGACCAATTGGCAGGCTGGTAGGTCCGTCTGTCTGCGATATAAGGTAATCTCAAAAACCACTCAATCAATTTTGATAGCTCTTTCACAATTGAAAAGCCCAATTCTTTCGAACAGACATGATTTATTAAACACCTAATTTCATTTCATGCATTACTAAAATGGATTTACAAAATTGTTTTACTTGAATATTTTAAAACATCGAAAATGCTTTCAAAAAGAAGTCATTCTCACTACTAAAGAGATTCCATAAAATATCATGCCGTGTATTGAGCTAGGATGAAAACTAATATAAAAGGAGTGTTTGTGCTTAACTAAGCATTGTTTTATTCGACGTTCCAAGTCCTATAGGCATGCCACAGTAACTAGCAGGTCCGGACCGAACGGCGCAGTGTGGAGGGGAGGGCTGGAAAAGATATACTACTTGCTTCCCTCACGCCAGGAGGAGTTTGTGCGTGCTGCCTAAGCAAGCAGGCGCAGGTGTGAATAGATCGAAAACTGTATACCTTTATATTGCGTCTCACGCTTAAAAGTCAGTACATGTTAAACGGGGCGCACTGTGCCACATGTCGCTCGCACTTAGGCGCCCAGCTACGATCAGTCTGTCAATTTTTCATTTTGTGAATGATACATGACCAAATAGTGAAATATCTGCATTACTATTTAAGGAAGTTGTAATACATTTAATTTTCACCTGAACTTTAATCTCCTGTATCTATTTTTAGTACTTCGAAATACGATTTTATCGGCATAAAATATATATTACCAAACAAATCTGTAGATATAAAATGATAAAACCTATAACTTGGTAAGGTATCATCACTAATTAATCTTGACAAAATCACATACAACGTGGGTGGAATATTTTGAAAGAGTAAATAATGAACGACGCACCGCTCTCCGTTTTGCGCTATTTCATTATATTGCGTTAACCTCGCGTGTTTTCCTTCCCCCATTCTTTTTTGCATTCTTTTTATGGCTCCTTAGAGATCTTTTTATTCATTCCTTTTTTATCCTATACACTACTGTTCCTGAACACCCGAGTAGCCTTAGCTGTTTCTTTTACTGCCTTACTAACACTCATTTTACTTGTATAATAATCCAAAACAATCATTATTACCCTTTTTAGTTTGTCTTGTCTAACATTTTGTCTTTTCCTAATTTCTCCCTCAATAACCATAAGTATTTAGGTAAAGTGTTAAATAAATAGCCTACATAACACTTCAAACTATAAACGTACCCACTTCTTAAAGTGATGTTAACCTTTACTGAGTTCTACGTCGTGTCTGGTCTGTTAGCTGAATGGATTGGTGACTTTTGTTTGTCATACACAATGAATGCAAAAGGTTGCAGGATTCCGAAATCTTTTAAAAACTCCTCCAACCCCCCGAAACATTTTCTCTCGCTTGGTCCTATTTGAAAACCCAATAATAAAAACGCTGCTCGCTGATTGACTTTTCTATTGCATAGGTATAGAACTTTCCGAAAATATTGAACTTGAAAAATTACAACGCTCATCTTATTAAAGGTAAAGAATTCAAACTGAGCAGGCATTAGCACACTAGTTTACTCTAGCTAAGAAAAACTATTTTTAGTTCTACCCTTTAGTTTATTAGTTACTGCGTGATAAGCATAGAAACAGTTAATATTGGCCTTTTACTGATAAATTCATTTTCTTTAGAAATTTATGCCTACAGAAATTTTTGGCTGTGATAATGATATAATCTGATAGAGAAAAATATTCTGCATATGATAATGCGTTCAAAGCTGAAATCTATAACAAATGAATATTTACACCATGTTATTATTTATAAAAACTTGAACACAACGTGAGGGTAGAAAAGGACGAAGCTAATGGCAACATGTAAGCGTTAGACAGAGGAAGAGATATTCCAATTACGTCCATACTGTCTTTTAAAGTGTGACAAACTTTAGTAACAGGTTGTATGCAAGATCTGTAGAAATATATCAAGACGCGATACTACAATCCTTTGCAGTGGCAGCCATATTGAGTCTTAACTTGGTTGAGAAGTGGGCGTAACCAAGCCTTAACGAGGATATTTGCTGCACCAAATTTTAAGAGTAAATTATTTGATGGTATTAAAGTATTTTGTTTTCTAAGAGATATCTAGTTCCCGAGGTCGCAGGTTCAAACCTTGTGGAGGGCGATGTATTTTTTTCGGGCGTAAAAAAGCCTTAGAATGGCTTCTTTTGGAAGGGAAGTAAAGCCAGTGGTCCCGCGTCTTAGATTTACGGCACGTAAAAGAACCTCAAGAGGCCTCTGAGCAAACTTTCTGGTCTTTCACGCCCAATTTAGAATGGGACGCTAAGTTCCATGGTAGTTAAAGAACGTCCATAAGTAAAACTCATCTTAATTTTCCAAGAGATAAGCAGAAACGTGCCCAATGGGTTGAAATTTGTAGACGGATAAGTAGCAGCTACAGATATTTCTGTACTATGTGAACTTAGTCCACGTTTGAATGGTAATGGTATATGGAAACCAAGGGTACCGCTGTCTAGCACAGGCATTTTAGAATAAAGCTGTATTAGGAAATTACTTCACGAGGTTTAATTGACTATATTACTAACTAGCAGATTATCAACAGGCTGTGTTGGAAACTTTTCTCATAAGTACACGAAACTAATAACAGTCACTTCATACCAGTAAGGTTTAGACACTTGATTCGGATGATAAGTGTCGAATAGTACTCGCATTTACGTCCTCTAGTTATAATGTAGATGATGATGAGTACTACCTTGAACAATTCGACAGCAATTTAAATATGTATCGAATGTGACCCTCAGTTTCCAAGTGAAGTTAACCTTAATAAAATTGAGAGCCAGTATAACTTATTTGGTTTGGTAATCCATACACTTTTTGTGTTAGTTTAGCGTCCTTTAACCAGTTAGGTCATATCGAACGATGGATGAAATGATATTCAAAAGAACCCTGGGTTCATAGAGCTTAAAGTTACCCGACATTCGTCTTTTAAGGATAAGGGAAAACCCCGGAAAAAACCCTTTATCCGGGTAACTCACCGTAACCGAATTTCAACTCAGATCCTCTTGAACGTGAGGCAGACACGCTACCCCCACACCATACACGTGGGCTCCATAAACTTGTTAGGATTTCTAGGAACATCACCTGTGAGACATATATTGGAAGTAATTGTACCTCAGAATCCTCATAGAATTTGCTTCATGAATGGGGCACAACTGTTTCTAGGGACAATTTAATACATCCTACAGAAAAGATGTCACAAGTTTGTCACTATGCCACGGTAGTTTCTTCTTAAATAAAGAAATGTGCTAAGCTCATGACACTAAGCACATATTTGGTGAAACTAGTATTAAGCACAGGTAATGACAAGTTGTTGAATGTGTGTTGTAACCACAATATAACTAAATGAATTGTTTCAAAGTTTTTATCAGCGAAATTGCATATTTTGGCCTATGATATTACCAAAACGTATGTTACCATGCTAGCCTATAGTTCCCGAGGTCGCGGTTCAAATCCGGCGGAGGGGGATGGATTTTTTCGGGCGTAAAAATCCTTAGCATGGCTTCCTTCGGAAGGGAAGTAAAGCCGGTGGTCCTGCGTCGTAAATTTACGGCACGTAAAAGAACCTCAAGCCTGATAAAGAGGCCTCTGAGCAAAATTACCGGTCTCTCACGCCCAATATAGAATGGGACGCTATGGACCACACCAGTTAAAGAGCGTCCATAAATAAAACTCAGTTCAATTCCAAAAAGTATGATGTCAAGTTATGTATGGCAGTTAACTGCGTACTTCATACGTACTTCTGCTGAGACACACTTCTCAAAACAATTAGTATGATTTATGGTTTTCTGTGCATTCATTATGATAGGTATCGTTTTTGATATATTAAAATAGAAATAATGAATAGCTTATATATATTTTTTGTGGCTTTTAATATTTTGGGGGGATTATTTTGGTATACATGGAATAGTTAAATGTTCACATGTTGGTAGTAATGCCGGTTGTGACGAAGGAATTATGGGCGGAGCTATCATGTAGATACTGAAGTGTATATAGCATTCTTCCTCTTTGGAGCATGGGGAGTCAGCGGGTCAACATGGGACGGGTGAACAGTCCTCCTCGGAATAAAAGGTAAATCATGTGTGGCTTATAATTCTTCATTTATAATAAACTTACTACTTGTGTTTGGAATGCGTTGATCTTTTAAAAGTACAAACTCTACCCTTTCAGTTCCTGTAGTTGAAATCATCTAAATTGTTGAGAGTGTTCATTATAGCTGGATAATTCTGAGAACTCCCTCAGCTGCGTCCTTTTGTCTGCCCCGGTTGTAAAGAAAATGTAACGATCCCGAGCAGCTCTACCTTATAAATTCTTTAAGGACATGACAGTTGGTGGAGGCTAGGGCAGTATTCTTATGCGAACAGTTTGTAGAAGTCTTCTTCTCCACCTTAAAATTAAAAATGTTCTCATTCTTTGTTTTTGTGCCACGTGCTCGCTAAGTCAACATTATGCTTCTGTTTTAAGTGTCTTTTGGGTTAGGTACACTTTGAAACTAGCTTCTTTATTAGAACTGTGACCAACTTTGAGAGTATTTGGGTGAATTTCCTGTTTTTTATATAATTCTGTGTATATTATGAACTTTCAGTCATTCCCTTTGTTCGGTTGGCGTTATAAATTCTATGCTTTCGATTGGCACAGTTTTTGTTATGATGGCAATTTAAATTACAGCTCCTTCAGTGTATTTCTTTGCTAATTTGCTATTCTTTGGTGCAATATTCTTACTTGTGTGAACTTAATTAGTATTTCGTTTTAGAAATTCTCCTTAGCTTACCACGTGGTGCATTTGTTTCGAAGTGTTGGCTTAAAATTTCCTAGGTTTAGGCCCTAATTTAGGCTTTTGATGATAAATTCAAAAATTCCCTTGAAGTTTACATTGCATTTTTATACTGTGTGTAGTTTTTTTAATTTGTTTATGGTACGTAAATTTGTGCATTTGGGTGTTGGAATTGCCGGGTAATTACTTTGATCTTTTTTGCCGTATTTAATTTTGTGCTTTTCTTTCTTTATTGTGAATAAAACAATTAAATAATTTCATACAATGATTTTCGTGTGCCTAGAAAGAAAGTTCAGTGCTTATAAAGTGGAAACGTGATATTGTGTGTTTAATGTTGGTCATAATGGTTAACATAGTACTGAAAGTGTAGGTTATGTGAAGCGTTATTTTGGTTTGGGTACGAAAACGTTCAGTGAATGCGATGTTGAAACACGTGATATAGACGTGATTAAGTGTTGTTAAATTTCTAAGTTTGCCATCCAAAGCATTAATTTGCGAGTCGATTTCACCAAGATAGGTGTAATATTATGTGATTCTCGTGTGTTAACTGAAATTAAAATTGAGTTCTATTTATGGACGCTCTTTAACTGCTGTGGTCCTTAGCGTCCCATTCTATATTGGGCGAGAAAGATCGATGTTTTATGTGCCGTTAATCTACGACACGGGACCACCGGCTTTACTTCCCTTCCGAAGGAAGCCATGCTAAGGATTTTTACGCCCGAAAAATCCCATCGCCCTCTGCCGGGTTTGAACCCGCGACCTCGGGAACCAGGTGTTAACTGAGTTTATCGCGGTAGGCGTGATTGTTATTTTTTTAACTTCCACGTGTCATTTCTGTGTCGAAATCTTGATTACCAAATCAAGTGGCTTAACTTTTAAGTCTGTGAATAAGTAGCATTCTGCTCAACCCGTTTCAGAATCTCGCCGTTGGATCTTAGTTTTAATAAGACTGGTTATTTCCGTTTTATTTGTACAAAACCGACAAAGCGTTATTTTTAGTTTTTTTTTCTATATGCTGCTTTTTGGTGTTTACTGTGTTACAATTCTGATTATTTTCCTTTCAGTTTGATGCCATATTTTTGTAGCAGTTAATGTTGGTGGTTGGCTTCTGTATTTGATATTGGCACTAAGAATTTGAAAGTTGTAACATTCTGCTTTTCTATTATGCCTCAAAGACAGATTTTTAACATGTTTGGTACGTTATAGTTGAATGGAATGAGGAATTTAAACATGATCAATCTTCAGATTTCGTATTAAACCACAAAGTCAAACTTGCTTTTTCTATGTTGGTAGCTATGCAGCTAAAGGTATGTGAGCCTCCGCCTCAATGTTTCCAAAGTAAAATTTCCAGTTGACATGTTATTTATTGGTTATATTTTAGTTCAATATTGTCTGTATTAGTGCTCCTTTACTTACTGGTGTGTGTTTTTCTGGTTATCTTACTTGTGTAGATATATTGTGCTGAAATGCTTTGTAATACACTTAATTTGATTAGTATTAAATGAACACTTAAAATCGTTTCTTTCATAGCAGCGGCTTCTTTGGTTTTCTAAGTGATATGTTGTTTAGTGGTGTACTTCCTTCCAGTTATATGTAAAGGTGTTTGAGTTTGTTGTGGTTGCTGGTAGTGGCACTGTGTCACTATTGCAGAGGTGTCTAGTGAATGTAATGAATGTTTTAATAAAGGACTTAATTATGACAGAGGTTATGTGTGGTTGTATAATTGCTGTGGTTTCTGGTAGTGATGTTGTTATGGCACAACTATAGCTATTTCAGAAGTGTCTAATAAATCCACCAGTTAAGGACTTTATTATGACAGGGGATTTATGTGAGTGCACAATGAGTAAGAGCTAAATTCTCGTTATTGTACGTGTATGTGTGGGCATATTTTCTGATGCGCTAGTGCACCGCTAAGTAAATTATCCTATAAACTCACAAAGTTTCACCGTCAGCTATTTTTGTTATTTAGGACATGTTGCACATTTGTTTTGAGCATTATTCAGGATGTAGTGTTCCAGTCAGGTTTGTAATAGCACATCACTTCATTAGCTAAATTCGTGTTACCAGAAATTTGGAACGATTGTGTAGAGATATCCATGAAAACAACAAATTAGTGAATATTGGAGGTTATGTGTACCAAAGTGTATCACATGTGCTGAAATGTAGCACATTTGTCACAAGCAGAATTTTTATGAATGTATTGTGTGATGAAATTTTCTGATTGTGTTTTGGTACTGAAGGTTATTATGCTTGCTTATGTGTTATGTGCTGCTTAAATTTTGTCGTTTTTTCGAGTAATTGTGGTTTAATTTCATTTGATTTCCAGCAGTAATAATGCGAGAATGTTTCTTTGCTTATTATATTGTCATGTGTATTGTTGTATTACTACATTTTTTCATGTTTCATTACGATGCTGTGATGATTTCCTTTTGCGGAGTTCTTTTTTATGAGCATTGTGTTGAAGAAGTTTTGCCTCAGTGGGGTTGCGATAGAGTGCCCCCGATAGTGATGGTAGTATTTATGTGTATGAAATGTTAGTGTGCACTGTTTTCTGTTACAGTGTTGCTTTGATGAGATTGCTATAAAGTACCCTCGATGCGTTTTTAGTGGTGTTTGTTTAATTTAAAGGGTGCTTATATGTGCTTGTGGATTAAATTAGATATAAGTGAGAATATTTGGCTTGATAGTGTTGCTGAAATGTGCCCATCATGGCTGTGTGTGTTGACAATGAGAGATTTTGATGTAATGAATTTATTTTATTGGGTTTTAATGCAGCAATTGTGTTTTAAACTTACGGTTTTTGACAGTCTCTTCTTGACCAACCACGTGCCTAGCAGGAATCTCTGCCGGTTAGTTCGGAAATTCATTTTTAATTTACAATCGCAACGTAGGAGCTAAGCTGACGACGATGGACCACCGGACCTCCTCTGCTGCTAGGTAAGTTTACCATGTATCTAATTCTTTCTTTTGTTTCTTTTGGAAATGTAGTTTTGGTTAAATTAGTGAAATTAAAAGTTTAGAAGGAATTTGGAACATGAATTACATGTGTCATTAAAGGGCACCCATTTACCACCCTTGCTACCGTAATCGGTAAACCTAGGGAAGCCATCCTGTGCTGCGTTTCCCCTTTCTTTAAATGACGCTAGTTAACGGCGCCACGGATGCGTCACATCTGGTGGGGCGCCGGGCCGATTCTACCCCATGCCATCTTTGCGTTACAATATTAAATCATTCTTACGCAATATGAACCCATCGAAATAACATCTGCAATAAAGTTCATAGAAAACAACAAAGTGATGTCATGCACACTAATCATTAAAACACATGAAAATGCACACATACTAAATTCATTAGTCCATCAGGAGCAGAAACTGTGGTATCTCTGCATTGTTGTACCAGTAGCTGTGTCAGTATGAAGCTGTGAAAGAAAATATGCTTAAATACCCACCGAATGTTGCATCGTTCCCATACTAATAGCTGATGGTGTGTCTGGCAGCAGAATTTGCTTAATTTTGTTTCAGACAAAAGGTGAATGTTTCCTCTAAACCCTATGTCACTCGATCTCTGCTTACATCAACATCCGGGAAATGACTAGCCAGAAATATAAAGAAATTACCTGTAGTTACGTAAACCACATCTGTCCTGAACATCTCAAACTGCATAAACTCGCATTAATCAAAACTCTGTTAAAATAAAATTCCAACAGTCACAATATTCCCTGTGCAGGATTGAGCTTTTCTATTATTGACAGATATCTGCATGTGTACTTACATGTTATTGCATTGTTTGTTTCAAGTTGTTGTATTGAGTAATTTTGATTAATTTTGGGTATATGCTATGCTCATTGTTTTAGATTTTCTTTGGGAATTATGCAATGTTAAGTTGTTTTGTTTTTCTTTGTATGTGTATGAGTGAAAAGTGCACTTCTTTTGTCAATTATTCTATAAGTTTATAATGTAAGTTAGTACCAGCTGGTTAGGTTAATTTTGAGATCCCGATTATTTGTAATCTTTTACTTGTATTTGCAATTTTATTTGGTTTTTTGTTAAAATGATTTGAGTTATCTTCACAAAAACCAGATATTTTGCTACTGGCATATATATTTGTCATGTTTCTAATGTGTTTGCTGTCAAATTTTGCTTTTAAATTCATTGCTTATGTTATTGTGTAATATATATTTTTTATGCAAATTGTATAAATTCCTGTAAACTTAAGCTATAGTTCTGCCACATTTGTATATTTTGGTAAAGGGTGACATACCAGTTTCCCATATTTGGAACTCGGCTTTGAGGTACACGTTATACACTGTGACACAATTCCTGTTCTAGTCATATCTGCTATATGGGGAGCACGAGTGCTGAAACGGCAACTCTAGGCCGGGCCCGAGAACAGTAATTCTAGATAATTTATTAATTAACTTTTATTGATGTTAAATCGTACTATGTAAATATCTTTTTCTCATACTGCTTGTATATTTTAAGAAGGGTGATTTAACGTTATGTATCTATCTAGGTTATTAATATTAGTAGAGTTATAAATGGTTTAATGTGAATAATTTAAGCGCTATGTTAAAATACTGTCCACGGTGGAATGTTTTAGCTACAGGAATAGTGCTTTCGAAGGCAGAAAACCTAGTTTTATTACCTCTCTTCGGTCGCCGTGCTATTATTCCTACAGCGAGGGTGTAGAGCCTTTGTCCCATTATTTGATAATTCGCCGTGACCAAGTGAGTGAGACAGACAACCTTAACGGTAAATGTAGGAAAAGCCGCGATATATATTAAAATTGGACCAATGAAATCCCTGGAAGTTTATTCGAAATAGTTAGACGCGTCGAGTCGCGCTAAAAATGTACCAATAGGAAAGGAAGCAGCCTCAGGAGCCTGAGACTATAAATGGATCTGTTTGGGGAAAATTCGGGGCAGTTTATGTCATGTGTGGTCAGGGAGAGATGCTGCAGGATGTGTGAGATATCGCGCCAAAAAGGGAATCAAGTCAAATTTGTCATGTCAGCTTAGTATTGCATTTTATTCGACAGTTTTGGTAATGTGTGGTCAGGGAGAGATGCTGCAGGATGCGTGAGATATCGCGCCAAGAAGGGAATCAAGTCAGCTTTGTAATGTCAGCTTAGTATTGCAATTTATTCGAGAGTTTTCGTAATGTGTGGTCAGGGAGAGATGCTGCAGGATGTGTGAGATATCGCGCCAAAACAGGGAATCAAAATAGTTTTAGCAACACACCTAAGATCCGCTACTCTGAAAGCGACAATAAGAATAGTTATATTTCGTGCCATATCCACGCCATAGTTTAACAGCGGTGGACAGTATTTTACAGCGGCAATACCAGTTTTGTATACTACGAGTGTTAATTAAATAAAAAGAAACGGCAGTGTCATCTTTTCATAAACAAAGCAAGTCTATGTCTTCCTATATCACCACCCGAGATCTACGTTTTCCTTTACCGAGGATAAGTCCATGCTCCCATATAATTTAAGGAAAATTACTGCAGCTAGCCGAGGATAAATTGAAGAACCAACACGCTGAGAACTTCTGGAAGCCACGGGAGAAGCATCAAGGTAAGCTACAGCAACGGATGAGGAGGTGATCGCCGCAAACTGGCGCCATAACGTGGAGCTCGAAGGGAAGACCAACATAAACGGAGGACTAGAAAACAACGAATAGACGAAGAATCTTCAGAGGAAAGGGGCACAGCAGAACAAAATTACAACGCGAACTTCTAGTCTACCTACGTGGGACAACAAAAACAGCTGAGAACATCGCTTCTAGAACTTCACCAGGATTCGAACCCGGAACGCATCAGTTAACATTGAAAAAAAATACAGGTTAGAACTTTTATTCAAAAACAAACAAAAAGGCATGCAGAGTAGTGACTCAGTTTTGTGAACACATGTTATTGAGAGGGGGTAAAGTCATTACTAGGGAGGTAGAACTTGCTAACGGAACCATGAGTAGGTCAAGGGAAGATTTGAAAGAATTGAATGGGGAGGCTATTGTCAGCATAACAACAGATGGAGAAAATATGGGCGCAGCAGAAGTAGAAGTTAGGCTAGAAAGGCAATCACCGAATAAGCAGGTCATTGACGCAGGTCAAAACCAGCTGCTAATATTGCTTCAACAGTTGAGCGCAATAATAGATGAACGGGGTAAGATCTTCAATGAACATAGTAAAAAGTTAGAAAGCATAATAGATGAACGGGGTAAGATCTTAAGTGAATATAGTAAGAACGTAGAAAGAATCGGAAGTCAACTAGATAAGAATTTAGAAGGGGAATCAAATGGGCATAATAAGGACGTAGAAAGAATCGTAAGTAAGCAGAGTAAGGGCTTAGAAAGAATCGTAAGTGGACAAGATAAGAATGTAGAAGGTGAATCAAATGAGCATAATAAGGACTTAGAAAGAGTCGTAAGTAAGCAGAGTAATGACTTAGAAAGAATCGTAAGTGAACCAGATAAGAATCTAGAAGGGAAATCAAATGAGCATAATAAGGACTTAGAAAGAATCGCAAATGAGCAGAGTAAAGACTTAGAAAGAATCGTAAGTGAACAAGATAAGAATGTAGAAGGGCAGAGTAAAGACTTAGAAAGAATCGTAAGTGAACAAGATAAGAATGTAGAAGGGAAATCAAATGAGCATAATATGGACTTAGAAAGAATCGTAAGGGAACAAGATAAGAATGTAGAAGGGAAATCAAACGAGCAGAGTAAGGACTTAGAAAGAATCGTAAATGAGCAGAGTAAGGACTTAGAAAGAAAATTGAGTGAACAGAAAAAGGATTTCGAAGGGAAATTAAGTAAGCAGAATAAGGACTTAGAAAGAAACTTAAGTGAACAAGATAAGAATGTAGAGGGGAAATTAGTTGAGCTGATGAAGGGGAAGCTAATAGAAACACTTGAAGGGAAATTACTACAGATACTAGAAACTAAAGAGCCGAAAACACTAACGGGAGAAGAGACGTTAAAGAAAGCTTTTGAAAGAATGTTAAAAAGGGCGCAGAAAAGAAAGCAGGAATTTAAAACAAGGAAGCGAAAGAAAGGGTTGATCGAACTTGGAGAATTAGTATGGGTATAAAAAAAAATCCAGCATTCAAATTAAAAAAAAAAAAAAAAAAAAAAGAAAAGAAAGACATAATATCATTGATCCTGACTCTACAGTGCCTGGAAAGGAGAGCTTTCACATGTGAATTAATGAATTATCGTAAGCAGTTGTGCAGAACATTTTTTTTTGCATTACTAAAGAGACTTGAGTATTAAATGCTCATTAGTGATAGTGAAGAAGAACAAGAAACACCTTTGCCATTAATATGTTTCAGTTTCTTTCTGCTTGAATAAGTTTGTCTTAAGGTTGAAACAGCTTTTATTGTCAGAATATTTATTATATTTTTTTTTGATATTTAGCAATATTTGTAAATTATTAATTGGTTGGTATGCTAGCAATATGCTGACAGTTTTCTTTAAACATATAAATTAGTTTTATTAATTATAAAAAAAAAGGTATCATAGAATGGAAAATTTATTTAAAGGTCCATACAGGGTGATTTACATTTGAGTTACAAGAAATAAAGAATTCCAAGATCGTAGGGAGATACCATAAACAGTTGCTCAAACCGTACAAATGTTTAGAGAATGAGAAGGGTGAAGAATGTAATGAAAATAGTCAGGTTAGTTTACTCGAAATGAGGTAGCAACCCTATGAACAAATAGTAAAGGTAATACACCCGATAAATAAGGAGGTAAAGAAATAAATAAATGCATAATAATTATGTATCAATATGTATGTAAATAGATTTAATTTTAGAACTTGATTTAGGTATTAGCGTATTTCTCTCCACCACAAGTTATTCGTGTGCGCGAAATGTATTGTGTAAGAATGTCTCTCGGAAACCTGTTTTTAAATGGTGAGAGGGGATCAACCATAACAAATGTGGAGTGAATGACCCAAATATAAACACCACTGGTGTGGCAGAACCCTTGTGAAGGAACCGGTATAGCGAAGGGTCTCTGCCAACAAAACAAACCTACAAAGGCCATAATCAGAGGAATTATTCTGGAAAAGAAAATTGTATCAAGTGCTGAAAAATTTATTCTTTTCCAGAACAGGGCAATTTGAAACGGCAACTCTAGGCCGGGCCCGAGAACAGTAATTCTAGATAATTTATTAATTAACTTTTATTGATGTTAAATCGTACTATGTAAATATCTTTTTCTCATACTGCTTGTATATTTTAAGAAGGGTGATTTAACGTTATGTATCTATCTAGGTTATTAATATTAGTAGAGTTATAAATGGTTTAATGTGAATAATTTAAGCGCTATGTTAAAATACTGTCCACGGTGGAATGTTTTAGCTACAGGAATAGTGCTTTCGAAGGCAGAAAACCTAGTTTTATTACCTCTCTTCGGTCGCCGTGCTATTATTCCTACAGCGAGGGTGTAGAGCCTTTGTCCCATTATTTGATAATTCGCCGTGACCAAGTGAGTGAGACAGACAACCTTAACGGTAAATGTAGGAAAAGCCGCGATATATATTAAAATTGGACCAATGAAATCCCTGGAAGTTTATTCGAAATAGTTAGACGCGTCGAGTCGCGCTAAAAATGTACCAATAGGAAAGGAAGCAGCCTCAGGAGCCTGAGACTATAAATGGATCTGTTTGGGGAAAATTCGGGGCAGTTTATGTCATGTGTGGTCAGGGAGAGATGCTGCAGGATGTGTGAGATATCGCGCCAAAAAGGGAATCAAGTCAAATTTGTCATGTCAGCTTAGTATTGCATTTTATTCGACAGTTTTGGTAATGTGTGGTCAGGGAGAGATGCTGCAGGATGCGTGAGATATCGCGCCAAGAAGGGAATCAAGTCAGCTTTGTAATGTCAGCTTAGTATTGCAATTTATTCGAGAGTTTTCGTAATGTGTGGTCAGGGAGAGATGCTGCAGGATGTGTGAGATATCGCGCCAAAACAGGGAATCAAAATAGTTTTAGCAACACACCTAAGATCCGCTACTCTGAAAGCGACAATAAGAATAGTTATATTTCGTGCCATATCCACGCCATAGTTTAACAGCGGTGGACAGTATTTTACAGCGGCAATACCAGTTTTGTATACTACGAGTGTTAATTAAATAAAAAGAAACGGCAGTGTCATCTTTTCATAAACAAAGCAAGTCTATGTCTTCCTATATCACCACCCGAGATCTACGTTTTCCTTTACCGAGGATAAGTCCATGCTCCCATATAATTTAAGGAAAATTACTGCAGCTAGCCGAGGATAAATTGAAGAACCAACACGCTGAGAACTTCTGGAAGCCACGGGAGAAGCATCAAGGTAAGCTACAGCAACGGATGAGGAGGTGATCGCCGCAGTGCCCAGTCTGGATGAGCCCGCCTTTGGAGGACGCGCCACCAGCCGGGATGTATCCCTGCTTTGCTGCACCCGTCGCCTGCACCACTTCATGGCAAAGTACCACTTTTGGGCGCAACTCGAATCCGCAGTTGTCTCTCGCTCTTTTCACCACACCAAGTTTAAGCAGCATCGCTACAGTGAACCAAGGGCTCAGGAAACATTGTATCACTGTGTTATTTATTACGGTGACGACGGAGATAATAACAAATAATACAGTTAACCTCATATCCTGCAGTACAGTGCGTGTGCACCAATACTTTCATCTTCTACAGCAGATTATTATAATAGTGTGCGGTGTTCATCCTAAAATTTGTAGTGAACCTTACACGCATTCTTTTTTTATTTCTCGTGTGATACTCGAGACTCGTAGAAAAACTTAGCAATCTTATTCTTTTTTTAGTGAAGTCACAGTAACAGACATTTTCTGAATCAGTTCATATATTAAAATGTTTTCTCTTTTGTTACATTGTGTAGTTTCAGACATTTTTAGTTTTTGTGATGCATTGTAATACGTATAATAACTACTCCAATAATTGTAAAATTTGCCATACTTTTTGCGTTACGTCATTCATTCTTTTGTTGTTTTTATTTTGACGAGGACGTCGACTGCCGCTGACCTTTGACACATCTGTGTTGTCCCTGGCAGTTGCTTCAGGAGACTCAGAGTCCCGGGTTCGATGGTTGGATGGCAGGGATTTGGAATTTTGTTTTGGTAGAGCTGAGGTTCTGGTTTTCAGGGGTGGTGACACTGCCTTGATGATATTAATAATACTGCCGGCGAAGTTTTGAGTTATTTCTTTATTTTGTTACGTAGATTCCTATCTGGTCGACCCGCCACCTTCGTCGTCGAAACCACTATTATTCTTATCACTTTCGAAGTCGCTACTTATGTGTTCCTCCGACTATCCCTCGAATTGCCTAGATTTCACAACTTCATTTTCACACTATAAACTTTCTGATTATTTTCTTCTTATTTTGTTTCATCAACCGTCCTCGTGGTTAGTTTGTACCGGAATGCGTCTCGGCGTTTCTTTTCCTTTTTCACGCCTTTCGCCAAACTTAGAATTTTCCCCCACCTTTCTTATGTTTCGTTCTGTTTTACGTTCAAACGTATCATGTGATCGTACGCGATCTTTTGATTGGCTATCATTTTTGTTTCATGATTTTATTATTATTGGCTACCCCCACTTGACAACTTTCAAATCTGCTTCTTACAGCTTATTTTGAGTTTTAAAATCTTCCCACGAATATTCTTAGATCGTAGATAAGACACGTACACTTTCTGACCCTGCTAAGCTTTGAAACCGTTGTAAACTACACGTCCGAGCCAACGTACAAAGGCGAAACTTCCGGTAGGCTTGTTGTCGCCCATAGCAGGTAGATACATCTGCTTCGAGAAAAACAAAACTTGTTTTTCTGTCTTTCCTACAAAATCCATTCCTAATATGAATTCAGCACATTTTTGTCGTTATGTTCGATCGTATATTATTATTATTATTATTATTATTATTATTATTATTATTATTATTAATTTCTCCTGGGTCTCGATAACCAGCTTCACGACATTAGTGCCCCGGGGGAGATGTGGCATTTAGCATATTTTGGGGATTATTTTGGTATACATGGGATAGTTAAATATTCACATGCTGGTAGTAATGCCGATTGTAACGCACATACAGCATTCTTCCTCTTTGGAGCATGGGGAAAAATTGAGTTCTATTTATGGACGCTCTTTAACTGCTGTGGTCCTTAGCGTCCCATTCTATATTGGGCGTGAAAGACTGGTAATTTTGCTCAGAGGCCTCTTTATCAGGTTTGGGGTTCTTTTACGTGCCGTAAATCTACGACAAGGGACCACCGGCTTTACTTCCCTTCCGAAGAAAGCTTGCTAAGGATTTTTACGCCCGAAAAAATCCATCGCCCTCCGGGGGTTTGAACCCGCGACCCGTAAACTAGAGGCTAGCATGGTAACCACTACACCACGGAAGACGACAGGCCCATGGGGAGTCAGCGGGTCAACGTGGGTGGGTAAACAGTCCTCCTCGGAATAAAAGGTAAATCATGTGTAGCTTATAAGTTTTCATTTATAATAAAATTAGTACTTCTATCTTGAGATGTGTTGATGTTTTAAAAGTACATACTCTTCCATTTCAGTTATTGTAGTAGAAATCATCTAAATTTCTGAGATGTGTTCATTATAGCTGGATGATTCTGATGATGAGATGTGGTTTAAGGGCGCTCAACAGCTATGGTCATCAGCGCCCTTTCAAGGTATAAAATTTAAAGTCCAAAAATAAAGTATGAGTAAAAAATCGCATAGACAAAAACACTAAATAACAAGCCATCGATGCATAAAATTTAAAATACGGGACACAAACCCGCGCGGTCGAAACAATAAAATTCATATCAAAGTCTAAAAACAACCACACTAAAAACTTTGTAAATCAAACAATAAAAGAGTAATCTACGTGTCAGGATCTGTAGAAGCCAAGGGACCAGAGCGTCATATGATCCCGTGGATGATTCTGAGAATTCCTTTCGCTGCGTCTCTTTTTCTGCCCCGGTTGTAAAGAAAATGTAAAGATCCCGAGTAGCTCTACCTTATAATTTCTTTAGGGGCATGACAATATTAAACAATTATATTTATTTTTATCCCTATTTCAATTCCTCCTATGTAGTTGTCTGTAAGTCAGAAGAGTTAACGCTGCAGGAACGCCCACTTTTAAGTATCAATATGGCGAATCCATAAATAACATTGATGTCCTAACCTGTTTGTACCAATCCAACTGCTCAGGCAACACAAGTGTTGAAAGCGGTAACCAAACTCTCTGGATAAGCATCAGCAGTGTATAGGAACTTCCACTTCTAGAGAATTTACAATTAAGTAAAAAGTACATGTCTTACAGTAACAGTGTTACCACATACCCACAGTGAACGCAGTTATATTAGTATTTTGTGTTCACCTATTTCAGCACTTTATGCCGCAATACAGAAATAGTTCACTATGCAATACATGTATAATCTTTGTTTTATGGTAGGAATAAATAGGTATTGCACGAATGAACAGATGATAATCAAGGTTACCTACTCTTTGGACCATTTACCGTCGCTAGTTCATCCTTGTATCAATAGGAAATATTTTAACCCTCATAATATTTAAGAAGCCGGAGCAGAGTATGACTAAAAAGTTTAATGTTGACCCTTTCCGTACTGTAATATTGTTGTATTGTCAATAGACTTATACAAGTTTCAGACGTTGTCAAGGAATGTACATTTACAATTTTCACCTATTGTATAGTATTTACATTTTCACATTTCTTTACAATAGATTTCTATTTACATAATAACCTAAAGTTCGTCTAACCTATATAAACATTTGTGTGTTAGGTAAGTTTTAAGTTCGCTTTTAAATCTCTTTCTTTTGTGTAATTTAACGGTCATTGGTAGTTTATTGTATAAAATCAGTCCTTTGATTAACGGGTCCTAGATTTGAGGTTAACTTGCTCTCTGTGGTAATTGTCCTTACCTCTAGTATCATGGCTATAAAGCATATTGTTACATAACCCATTATTTTATTTCTCTATTGCAATAACTATTACCTTATACAGATATAATCCTACCACAGTACGAAGTTTGTTTTCTCTGAAAACATTTCTACACGAGTCTGTGTTAGACCAGATATACATCGTAAACACTTTTTCTGTAATACTTAAACCCTATTCATATTATAAATACTGGCGCTTCCCCATAATTCTGTACCATAGGAGATATAGGGGTAAATGATTCCAAAGTATCTAGCTGTTGATACTTTGTCTCTGCATCTTTGTTTTCACTTTATAGTAACTCATAACTCTTAGTAACGATAAACCAGTCCCTTCATGATCCTTATAATCAGAAAGCAATGACGCAACAATCAGTGACATCAGCTAAGTAATTATGGAAAACTGTACAAATGGAAACGAAGATATGACAGCCAAAGAAGGTCAAAGCGTGTTGAAAACCTAACGCTTTTTAAGTAGCAAAAGAAGTAATATGACAAGAAAATGTTCTTTTAATATCCACTACAAATAAATTTTACTAGAATTATATATTCCTACACCGCGTGAACCTTCTCAGTTATGCAATCCCGACTCTGTACAGACTATGCCGTAAACACTGTCTACTCATCTACTGCATCGCGTCGTATCAATTTCGCCGATATACTGCATTGCACCGCCGTGACTGCAATGACTTGCACTCATAGCGCAACAGTGTGCGCTTTGGCCTTCAGTAGCGAAAGGCCCGGGCTCAAATACTGCCACTTGAAGGTCCTTTTTATGTTTAGTAAATTTAACGAGAACTGATAGCTTGGCATGGAAGTGTCATTTCACTTAATTAGTTTAATTATATGAATTTCATTGAAACACAAATTGTCACTTGTTAGGAATATGCTTTAATGAACATCATAAATAAATGCATATAACACTGTAATTATAACTTACAAACATAAGGCGTCATTAAATAATATTTTACTATTTAAAGCTATTCATTCATACAAAAGAAAGCCAATAAATATTTCTGAGACTTTACAAAATGCAGTACATACATCAAACTAGATAACGCTTGCAAGCCCATATTATGATCGTTGTGAACCTCTCTGGTTCCCAAAGTAGTGTATTTAACAGTGTCTATGACATAATACCGGACCATCACACAGATAAACCTTTACAATTTACCTGTTTCCTCCATGTGGGTGTAATAGGTGTTCGAAATGGCCATTGTCGTCTTCCGAGGTGTAGTGGTTACCATACTAGTCTCTAGTTTCCGAGGTCGCGGGTTCAAATCCTGTGGAGGGCGATGGATTTTTACAGGCGTAAATCCTCAGCATGGCTTGCTTCGGAAGAGAAGTAAAGCCGGTGGTCCCGTGTCGTAGATTTACGGCACGTAAAAGAACCTCAAGCCTGATAGAGGCCTCTGAGCAAAATTACCGGTCTTTCACGCCCAATATAGAATGGGACGCTAAGGACTACAGCAGTTAAAGAGCGTCCATAAATAAAACTCAATTTAATTTCAATTTTGAACTGCACACCATACCGGTGGATCGCCAGCCTAAACTGGCGCAACATGGCCGGTGTGATGTCATGGCAAGCTAAGATTATGGGTTCCCTGAGCTGTTGAGGGATCATTGGCTGCTCCTGGTACACATATCTTTAAGATAACCCCTAAGAAGAAATCTAATGGGGTTAGATCTGGTGAGCGTGCCGGACACCCTATTGGTCCATGCCATCCGATCTATCGGTCACGGTAGGTAGTATCGAGATAAGCTGTTACACGACAGGCCGAAGGACCTGGCGTCGCATCATATTGGTACCACATAGTCGGTTCTGCAACGGCACTTCATCCATTAGAGTAGGCAGCTGGTGTTGTAGGAAGTGGATATAGCGATTCCCAGTGAGTTGGCTATCATAAAAATACAGGCTTGTTAGATGATCACCGAAACGTTGAAACCCCATCGGACTGTAAGCCGCCTCTCGCATCCAATGTGGGTTTACAGTGCTCCAGTAATACAAGTTGTGGCGATTTACATGGCCTGTGTTGTGGATCGCTGCTTCATCTGTAAATAACAGAGTTGCCAAAAATGTGGATCTTCTTCAATTTGAAGTATGATCTGCCTAGCGAACGCCACTCTCCGTCCATGGCCCGGCTGTAGTAGCTCCTGGAGTAGTTGAAGATGATAAGGGTGAGACTTTGCATGATGTATTCTCCACGCGGAAGATTGGCTAATATTGAAATACCTGTGAATGTCCCTCGTACTACAATGCGGATGCTGAATGACATAGTCAGTCACACGATCCGTCGTTGCTTGGTCACAGACAGGTGGTCTCTTCGTGGATGTGGTGTCTTGTGCACTGTTCCTGATTCCAGAAGGCGGTGCGCAACTCACAAAAACGTGTGATCTGTAGGAAGTGTTCTCTGCGGAAACCTCTGCTGGTATAGACGACGTGCCTCCGTTGCATTCTGCTGAGCTTCCCCGTATACTAACAGCATATCCAGATACCCTCTATTCCAAAACATTGTTTCATAGTGAACACGAACGGCTGAAACTTCGTATTTATTGGCAAACCCACTTTCTGGTGCATTCGGAAAGAAATCATGATTTACTAGAACGTTCTCGAAACATGAACAGAAATGAATAAAAAACTCATTTATTCGTAGGCGTGATTTGAGCTTCCGACCTTCACCATGACTTTCCAGCATATTAACCATAACGGTACTAGAGCACGTTAACAGCGAGCACCACTGTAGACCTAATCAGCGGGCTGGTGAATGTGGTGTCAGCACCTGCATTTCGCATCGCTTGTAAAATGCAGGGTTGCCTAGTTACCATTCCGCAGGATGAGAAGGCTCACGCGGTATATACAGGGTGAATCACCTAAAACTTGCACCGCAAATATTTTGGAAATGGAAAGTGCTATTGATGTAAAGTTTTCACAGCATTGATTGGCCTATAAACAGATTCTAATAATACTGAAAAAGTGTATTTTTTGAGCAAGCATGCAATTTTTTAAATGGAAACATGCCTAGTTACATCAACATAATAAAAGTAGGGTAAATTAGAATGTCAGTAGTCTTTGTTGCAGGGTTCTAGTGCAAGTGGTTTACGAGAAATCGTATTTTGAAAAGTTTCCACCCTGACAATTGTTTGTCCCATTCAACCTGCATAGTTGCTAGGTACGATGTTGTTTGTTTGCATTGTGTTTTCTGTTCATTGGTTGCATTGCGACTTTCTGATCACTTAATTTGTGACAGTTCAAGCAGTAAGTCGTGAGTGGAAGATGGGGTTTACTAATGCAGAAAAAGCCGACATGCTCATGGTGTATGGAGAGTGTAGGAAGAATGCAGTTCGTTCCTCTACGGTGTATGCGGTGTATCCCAATAGACGTCAACCATCTCGGCAATTATTTATGAACCTGTTCAATCAATTATGTAAAAGTGGTACTGTAACACCTAGAGAACGTAACAGAAACAAGTGACTGGAGAAGAGGCAGAAATTAATGTTTTGGCTGCGATTGCACTAGATCCACAAATTAGTTCCCGCACAATCGAACGTGGAAGTGGCATAAGTAAGGCAAGTGTACTGCGCATTCTCCATCGACATAGGTTCCATCCCTATCACATCTCTCTCCATCAAGAGCTGCATGGAAACCGTTTTGAGAATCGTGTCAACTTTTGTACATGGGCATTAAGACATGATACTCCAGATTCATCATGTATCTTGTTTAGTGATGAGGCGACATTTACTAATCATGACCAGGTAAACCACAGAAACATGCACTATTGGTCTGTTGAAATCCCCGTTGGCTTCGTCAGGTGGAACGTCAGCGTCTATGGAGTTTAAACGTGTGGTGTGGGATAGTGAACCAACAGCTCATAGGTTCTTTGTTCATAGAAGGAACAGTGAACTCGCACAAGTATCGCAGCCTCCTGACAGACCATCTGCCACAGATGTTAGAAGGCGTACCTTTTCAGGCTAGGAGGAACTTGTGGTACCAACATGGTGGCTGTGCAACCCATAGTGCACGAAGTACTGCAGCTTGTCTTAACGGATTGTTTACAAGTCGTTAGATTGGACGAAGAGGACCTGTACCTTGGATCTGTTCACCGGATCTGACCCCTTTAGACTTCTTTCTGTGGGGAAGGCTGAAAGACACTGTCTACAAGGATGTACCAACTACAACAGACGATTGAAACGACGTATTACTGCTGCCTGCTCTGAAATTTCCGCTGAAATGCTAGAACGTGTGCAGCAGTCTTTCCATAGCAGACTGGAGGCGTGTACTGAAGCTGTCGGTGGTCATTTTGAACACAACCTTTGAAGGGCTATGTTCTCTTTACTTGTAAGAATCCACACAAGTGTTGTAATTCCCTTTTGTTTTCCTTTAGTTCGTGCTACCACAGGTTGTACAAGTGTCGGTGCGTAAAAGTTGCAAAATAAAATTTCTCGTAAACCACTTGCACTAGAATCTTGCAACAAACGCCACTGACATTCTAATTTACCCTACCTTTATTCTGTTGATATAACTAGGCATTGTTCCATTTAAAAAAATTGTATGTTTGCTAAAAAATACACTTTCTCAGTATTATTAAAATCTATTTATACGCTAAATGTACGAACCCTGACTACCAATCAATGCTGTGAAAACTGCACATCAATAGCACTTTCCATTTCTGAAATATTTGCGGTGCAAGTTTTAGTTGATTCACCCTATATATATATATATATATATATATATATATATATAGGATGGAAGTGAAATAGTCCTGCCGACTGGGGGAGGTAGAGAGTGGATGTAGATGAACAAAAACCTCCAACACGTTTTTGTAATTAAATGCACGGTTACCTAGATAATCGCGTTTAAAGGTAGGAGTATTTCGCAACGTGGCGCAACTTGAGTACTCTTGTTTCTACTGACGGTCCCTTGAACTATTCCAACACTTTGTAAAACCATTTACGCAACGTTGGCCATTTATCGAATTCAGATGTTTTGTCGCTGGCGCGCGAGACACCATATAAATTCCGGGAAAATGTCAGGTTATTATTCACTGCACCGTATGTAAACATTAGCTCGAGTTCTACATTCCCACGTAATGACACACATTTTATTTGATATGCTTAAAGACCTGAATATCTGGTATATTCTGTTTGAGAGTCTTATGCCATGGTAAGGTAACGAACTCACGTGGAATTGTTACTGATATTAAACAGTTTTAAGGTTTGTGTACACATAATACCCATGTAGTTAGTTTAAAAGACACTAATTATTACGCAATGCCATATTTCAGTGATATTTATGTGACAATGCAATGTTTGAAATGAAATGAAAACTATTCCAAAGGTTGTGGCGCTCTTATGTGAAACACCTCTTACGTTATTAACACAATTACTCTATGTTGGGTTTAACAATGTGATACTAATAATTACTAAACGTTTAGGAAAGCATAATTTATAATGTGAATTTACTCTCTACTGCAATATACTTAAAGGAAATGTATGTGCAGTTGTGTGTACTTTTGTCCAAACGGGAAGTGTAAGCTTCTATTTAATTTTAATATACCCGTTTTAAAATGGGACATGTTCATGCCAGCACATACATCTAACTACCGTCTAAAAAAATCTGATGTGTTACATTCACATAACTTTCTCTACACCGTCAACATTTCAGTTAATTTCTATTATTTGTATTCTTAAGTTAATCAAGTTAGTTAATATCTGCATAGAAATGATTTCAGCTAAGTGGTTGTTGTGAAGAAAGACATAAATAAGTTGAACTGCAATCTGCAAAAGCAAGTTATGTATATTTCATAATCTTCACAGATGTTTTATTTAACAGGTATTAAACTCTTAACATAAGAAAAACATAATATACTATTGTAGAGTTATTCTTTTGAAATATTAATACATATATGACGATAACTTCCATCATAAAAGAACGATTATGGCTGCAACTGTAACGTTGTTGGTTTCATCATACTGTTGGTATATCCTGGCCACGGACCACTTGTAGACACTTACCCCGGTATTCACCTTGCGAGACTGGGGGAAACCGTGGAAAACCTCAGTCAGGGTACTTGAAAGCTGTTTCAGTGCCCACTCAGATATTGTAGGAATATCATCTTTAACAGTTATAAATATTTTCTGGAGCACGTCTTTATCAGGCAGTAATTGATAAAATTCTAAGCTCTTTGCGAACCTAGTAGATGGACGTGCAGGCTCTATTCGGTATTAGTGTCGTGAACTGGGAATTCTGGCGTATTTCGCTTCTTGAGCCTTCTCTTGTAACCATTCTGTGACAGCAGCAAACCTGCCGAGCAAGGACGGATATTCCAGTCACCTTCACCTAAGGTTGGACCTCATAGCATTCTTAGATTCCGGCTTTTGGTGTCCCCCTCGGTAGCGATAATATGTAACAAAAATCATTATACCATCATTAAAAACTATTTCTAAATGTTTATGTGTTAACAAACTAACCAAATGTTATACGGCGTTGCGCTTTCTACTTCAGTAGATTATGCTTTGTGCATAGAGTAGACAGGCCTTTTTTAAAATCACTGACTTTCACTTCGTATTGTTTCATCCGGCAAAATTGCATATATAGGTTTATGGTCAGAGAAAAGGGTTTCATACACACCAGCAGAAATGTCGATGTTGGAAAATATTATGTCTATCTGAGTATTAAAATTTGTTGTTGAAATGTTCTTATGCAGCTTGCTTATTAAATTAAGTTTATTCAAATAGTTTGAAATATATTTGTTCTTTTGCTCGTAAATGTCGAAATTAAAATCTCCCATTAGTAAGATTTTATTTTCTAAGTTGATGTTCTTTAAAACAATTGTATTTATACTATCTTAAAAGGTATTACTTTTGGCTCCAGGAGACTTGTATCCACAGACTACGTAGTGCTCGTTAATTTGAAATGAAATTAAATCAATATGACCTTCATTATCAGCTCTATTAACGTAATTTACATCCTGAATTTGAAACTCTTTTTTCACATATATGGATATCCCTCGTGAGTTTTTTGAAAATGAAATTCTTAATTTCTCATTGAAACCATCTATGCATAATTTATGTTGAAGTGAGGCTAAAGTTTCACTAAATATTAATATGTCTCCATTACTATACCACTGATCTGACCTTATACAATCTATTTTCTTCGGCAGTGAATTCACGTTCTGATAGATGATTTTTATTCCTCCGCTCTCCCTTAAAGTGTTATAAGACAACTTTAGACGTCTTTCTTGTCTTAATCTATCCATTTCTGCTATTATAGGATCATTGCTTCTAGGAGCCTGAGGAGGTCTAAATTTACCTATAAGGTATAACCCAGACAAAGTGGTCACTCTACTCAAAGCAACATACAGCATTGATCTGCTTATTCTTTTGCATTTTGTCAAGTCAATGCATAGTTCTTTATATGTTTGTCCTTGACTTTTATGGACAGTTAATGCTTCGGCACAGACAACTGGAAACTGTATTCGAATTACCTGTTGTTCCAATTTGTTTGATATATTTAGTATTTGCCTTTTTAAATCTAATGGAGTTAAATTTTGGTTAATATTTTCGTTTTCCATATATGTACATCGTACCATTCTTGCTCTTCGACCCACATGTTCGTCACCAAAGTCTAAGAATATTATATTAGGTTCGCTGGAATTGGGTTTCAAAGCAATTTCTTTGAGTATCCCGCAAGCTCCGTTGACTAAACCATCCTCTACATCTATATTGCTGGTTATCATGTATTTAATACCGATTTTTAACCTCAATTCATGAGGCAGTCCATTAACTTCCGTTAGCTTCTTGTTTTTAACTGCATTCAAAATGCCATTTTTAGCGCTCTCAGATATTGTTCCTATAATAAAGTCTCTTGCTACCGATATATACTCTTCTGCATTATGACTTGTTATTCTCTTTTCATTGTACTCCTGTACATCTACGTTCCTTGTAAATAATCTTATCGCGCTCTCTGGTACTTCATTTGTTTCCACAGTTCTAGAATTTATTAAGGTAATATCGCTAGTGCTTGTTTTTCCAGTGGCTAAATTATTTAAGACTTTCACAAATTCTAGTTCATCTCTTTGCCTCATTATTTCTGTCAATTCATAGAATTCAAACTCATCCCATAGAGGACTTCTGTCAATTAAGGAAGAAAATTCATTTGAAGCAAATTTATAAATTGGAGTGTCCATTACAGGTGGTAGCTGATGGAGGTCGCCGACTGTTATTACCGAAACTCCTCCAAATGAAAGATCAATTCCCATTATCTGTCGCAGCCTGCTATCGACTCTGCTGAACATTCCGCTTCCAACCATGGATATCTCGTCAATAATCAGCAATTTCAGATTAAATAATTTCTCTCTAATAGTATTGGCTAAGTCGCTGGATAGGGCGGGCATGTTGCCTGCAAACTGTGTCACAGGTAAAGCGAAAGCTGTGTGCAATGTGACTCCGTTAATCAAGAAGGCTGCCTTTCCTGAAGGGGCGCATAGCAGTACTACTATTTTATCTTTATCGCCTCCTGGTAAGCTGTCAAAATAGTGCGTTATCACCTGATACACCGCATTTATCACCGTACTTTTTCCTACACCAGCGGAGCCGCTTAGAAATATCCTCATTGGCAGTCTGTTAGTTTTAAAACTGTTTAATACATGCATGACGAATTCTCTCTGCTTTCCGTTTAATTTGTTCAATAATTCAAACATTTTTTCTCGAGATACTCTGCTAGGAATTGTGAATCTGTTTATGTCTTGTTTATCAGCCCCTTCCAAGCCGCCTTGTTGCAAAATGTCCACTTTTTCTATCGGTTCTTCGTTCTGAAGTTCTGCATCGTAAGAACTATCACTTTCAAAAATATTATTCTGAACCGTCTGCAAGGCTTCTTCCAGTGCTTCATCTGTTTTAATAGAAAATTTCTTTCCATTTTTTTCGATTTCTTCAAAGCTAGCGCAATATAATTCGTAGCAATTCTTGCTCTCTATGTCACGAATCTCATCTCTAAATGGTATCAATAATAGCACTTGCTCTCGATAATAATTGTCGGGATCTTGCGCCAGCTTGTATCTCCTGTATCTAATCACTGCAGGCTTTCCTCTTTCTTTTATCGCAGTTTTAGCATTTTCATCATCGTTCATTTCATCAATTATTCTTTTGTAGGGTTTATAATAATTAGCCACGAATTCTGCTAAACACACATGCTCTAAATGTTTTGGACGTCGACAGTACTTCTGTATAACATCTTGCATATAAACGTCTTCTGAATCTGCCGGCAGTTGTTCCAAAGCTCTCCTGTTCTTCAGCATCACCACCCGTTCTTGTGAAGGACTGGTATTTATGAAGATGACCTTCCTGCTGCTCTTTGACATAGGGAGAGAAAGTACACAATAAGCTGCTTCCTGAGCAGACATTAAATTGCTGTTTAAAAACACGTTGGATATTTTGCGCAATTTTTCCTTTAAGCTCTGGTTCCCTGATTCTACATCTTTCGCTGCGTTTCTCAGAAGTTTCGACAATCCAGACTCTACCTTGCTTATATACTTTATGATATAGGTAGCCAGTCCATTCTCTTCCAGAACTAGTTGTATGTCCATGTTAGACTCGAACAAATGCAGCATATCTTTGTTGTAAGCATTAATACCAACTTCTAGGCTAGATCTTTTTAGGAACACACGTGTTTGCTTTAAAGATGATCTTATTGCATTCATGTACTGTATTTCAGTAATGTTAAGTTTTTTTAAAATTTCTTCGAAAGAAATTGATTCTAGCTTTTTATAAAAGTAACACATCAAATTATTTATCTTTTTCAGGCTGTCCTTTATTTCGTTGTTGTTTTCAACTTCTGATAATGGAGTCAAAATAGTGGTCCCAGGCATCATAGGTAAAGGAAAATGAAACCTGCATGACATTTTGTTTTTCCTGCCTTTATAGCAAGTGTGTGTGTGTTTGTGCTTCTGAAGAGCAATGTAAGGATCATGTTCATTGTACTCGCACGTGATATACTTGTCAATAAAATGTATAACTTCTTTGATTGATTCTTGATTTGATGGATTATAACTCGGAGAATCTTTCAACCAGAAAAACATGTGTTCATGGGGGGAGCCTCTCATTTGAAATTCTACCCTCTGATAATAATCCTCAACAACATGCTCATCAAATATACTGTCCTCTGCAGTAAGAAGTTTTAAGAAAGATGAAATCTTATAATCGAAATATCGAGCACACGTAACAGGGTCATTTCTAATCAACAACGTCTTTTCACTGTTACTCATTTCAAGCGCTTCTTTTGGAGTTAACTTCTTATTGTGTTGCATATAGTATAACGATGTAAGCAGTTCGGGCCACCAGCTTTCTGCTGCAGACAGAGTAACAAACCAGGTAGGTTTTCCTAACTGCCTGATCATTGCCATTAAATCCTTCTTCTTCTTCTCCCAGAATGCTGGACTGGATCGGATCTCTTTGGTGAACTGGTAGCCGCTGTCAACTTTAATTAAATTATTGACAAATTCTTGATTTAGTAAATTCCCTGCATTAATGCTAGTCGAGGGTCTTTTAGTTCTCCTCAAGCACATATTCATGTTGGCTACGCATTGTCTTTCTATCTTCTGTTTGGCCATGAACAATAGTCTGCTTGGTGTGGAGGATCTGCGATCAACTCGTCTACATTCAGATTTAGCCCGATCGCTGTATGTAAGG
The DNA here is from genome assembly GCA_030765065.1 of Deroplatys truncata. Lineage (NCBI taxonomy): Eukaryota > Metazoa > Arthropoda > Insecta > Mantodea > Mantidae > Deroplatys > Deroplatys truncata. The sequence continues at coordinate 96,137,804 of CM060984.1, read as the reverse complement.
TATTTTGGCATATTAAAAGCCTGGCCCGCGAATATTTTAGGAAAACAAAGTTCATCAAAGTGTTCTATTAAATGCCAAGCGACTGGTATTTTGTCCTGTCCTGGCGCTATTATCTCTATTGTGTTTCTTCCTATTTTATTTCTGGACATTAAAAGTACCTCTTCTCCTTCGTCGTTTTCACTGTCATGATCTAATGAAATTTCTTCTTCGCTTCTAGTTTCCAAAGAGTTTACCTCTTTAGCTTTGTTATCGACGATAAACTCCATATTTTTTGTGTATTGTTTTTCATACCTCTTTAAGTACATTTCATCTATTTGGATATCATTATTCTTATATAGTGGAGTTTCTTGCAGGTATTTCAATGCATCACAGACGATTGCTGGTCTAATTGTCTCATACATGTAGTACGATTTGTGCAGAATATGCCGTTTTAACTGTAGCTGCATCGTTGCCATATCATCAAACGTTCTGGGTAGAACTTGCAGACACTCGTTAATGTCTATTGGAATATTTACAACTGATCCCTTTACTCCTAACTGTGGATTAAGTGCAAAGGCTTTTAAAGGTCGCATTTGCATAAATGGTATATAAGGACTACATAATCGCTCCTCTAAAGGAGATAGTTTCTTGATACATGCTGGTATATCCACAAATTTCATACCACAACTTGTCGCCATTTTTGGAACTTTTAGTTTCATGATATAATTCTTACAAGTACTACACACATGTAAAGAAGGGTAATTATGTATCCTTTCAAGAAACTCTTCAAAATTGTCGTTACCTTGTTTTCTTTTAATTAGATTCGTGTTTAGTTTACTAATGGAGTGCTCAAAAAACAGACCTTCACAACAACAGCAAACATACTCTGGTACATTTTTTCTGCCTCGGATAAAATTCAATTTTAATCTTGACGAATTGTTATCTGTTTGTACTAATTTGTTATAGATGTATTGTCTTGAACAGAGAATCTCGTTACTTCTTTGCGATAGTTTTAATGATTTATTCTTCATTTTTTCGGTATCTGTGTAGTTTTCATTTGTTCTAATTTGCTTCATATGCTCTTTGTTTTTCTCTCTTTCCATTTCCTTGTAATTTTCGTCTTTTCTTATTTGCTGCATATGATCTTTGTTTCTTTGTCTTTCAGATTCTCTGTATGCTTCGTCTTCTCTGGCTTGCTGCTTATATTCTTTGTTCTTCTTCCTTTCAGATTCCTTGTATTCTTCATTTTCTCTGGCTTGCTGCATATAATCTTTATTTCTCTTCCTTTCAGATTCTTTGTATTCTTCATCTTCTCTGGCTTGCTCCATATACTCTTTATTTCTCTTCCTTTCAGATTTTTTGTATTCTTCATCTTCTCTGGCTTGCTCCATATACTCTTTATTTCTCTTCCTTTCAGATTTTTTGTATTCTTCATCTTCTCTGGCTTGCTCCATATACTCTCTATTTCTCTTCCTTTCAAATTCTTTGTATTCTTCATCTTCTCTGATTTTCTGTTTATTCTGTTTATTTTTCTTCCTTTCAGATTCTTTGTATTCTTCATCTTCTCTGGCTTGCTCCATATATTCTTTATTTCTCTTCCTTTCAGATTTTTTGTATTCTTCATCTTCTCTGACTTTCTGTTTATTCTCTTTATTTTTCTTCCTTTCAGATTCTTTGTATTCTTCATCTTCTCTGGCTTCCTCCATATATCCTTTATTTCTCTTCCTTTCAGATTCTCTGTAATGTTCATTTTTCCTAGCTTGTCGCTTATCCGCTTTATTTCTTTCACGTTCAAATTCATTATATTCTTCATCTTCACGCAATATTTTCATGCTATCTTTTCTCTTTTTCGTGCGCTGTGAATAGGAATGATGCAACTTTCTCTTATTAACTTTTTGATCAATTAATTCCTCACTCACTGTTCTACGTTCTGAACGACCATCGGTCTCGGAACCATTAAACACAAAAGGAACTAATGTGAATGGATCATTAGAATCATTAGCTACGGGAAATTTTTGTATCATTAAATTTAGTAACTCATTTATGTTCTCGAAAGCAAGTGCGATAGCTACACCTTCTGCATCGTACAAACCTTTTGCATTACAGCTGTGTGGGTCAAACAACCAGTACATGGACTTATTCTTAATAACAGCTATAGATTTTAATTGTGCAGTAAACACACCGTAGTGATAGCACTGGAAAAATGTTTTTAACACACTGCCTAAATCCCTCGGTATGATACCTTGTAATGCAAAATTATTTGTTACTGCATTGCAGATTACTTTTACATCATCAATTACAATATCCTGCAGCCAAACCTCATCAGCGCACAAGTAAGGCGGATATGGCATAACACCATCATAATTTGAAATTGATTTTAAGTGCAAATCATTGCCTAAATGAAGAATTTTATCAATTACTTCAGAACTCCAAGTATCAATATTTATTACAGTTGAAAAACATAATGCCATCACCGAGTTGCTTGTGCACTGTGTGTTTTTAACCTCACCAAATATGTTATTGTTTTGGTTCAACGTGCCGGTAATGACTTTGGCTGCTTTCACGGAAAACAACTTCTTAACATTAAAATTAAAACTGGTTCGTTTCCTACTAGGCATTATGAAAAGTCCTAAAACGTAAACCAGTAAACAAAGTACACAAACCAAAATAGAAACACCTGAAATGGTAGTATAACAAATAATATATGAATGAATAAAATGAAACAGCCCTTAAACCGTGGAAACAAAAAACATAAACTAAAATAGGAACACTTAAAATGCTACTATAACGAACAATAAGATATGAATTAATAAAATGAAACGATCTTACCAAATTGGTTCAAATCAGCATTCCTTAGAAGCAATAACCGCTAGAATATTCACAAAATCATAGTAGTTCGTTTATTTCTCAGTATAAACAAGAAGTGCATAGTTACGACATGCGAGAACCGCATTCATATATTTCATTCCTAGCATAGATAAGTTATAATGTATAGATGGTTAACTCAATCCTAAAACATTGGTATCTCTGCATTCAAATATTTCATTCCTTGCATAGATAACTAACAACAAATAGATAGTTAATTCTGTATTAAAGCACTGATCTCGCATAACACTTCGGGCGATCGACTGGCTTCCATTTATTTTCATACGGTAGGTGTAGAAACTTACACAGACTTCGGTGGCTCAATTGCACAAATAGCGTGATATCGTATCTCCATTTCTACTTTTGGTCTACAATATGAAATTGGTTAACTGTTCTCACGTTTACAACCAAATCAAAATACCTGAGGTTTTCTGTTTTTTCTTTCCACTACAAATCTCTAAACCAAACCCAAGTTTGTGATCTGTCTGTAGACCCGAAAACAACTTAAATTGGGTGTTTTCAAAAGATCCACATTTTAGGTGTAGTACATTTTCGTCTATCATTTAACGCTTACCAATTATACAAGATTATATAGAATTCCTTCCGAATGAACAGGATTTTACAGGCTATTGCCAGAAAATTCAAGATATACATTTTATTTGCCATAAAAATGTCTTAAACATATAATACTTTCATAAAAATTGTTAGAGTAAATGGTAAACCGCAAGAGAAACACAAAAGTTTAATACATAAAAATGTAGATCACGTTAAAACGCACAATATATGTCATAAACATTGTTTTTGTAAAGTGAACCATTTTCGAGATATTCCTTGTTATTTCTTTGAATTTTCCGATACTTACATTTTCGTTGTTCATTTTTTTATGTTCTTGACATGCAATGAGAATTACATTTTACACATAGCGACCAGTTCTAAAAGTATTTGACTATCGCTTAAGACCTACTATGATCCCCTTGTTTTGTATTTGCAAGCGCAATATAGAAAAAAAATACAGTAGCCTTTAAGAATTGACATATCTCTTAATAGCTGGTTACTATGTGGAGCACCATTCTCTTTACCACAGATTAATACTCTTTGCATATCCAAGACAAAAAAAATGAATAACGAATTCCCATTTGAGAAAAAGTATATTGGAAAATTTAAGGAAATAACAAGCAATATCTCGAAAATGGTTCACTCAGCGAAAAAAATGTATATGGTATAAATTGTGTATTTTAACGCGAGCTACATTTTTTGTGTTGTAAACTTTTGTCTATCTCTTATGGTTTACCAGTTATGCAAAAGTCGTTCACAATGAAGAATACTTTTGGAGACATTTCCAGAAAATTCAAGATATACATTTTATTTGTCATAAAAGTATCTTAAACATATGATATTTTAATTAAAATCGTTAGAGCCATTTTTGAGAAAATTAAAATTTTCGAAAAATGTTCCATGTAAAGGGTAGTCTGGGTTGGGGGGATTTTCTTGAAAACCTTCGTGTCGCATCTCTGGAAGATACTGAACCTAAATACCAAGTTTGGTGTTTATCCGACTGTTCGTTTTTGAGTTATGCTGTTCACAGACACACAGACACACAGACACACACACACACACACACACACACACACACACAGACACACACACGGACATGTTTCCAAAAATGCTTTTTTTGGATTCAGGGAGTCTCAAAACATGTATTTCCGGTGAAATCTCGGTATCGAATTTTTGGGTGGAATACAATACTTCCCCTACTTACTATACGTAGTAGAGAAAGTAAAAAGGAATCTGTATAACATGATGCAGAAGTTTTTAGCAGCAATTTCGCCAACTCTTACTTCAATATGATTTAACAATAAGCTTATGAGCGCAAAAAAGCTCCAGTCAGTGAAATTTGCAACACTAACGTTACTGATAAAAGTTATGTGCGTGAGTATGTGTGACAGATATCAAAATATTTAAAACAACGTAGATAAATAAAATTAACACTGCCTTTCGTGCCTAATGAACTCCACAGTCACGGACTACTATTATTTACTTGGTAAGTTTAGAAACAAAAAATGGCCATATGCTTTATCACTAGCATTTATTAGCATTTACAAGTATACGAAAACTTTGGAATTAATTTAAAATATCTGAACTTACCTCCAAATTTGAAATAAGAGTTTAGAGGAAATTTTCCATAAGCCCTCAATTATAACTCGCAATTACACTACCTGCATCACGGACCCGCTGGCAAATGGCAACAAATGTGTCTGCACTAGGCACGATCCTGTTAGGAAATCTTTCGAACATAGAGCTGTTGAGCAGATCGAGAATTGCATTGCTTTTCTCCGTAAAAAGAACATGTCCAGATATTAGGACTTGAAAATCGCGGCATAATGTATGTTTTTCTGTAACAAGATTTTCTGTCTTTGTTTTTTATTTATTTGTTTATTTTTATTTATTTATTTTTTTATCCATGTGCCTCCTTTAACTGCTCTGATCTTAGCTTGTGGCTTTGACAAAAAGGCAACTGCATGTGATTAAGCAAACATTCCCCGCGATCTACACCGATATCGGAAGAAAGTAAACGCAGCTGATGCGATCTTGCAGTTTTATTTATGGACGCTCTTTTAATTACTATCATCCTTAGCCTCCCAATCTATATTGGGCGTGAAAGAACGGAATTTTTTTTAGTTCCATTTATACCCCGCCTTTAATTACATTGTTCTTATCGGGGCTACCGGAAATTTTACTAGAGGCTTCTTTAAGGCTTGAGGTTATTTTACGTGCCGTAAATCTACGACACGGGACCACCGACTTTACTTCCCTTCCGAAGGAAGCCATTCTAAATTAAATTAAATGGTACTGTATCATGTATTTCGGACTGACTAAATTTCGCATTTAAGCGAAGTAATTTTTGTATAGGTATTAAACTGTAGTGATTTTCTTTGTATTTTTACCATATATTCTATCCAAGTACGATATTTCTGTGGCAATTTTTCAATAAAAGGTGCTATTGAACTGTAGTAGTTATTCTATATTTTTTTTAATATTTAACTTGCATATGTGCTTTATTTTATATTATTTAAATTCTTCAATAAAGTTTAAAATTGAAATTAATGATTCCGCAGCTTTATTGTTGGTGGTCCGTAAGCGAATAACAACGCTGAAGTTTAGTAAGGGGACGTAAAAAAATTACTCCACAGGGGCGTTACATATCCTAAATGCGGCCTTGATAATACATAACTGATACATGTGAATTCCTAATGCTTGGATAAAGCCACGGAGTTCTTTTTTTCAAAACAGCGCTAACCCTCTTGTTTCAAATATCATATATTTGAGATATTCAGAAATAAATAAAATACTTATCTTAAACGTTTTATAAACAGTCCATGAAGTTCTCCTTAGTTTTATGGGAGTTTGTGTAATTGGGAAAATATAAGAGGCAGACATGATGCAAGAAAAATGCGGATCTCTTTTGAAATATACAATTTATAACAGAAGAGATATGTGACATTCAGCATTTCCAAAATGTTCGCTATTGATCTTTGAATCATCCCCACATTTTAGTCATTACAAATTGAAATGTTAAGTGGCCGTTGTTTTATTTCTCATGAATTCGTGCAAGTAGGTTTTGTAACATCATGACTAGCTTTTTAAAAGGCTGCTGTTTCAACCTCGTGTATGCCTACAAATGTGAATTATGTTTCTTCTGCGAATATTTATCATAACAGGAAGTAAGCAGAAGAATAAATTGTTTAGTGAAAAACAATGGTTACAGAAACTTAAATAATTATTATATACCATACTTTTTAAATGCAAGTCTGTATACATGCTTTTCGCCGTTGTTTCCCAAAGAAACATGAAATGACTGCCATATGAACAAGAATAAAACACCTCTGTGCAGTACACTATAGGAAGCAGATCGATATGGGCGCCTAATAAAAGAGTAGCAGGTGCTAACAATTTTCTTTGCTTCCTTTGCTTTGCTTTTTCCTTCTTTCTTTCTTTTTTAAGCAACAGCTTTCTTCCCAAATTAAAATATAATCGGCACTCAGGATTCAAGTTATTCTGTGGTTTTCCTCAGTCGTCATAACCGTAAATGCCGAGCAGGCACCCTATACTTAGACCTAGAACGTTTCCTTCCAGGCCCTTTTCCAATTATTTGATTTCGTGTATTATCAGAGTCCACGGTCTGTTATGGCGTATAGTAAGAACAGGCGACAAACACTACAAAATATATACCAGGTGATCCACATAAGCCGGTCTGCGTTGAAGTTAGTTTATCCCGGACAGCGCGGATGCCAAAAGGTTTGCCTAAGCAGAACTGTAATGGGGACTCCATACTGACAGATAGGAGACCTTGCTAAATGAAAGACCAATGATTGAAAACAAACACTAACTCTGCTATGACTGGTCTCGTAGCTCAGTCGATAAAGTACCTGCCTGCTGTGTGAGAGGTCCTGGATTCGATTTCCGGCTGGGCTCGAGAAAGTTTTCTTTAATCAAGAAGGATTGTGCCCAGGATTTGGTGTTTGAATGTGAGTGTGGGTGTATTTTATCGGTTATTTAACAACCAATTCGCCTATTGGCAAGTATTCTGGATTGCCGCTGTGCGAAAACTTAACACACATGTTAAGTAATATAATTGCATTACAGTTAATGTAAAATCAGTACAGCTATATGTCAGCAATTGGTGCTATAAGGTTGGCAAGATTAATATATATAATAGGTATATATTTATGTGCCTTTAAACCTACGCTGGAATTAAATAATATTCTATTAGAATATCTTCACAGTAAACATGTTCAAATACCTGTCCGCCTTGGTGGATGCACTGATGTAAGCGCCTCTCAGTATCAGCATGGACATTCTTAGCATTTCTTCTAATACTGAAGCACAGACATGACTTATCCTTTCTTTTAAACTTTCTGGATTTTCTGGTTCCGTTTCATAACCCTGGCTTTGATATATCACTATAAGAAAGAAAGAAAAAAAATTGCATAGGACGATTTCGCTGGCCACCTAATGCAGCCATCATGACCTGTCCACCGTCCGGAATACACATTGTTGAGATTGTCTTTAACTCCTCTAGAATAATGGAATGGTATACCATTGTACTTAAAGCAGTGATTTAGAGCTAACTCAAGTGTGAAGTCTTCTGGAAGGTTGTCGATATTCAGCCCATTCTGGAGGAATTGAAACAAAGTTGCCCAGTATGCTTAAGAGCCAAATTAACTGGCTCAATAATGGCTCTCTGAATGCCGTACCAACGCTAACACCCCACTCAGCTTAGGTATGATGAGATCGTTACCAGTGAGGATCCCAAAATTGGAGATTATATTTGTTTGTTTTGGAGACATTTACGAAATAACATTCATCTTCCCATAAATACCTGCCCGGTGAAAACCGGTTTTTCGTTTATTTTCTTTAAAAGCCTTCTGAAAACAGGTATTCGATTCTGGAAATGGTTCCCATAAACCTGTTGTTGTAAGCACAGTTTGATAGGGATGTTATTTTTCGCTCCTTCAAAATCCGTTGTGTCGAAGACCTTGAAGCAAATTTAATAGTTAAGAAATAATAATGCCTGAATGATCCTTCAGTTCTTAAATCCATCTCTGTACGTCGAATAAGGCAGAAGGCAGACATCACGTTGGAAAACGTTCAGAATCAGCCTTCGAGCCTCAACCACATTTCCGTGCCTCTTCTCATAAATCACAACCATATTCCTGAATTCGTTATTGGTGAATATGTTACCTGTTTGCCTGAATGACCTAGCTCGAATTGCAAGCAGGCGTCCATGCGACGTTTATCAGTATGAAACCATGAAGTAAACATACGCAGACCGTAAGAATCTCCTCAGTGAACTTGCTTCGTACCTGCACTGCCCCTTTGAAAATTAGTGACGCGGTAACTTCTTTTGCAATTATGTATGCGGGAAACATAAAACTGTAAAGAACTGCTTGTTTGGTCCACCTGATTGGAGTATATATATATATATATATATATATATATATATATATATATATATATATTGTGTGTGTGCGCGCGTGCGCGTAGTGAAGAAAAGGAAGAAACAAAAGATTATTCTGTAGTCATTGTATGAGAAATGTGGTCAGAGAAAAATATGACACCAAAACGTTTATTTTGAACCACAGTTTAAAGCAGATCGCTATAATGTTTCAGGTAAAGAACCAAGAATGAAGGAAATAAACGGAAAATATTTTATTTTCTAGACAAGCAGAATCTGCTTGCGTTATTACATTCATTGCGAAAATTCTTCTCTACTTCTCCCGCTTTTTTGTTTCTCTCCCCTCTCTCTTTCTCTTTCTGTCTCTCTACAACTCCAGCTCTCCCCATCTTTCCACTCACTATCACTTCTTTTTCCACTCTCTTCTCTGCTATCGGCTTCACCCTTCTTTCTCCTTTCTGTGCAGCTTACATATTATTTGATGTTCTGAAACCGGATATTAAAACTGCCTTGTCTGGGAGTCTTAATCGTAAATATAAGTAAAAAGTTTAGCAGCACGTAAACTCGCGCCTCATCCTTATGTTTGTTATGCTTTCAGAACTATACTGTTCCTCGTTGTAACTCGTTATAACATGTTAAATATTCATCCTAAGGCAACTTGATGAAAATATTACGCTTACAAAACGCTTAATAATACAATAATAATTATAATGCATATATTTAAAATTTTTAATTATGAAGCTTATTAGAACTCCCCCTTGGGGATAGCAATATGTTATATAGCCTGTTTCTTAGGCTCTAAGTATGTTATGCATTAAGTTTAATAAAAATTGGTTCGGTTCATTCCTGTGTGAAACTTGCACATACATACACATATGTTAAAACGGTGATTTCTGGCTTTAAAGTAGTCCGTTACATACGTTAGTATCAGATATTCACAAATTACCAAACAAATTTTAGTTACTTTAATTATATGCATAGATTTTAAAACATCAATGTTAATAGTCTTATTTATCATGCCACGCTACTTACCTACAATAGTAAGGACTCCGACAAGAAGCCCTATATTTCGTCCCGCTAACATCATTTCTTCCTGACCATTGTTCTTCTGCTTTGTACCAGCCCAAATGCCAACTCCGAGCATTAGAACGAAGAAGAATAGGATTCCGACCAGACCCCATACGAATACCGCCATCCTGGAAACATATTTTTGGTTAATTACTCGTTCATTAATACTTGAGAAATATCCTATATCACTCATTATTGCCTTATGTGTACGACGTCCAATGTGTTCGGAGGTAGAGAATGCTGGAATTCTGTGGTAAGCCTTGGTGTTCCCCCTGGGTTGTTGTGTCACGGAATCTTGATTTTGTTTCCTTTTATTGTCTTCTCTATACTTGGCATCTAAGCCACAAGAAGTATTAAATTCGACCCAAAAATTTGACAGAGATTTCAATAAATACAAGTTTTGAGGTCTCCTTAATCCAAAGAAAGATTTAAATCAATCTGATGCATTAACTTCACATGAATGGTTATTGTTTGTTTTTATATACCTATCTTCTATTCTTATAAAAACGTAGTTTTCTGTAAGGTTCATGTTGATCGAGGCAAACGTTTCCAGAAATAGTTGCATTACACATTTTGTTGTAGGTATGTACAAGGGGGAATACAAGAGGCTGAAGTGATAATCGGATCTTTTAAAAGTGGGTCGCTGTGTGCTGACTTTAAAATTCCACACTGGCATCACGAGAAACAAATGAACGGTAACTTAGCACTTCAAAACTGTATCATTGGAAAATTCAGACCAATAGATACAAATATCTTGGAACTAGCTAATGACATATTTGGCCTAAGTTTTGCCTTTTAATGATATATACATTTTTGGGTGGTAAGTTTTAGTTTATCTCTTATGCTTTGTCAGTAACATATAGTTATACAAATTTACTCAGGCTGATTATAACTTCACAGACTAGCCACATAAAATTTAAAAAATATATATTGTATTAGTTATACAGTGAAAACTTAAACATGTGGTGCGAAGTATTTTAATCAAAATCGTTAGGCCCATTTTTAATAAAATAAGGTATTCCATGTAGGGAGTATTTTCTTGGAAATCTTCGTTGTGTGATCCTTGGAAGATGCTGAATCCAAATAGCAAGTTTGGTGTTCATCCGACTTTTCGTTTTTGAATAATGCTGATCAATAGGCATATTCACTCACAGATATAAATGCCAGAGCGGACATTTTTCTAAAAATAATTTAATTCCGGTGTGGGGCAAAACCTAAAAATATGTATTTATATATCTATAATTATATTTTTGTGTGTTTTAATTGCACCATTTTACTGCTCACTCCAACCAAATAGAGCGAGGTTTTGTACCTGGAACAACTAACTTCGTATAGAACAATGTGGAACGTCAGCTTAAAGAGATTATTGTCTTCTTTAACAATATGGGCATTTGATTGCAAGGTTTGTTTAGTTATGCAACAGAAAAAGTATTGTAACAAGCTCCTGAAACTCTTATGTAACCAATACTAAAATAGGAGTAAACATGGTCTGTAAACTCTCGCAGAAAAATGCCGTTTGAACAGTGCCCTCCGTAGTTTGCTCAACAAAAAATTATTATGGTATTAACTTGCATTAATCTCATATTTAAAAGAGCAAATTTTAACTTCTATATCTTAAATGAAGATCTTATTTATAGCGTACAGCTTAAACACAGAAAATTTTTAAATCTAGATGATTAAAACAAATACCATGTGTGTGTGTGCAGAAACGTTAACCTAGATAATCTAATATAACGAAAACGGACTGTTCACACTTACTGACACCATATCCTATTTCATACCATCAAAAGCTTGTTTCAACTCCTGTACAGTAGGTAATGTTTACACCGAAAACATATGGCGCAAGGTGGATTGGGCGAGGTGACCTAGTAGCATGGAATCGGCATTCACCCGAACTGACACCTTTTCACTCCCCCCCCCCTCTGGGATGGCATAAAGGAAACAGCTTACGTCACGCCAGTTGAAAATGAACACATGTTAACACAATGCACAATGGCTGCCGCAGAAATCATTCAAACTAATCCTGGGATCTTCTGAAGAACGCACCGATCTTTGCTGAGTCGCTTTGTTACTTGCCACGATGTCAATGGTTCGGTGTTTGAACATTTGTTAAGATGTGGTGTACATTAATCTATACACACACTTAATAATAACAAAACAATTCTGTCATTTCAGAAATAATATATTATTTTCAAGTTGGCGCAAGTAGCGCCGTAACTAGCTTCTGGGAACCCCGGTTCCTATCCTTAAAATACTTTATTTCAAACATGCTTTTCTTCCGCAACCTATACAGCCATAAACATTAAATTGATTGTTTTATTCTTTCCATCGAAAATTCTCATTTTGAGATCTCCTGACCCCAAATAAAGGAATAGTACGAGGGATGTTTTCTAAAGTAGGGTCCGTTATGCAATAAAATAAGATCTACTGAATATTTTGATTAACTATTTTTTTTCCAATGTATATGCCTTAAGCTTTCTATCCGCGCAGTTCACGACCAATTAAATTCTTGTGGTTCTTCCCATTAGAAGTTCGCCGCCAGTCCATAAAACAACTGTACAGTTTCTGAGATGCATTTTTCTGCATCTAAGATTCCATAGCAGAAGAATTTGCGTTATTGGTAACGTTGGCTTCAGGAGGGGGGATTCCAACTAGCAATCGGGAAGTCAAATCTTTATCACAGAGTAGCAAAAGAAAACAATTGTGAATCTGCAAGTTAACGTGATGTTAGCCAAAAACAGTCGACTCATTATGTCCTCTAATAAGCTTTCGTCCATGTACCGCAAATGTCCCCTAAGAGCTAATTTTCAATACAGAAAAATTTAACTCCAGAAACAGCTACACGTTTCCTAGATACGTAGCGGAAGTCTGTGATGAGGTTCCAAAAAACTTCTGCTAAGACAAAATGCTCGAAAACATTGATAACTGGTGGAAAAGTAGTGTACGCTTCGAAGGCTTAAGTAAAAAATAAACTATCGAAAAATATTAAGTAGTTGGTACTCTATTAAAATGCGGACCTTACTTTTAAAATATCCGTCGTATAAAAACAGAGTCATCTAAGTATTTGAAGAAAAACTAAAAAATCTGACGTAACACACTTTCACGACTTTCTCGTAGCTTTCAGATTCACCTTATATAGTATAGTATTCATATAAAATGATTCCGCTTTCCACGTTACGTTATTCGCTATGCATTTTTGCTTAAAATGACCTCAAGTTAAATATTAAGTGCTTAGTTAGAAACAGCATTCAAATGTTTATATAAAAAGCGCCGTGAAATAAATTCGCAACTCATAATAACGAGTTCTTGTTAAGGAAAAGATAAAAAGAAAGATAAAGAACATTTGGAAGTTCCACCAGACGCACTCGCATATATGAACATTTGAACTTATACCATGGAATATATTGGAAACAGCTAACGCTACAAAACAAATTACTTGATACAGTTGCGTGTTTTAATTAGCTGCAATTTTACGACACGAAGTTTTGGCATATTTCTTATGGTTTCCCAGTAACACAATATTATAGAAAATTAATTTAGAATGAAGAGAACTTCACAGAGTATTCACGGAAATTTTACGATATACGTTTAGTTCACATTAAATACCTTAAATATGTTATCTTTTAATAAAAAGAACACTGAGAGCCGTTTAATAAAAATAATACTGAGAGCAGTTTTTTGGGAAAGTAAGAGCTAACGAATATTTTCCATGTAGACTTGTGTGGGACAAAATTCGTGAAAATCCTCTTTTCTTATTCTTTGATGGATGCTGAACTTAAATACGAAGTTTGGTATTAATCCGAATTTTCGTTTTGGAGTAGGCTATGATGTCTCTCTCTCTCGCTCTCTCTCTCTCTCTCTCTCGCTCTCTCTAGCACGTGGTGCTTTTTTCCAAAAACGCTGTTTTAGGTTTCAACTTACCGGAAAGCACGCATTTTTCGAAATCCTCATATCGAATTTTTGGCTGGAATATAATATTTGCTCTATTTACGGTACCTTAAACTAAAAAGAAGACCCTTATGCATTACATTCACATGACTTTCTCTACCTATTCAACAAACTATTATCACAAAAGTTTATTCTTCTATCTATTTCATGTTCATCGAGATAAGCATTTGCAGAAATTGTTTTATTGCATATTTCCTTGTAGGTTCAGAGGAATTAGGGAAATACTGTAGGCTTTAAGCGAAAGTCAAATCTTTTTAAGAACTGGTCGCTATGTGATAGCTTTGAAATTGATGTGATGGCTTGAAATCTCTGGCCAAGAGAAAAAAAATTTATCATGTGTTTCATTCACATGACTTTCTCCACCCATTTTCCAACAAACTATTCTTACTAAAGCTTATTCTTCTATCTACTTTATGTTAATCGAAACAAACGTTTGTAGCAATGGTGCAATTGTAAGTACAATGGGAATAGGGGAATGCAGTAGGTTTATAGGTGATTCACAAAAACCGAGAAAGGTAACCAGAACGACAAATTTGAAATACATGTATTCTAATGGGAGTGTTCTCAATCAACGGAAAGCTTTCCCGGGTCCCGGGAACGGGAAAGAAGACTTGGCCAAGTTTTAACTTTCTCGATCCATATTGTGCATATTCGACTCTTCACTAGCCGCTAGTGCTCTCTATAGTCGCAGGCTGGACACATGAAACTGGAAGAAATTAGCAGTATAATGTGCTTCCTAACCTCAGATCCTAAAACCCGCAGATCCAGTGAGCGTTGGTTCTTCTAGTGAAAAAATCATCTGTGGTTTGTTTATACGCAACTTAAAACCGGATATTGCTTCAAAAACAATAGCAAAAGCTACAAATAACAGCAAAAAAGGTGTAAATTAACAACGAATAACAAACAACTTTAAAATACGCCATTAAACAAAGGAATGAAAGCTTGGTATGACTAGAGAAATCGGAAATGTAATGGATCTGTAGCAAAATCGAATTTCAACTTTGTGATCCATATGATCATCGATATGCATTCCGGTTTTCGTTATTGGGCTATTGTGAACCAAAATCTTGTATGTTGCATTGTTTCCCGTTCTCGTTTCGGTTTTGGTTACCGCTCTCGGGCTATTGTGAACTAGCCTTAAGCGATAGTCAAATATTTTAAGAGCTGGTTGCTATGTGATAGCTGTGAAATTGTCTTCTCTTTGCATGACAAGGAGAAGGAAATGAATAACGACTTCCCATATGAGAAAAGAATAAGTATATGAAAATGCAAACCAATAACAAGAAATATCTCTGAAATGGTTAACTCCACAAAAAAATTATATAAACATAAATTGTTTGCTCTAAAGAGATCCACATTTTTGTGTAGTGATATTTTGTCTATCTCTTGCGGTTTACCGGTTATGCAGAAGTCATTCAGAATGAAGACGACTTTAGAGGCTATATTCCCAGATAATTCAATATATAATTTCATTTGTATAACAAATATCTTAAACATGTAGTATTTTAATCAAAATCATTAGTAATGTTTATAACAAATTTCGAAAAATTTTCTATGTAAAGGGTAGTTTGAGTTGGGGAGATTTTCTTTAAAATCTTCGTGTCGCATCTTTGAAGAAACTGAATAAAGCTGCCAAGTTTCGTATTTAACCGATTTTTCTTTTTTGAGTTATGCTACTCACAGCCACACCCCCCACACACACTGTATAGAGACGAGCCTTTTTCTAAAAATGCTTTCTTGGAGTTCGGAGGACCTCAAAAAATTTTGGGTGGAATACGAGTAGAATCCCTACTTTTGGTAGCACAATAAGCCCAAAGCTTAAATGCGTCCGGAGCAATGTCGGAAATTTGTATCAACAACTACTTACATACTACTGTGAGTACGTAGTAGAGAAAGTACAAATGAAAGTTGAGTAAGAATCAAATTTCACACTTAAACTTGAATTTTGCAAGACGAAGATCTGCAAGCAATTCCACTACCGCAGTCACCGTATGTAGAAAGTTTCCAGTTTTGTTTGTTTGTTTGTTGTGTGTTTGTTTGTTCTGTAGTGAGTGGTGGATAAGAAGAATGAAGATTTGGTTATAGATATATTTAAATTGAATGACTGTAAATTGAAGTATAAATGTTAATTTAATAATAATAATAATAATAATAATAATAATAATAATAATAGGATACAGTGTTACATATATAATTTTTGTTTAGATTAAACATTTTAAATGTTAACTTATTGAATAAAAATATAAATAGGATATATGATGATTAATGAATGAAATAAGATTTATATATGTATAAAGTTTATAAATTTATTGTGTCCAGGTTATTAAATTAAAATAATTTGATGTAGTGTATTTGTGTTTAAATATAGATATTTCAGCATTAAATAGTAAATGGGAATATAGATATGAAATGTTTTAAATAACTTTAAAAGGGAATAAATAACAGGATTTTAGGATTATTTATGTAAAGGCATGTAGTTATAGATAGTAGGAAAGGAAAATATAAATTATAAAATAAATGTGATATAAAAATTATAAATTTAAGTATATATATGAATATAAATAAGGTAGATGATTCTAATTTTTTTTGTAATTTAAAGGAAATTAATAAATAAAATGTAAATGAAGGAAATATTGTTAATTGGTGTATAATTATTTTAGTATGAAGGTATAAATTTAAAAATGCAATTAAATTTGTAAATTATAGTTATAATAATGTATTAAGTAAGTTTTTTAAATATTAATTTAACTGCATAATAGAAAAAATAACTTATTTAAGCTAGAAGATTTTAGTCAATAGTACTGGATACCAGTATGTAACCGCTGGACACCAGTGGAGTAGTTTCTAGCTTTGCAGTAAGTTTTGTTAGTTAAGTAGCTGAATACCAGTAGCTTTTATGCTGGTTACCAGTATTAGTATAGGTTTATAGATTTTGTAATTATTACTTATTTACGCCGTTACTATCTATTATTCATTTTCCTTACTTATGTTTTCTATTTTATGTTTTTTTTTGTTTGTAGTTAGGTAGTATCCATAACTACTATAAAATGAATGTAAGAATTGAAAAATTCGATTCAATGATTAGAAAATTTGGATATATGGTCCAGTATAGTAACCGAGATGCCAGGGTTGAGTAATCAGATTTTATTTTTATTTATTTATTTTTTTTCTGAAAAACTGCCTGGCGATCTTAACTAACACGCTGCCCTGCGTGAGAGACAGCTACCCCTTATTCGCTAACTTAAAACCTACCTAAAGCTAGGCCACCTCTCAATACGATCATGAGAAACGAGATATGACAGAGCACAGTCAAACATAAAACATATAATTTAATATTTATTTAAATAGTCGTAAGCATCGAATGAGGTGGCGCTGTGGTAAAGTACGCGACTCGCTTCGGGAGGTTCGGGGTTCGATCCCCGGGCGCCTGCCCACTCTGACCCATGTGTTTTTCGTGATCTCCCCGGGTCGGCAGGCGAATGCTGGGGTGATTAATCTTATACCACGCTTTCCTGCCCCTCATTCCTTGACCCAACATCTTCCTTGCCATCTGTTTCAGGGTTGAGGACCAGGTGACGGTGTTCGGCAGGTTGTGGTTGGGCGGTGTCTGTGCGCTCTGTAGAGGTTTCTTCCCTGGCGTTGCTGCGGAACTGCTCAGTTAGGATCTGCCTCTGGATGCTCTCTGGCGAGGTCCCTTAAGGGCTTATGGGGCAGCGTAGGATGCGTTCGATCTGGAAACGTCAGGGACCCCGTCCATTCTTGCGCCCGTCGACATCCGAATTTGGTCGCCCTTCGAGTCTCTGCCCTCATCACTCCCCCATGGGGTCACAGTAGAGCAAAAAGAGCCGTTGTTGCCTACTTGCGGTGCTTTGCCCCGGTTTCGGAGGCACCTCCGTTCGTTCGTACCTTTACCTTTAACACTTGTAAGCTGATTAAAAACTACAAACATGCACATCAAACCTTGTCTTGTGAGACGTCACAGATGTCACCAACAATCTTGTGGAGCAGCCGTCCCGTAAGACCAAACACGACAAAGAGACCGGGAAAATAAAACTCTTGGTTTAAATAGACAGCCATGTAATAGGGCGGGGCTGTTCTCAGTGACTATTCAGCCAATCACCTACTGCTTCGAATTTGTGAATCCCAGACATGACAAGGAACGCCACTAAAGTAATAATTAGTTTTTCCTCAACATGCCAGCTATGACAAACACCTAATGCTAAAGTGCAGGACCTAACCTGCGACATCATCTTATATCTGAGATACTGCTATGATGAATAAACTTTGTATAACGAATTCTTTGATTTTGCGATGAAATGAGAAAAATCGGAACTGTTTCATTCACACGAATTTCTTTATCCATTGTCGTTTATTTTTATATAGCTTCTATAAACTATTCTTTGCGCATATCCGTGGTGTGGGGGTTTCTCCCTCACATTCAAGGATCCCGAGTTCGAATCTCGGTTAGGGCGACTTATCCGGATAAAGCTTTTTCTGGGTTTTTTCCTTATCTTGAAAATATTAATGTCGGTAATTTTAAGCTCTATGGACCCCAGACCATTCTGAGCATCAGTTCACCCATTTCATTCATTCATCGTTCGATCTTTACCCGGTTAAAGGACCTTAAAATAGAAAGAATGAAAGAAATAACTATTTTTACCAAAGCTTATTTACTATCCACTTCGTGTTTATCGAAATAAACCTTTGCAGAAATAGTTTCCTTACACATTCCGTTGATGGGACAAGGGATGTAGACGAAACTGAATCGATAGCTAGTCAGATGTTTAAAACCCGGATCGTTATAGGCTAGCCTTGAAATTTTGAACTCTTTCCATGACATTGTGAGAGACAGCTGAATAGTGACAGCACTTTAAAATATCTGATAAGTTACATGCACGTGACTTTCTCTATAGTTTATAAGTGGCTATACAAACTAATCTTACGAACGCTTATTTTTACATCTACTTCATTTTAATCGAGATAAACCTTTCGTTATATATACAAGGGGAGTAGCGATAGTCAAATGTTTTAGAACTGAAGCTATACGCTAGCCGTAAACTTCCATATGCTTTCCATGACATTGCGAGAAACAGCTGAAAAGCAACGACTTTAAAGGAATGACCAAGTAATGAAAATTCGAAGCATAGATAATGAATATCTCGGAACGTGCTTATGCCACAAAGAAAGTTATTTGAAATAAACTGTGACTTTTAAAGAGTTCTACATTTTGTGTGCAGTACGTTATCGCTTAAGTTTACCAGTTATACAAGACTACAAAATTCCTTCCGAATGAAAGGACTTCACAGGCTATTTCTAAAACATTCAAGCTATATATTTTATTTGACATGTAAATATATATTTATGTGTTCTTCCTCACTTCATGGATTAGGCCCTTTGCCCGTTTTGAATGTTTAGTATATGGTATTTTAATCAAAATCTCAGATCCATTTTTTAGAAGATCAAAAAATTTCGAAAAATGTTCCATGTACAGGAATTTGGGGGGGGGGAGTTGTTCAAAATCTTCGTATCGCATCTTTAGAAGACACTAAACTTAAATGCCAAGTTTGGTATTTATTCCGCTATTCAAAAACACAGACACGTGCGCCAGGACCTTTTTCTAAAAATGCTCTTTTTTGGGTTCAGGAGACCTCAAAACATATATTTTCGGTGAAATCTCGACATAGAATTTTTGGGCGGAATACAATGTACTTCTTCTACTTATTATACACAGTAGAGAAAGTAAAAAATCATTCATAAGTCCAGACCAATAATAACGGGCATCTCGGAAATGGCTAATACCATAAGAACCTTATTTGAAATAAACTGTGTGCTTTAAAGAGTTCTACATTTTTATGTAGTATTTTTGTCTATCTCTTAATGGTTTACCAGTTATACAAAATTATACAGAACTCCTTCAGAATGCAGAGTGTTTTATGGCTTCTTCTAGATAATTCAGGATATATATTTTATTTATCATGTAAATAGCTTACAATTATTATATTTTAAGCAAATCGTTAAAGCTATTTTTGAGAAAATCCAAATTTCGAAAAATATTTCAAGTAAAGGGCAATTTGGGGTAAGTCATTTTCTTGAAAATCTTCGTGTCGCGCTTTGAAATATACTGAACCTTTGTGGGCATATACCTAATAGAATAACGTATTGAAAATTACTGGAATAACTAATAATGTAAAATAATATTGAGAAATAGCTTTACTGTAGAATAACTTGTACCACATACTATATTTAACGAGAAAGCAAGCATGTAAGGAAAATTGCAATTAACAACCAGCGCTAGAGACCAGGGTAAAGTCCACATACAACTAATGCACACAGGGTTTAGGCAAAGTCAAAGAAAATAGAGAGAGGGGTCCGAGATTAAATTGAGATAGAGCTAGTGGCCCAATTCCAGGAAGTCAGGGGATTTGAAAAAATATAAAGAGAAACCGAGAGTTGTAGAGTGAGATGGATATAGTGGGTTTTACCAGAGAAGTCAAAGGGAAGCTTGACTTCAAAAACTTGGAGCAGTTTATATTCATAGCACGGTAAGTAGACAACCAATGAGAATAGTTGTTACATAAAGGCGCGAAATCTAGCGTCATAGTAGAACATAAAAGGGAAAGAAGGTTTCAAGTTTGGCGGCACTTCGCTTTAAGTCTTCGCTGAGGCAACATCTACCAGAGGAATTCCCACAGAAGCAGGAAGAAGCAGCCCCCAGTGGATATGGCTCGGCATTGCCGTAGTATTTATACCAAGGCCAATGGCTTGACATCGCCGCGGTAGCAATACCAAAGCCTCCGCATAGCCTGTAAGTATTGTGCTTTATCCGAGTAAGGACCGGTTGTACGAACTCGGAATACCCTATCAAGGGTATAAATGTGGCGACGAGTTGCACGACGCAGTTTTATTCCTTAGATAGCTATTCGACTGTTTGCAGATTTAAAACTAATGTTGGCTATATTGCAAGTCGTTCATGGCCAGCTTGATACGTAATCACTACCTTGTTTTGCTGAAACTTGTATAGCAATTGGCATTGTTTCACAAACAACTACTCCTAAACTATTATTATTATTGTTGTTGCTGTTACTTTTGAACTGTTTGCGGTACTGTGAAATAATTATGAATGCTTCCAAGTATGTTAGGCAGCAAAATTATCATTTTACAACTACATTATAAAAAATACATGAACAGATGCTGTGACTTGTTGCGATAGGATAAGGGTATTTGAGTGTATAGCCTTACATTTTGTGCAAAGCTGCAGCTTGTGCTGATATTATACCAGTTTACGGTATCTTTCGTTTTCTATGCTCAAAACAGCTAATGCGCTTAATCTGGCATGTCATTTGTATTCCTTAAAATAACTTTTTAATCCGAGTTTTGAAAACTTATATTTTAACTATTTTAACGTCACTGTCAACTTACGATATAACTGAATTGCTGCACGGAGATCAAGTACCTAAACTATTTGCTAAGCAGGTATTACTAACCAACAGTAATTGGTTACTACAATTAGGATATTAGGGAAACACTCCCATTACAGTTCGCATTTTTGTTATGGCAATACTTAAGTGCAACAGCTAGAAATTATCAATGAAAGCGATGACGTCAAGAACATTATTTTTCACTAGCCGTGTTTTGCATTCGACCAAAACTTGTTTCTAATGACATCCAGCTGCTTTGCGTCGTACCCAGACAAGCGACAATGATAAATGTGAGTTTATCTCTGCATTAGTTTAAAGTAAACCTACTTTGTAAATGCTAACAAATTATGATTTTGCTCTCAAATAATTTAAACTTAATATTATGTTAAAATATGGTTGCTCTGAAGGCCTCTACTAATATTATCACCGGCACCTCCTCCTCACATCGCGATCATTAGCTGCACCGTTGTTAAACATACACATAACCTCCAAATACTGAGTATCACACAGAATATTCACATTGTGACTACGTTACATTTTGAATTGTGTTTTTGTGCTTTATGAAGTAACCAATCCTTTGTATATCGTCGATATCTTAACCCCACTCTTTACATCGTTACGTCTCGTAGTAGTGAATTGCTATACTGTAGGCATTTTGTGTTTAACTTGGGTAGTACTTAACTTCACTGTTTCCATAAAACTAGTATTTTGCTGATAATATTCTAGGTACCTTATACTTCTTTAAATAGTAACTTTATTTGATCTATCTACTTATGTTCTAATTAACCATCAAGTTATCTCAGGGCGATATCCTTTCTCAACTTAAATCTCATTGCCGTCGTATTCATTTATCGAACCACCTCTATAAAGTATTACGTTAAGATTTCTGGTTCTCAAAAATATAAGAAAATTCATCATTTATACCGGACAAAATTTTGTCCAGTGTCCAAGCAGCCATTTTCCTTTTTATACTCTATTCTAAGTTGAACGACATATCCCGCATAGAATCACGGAATAAGTTATTCCATGATTATTCTCTTGGTAGCCTCTAGTCTGATGTCGTACAACACAATTTAGCGCCTAACCATGGAATAACGTTTAACAGAGGTTTATTTTGAGTTCGTACAACTGGCCCTAAGGGAAATATGGCCATAGCGAGCAGTTGAAAGACTTGGTTAAGCGCCTCTTTGAGGTCCGGTCCTCTATACCCCGTGGTTTTTAGCGCTCCCAACTCCAACGACACCTCTAGCTCCAGCCACAACAGACACCAACTGGCGAGATGCAGCCCAAAGAGGGTACCGCATCTCTCCACAGGACGAACGCACTCCAACACTCACCAGCGCCACAAACACCTCCGACCATTACCTACGCCGACTCGCCGCCATTGAAGAAGGACTCCAGGATCTCCACGTCACCACCGCCGCGCTCTCCACCGCCCTCAACATCACCACCAGATGTCCACAGCGATCAGACTCCGCAGACTCAACAACCAGTGGCCTGGGCCATGTCATCGCCTTCCCGTCACAGACTTCACCACCTCGTGCCCCAACAGTTCAACTGGAAGAGCTTATGGGCACTATTGCAGGTCTCACCAACCTGGTAAGCCTCCTGATCCCTAAGACGGCCGATTGGACTCCGATACTTGAGGATCTGAAGAGTGGTCAGGAAAGCTACGGAACTTTCTTCTCACCCAAGCACGATATTGGAAACATATATACCATAGGCAAACTTGAGATCACCCAACACGCAGGGAATTTCAATAAATAAAATGCATCTAAATCCCATCCAATCCCTTTCATTCCTCAGGGGGGCAGTCAGGAACTGCTCATGGCTGTCTCCCTGACATCTCTACACCCGCTGCCAGTACTATAAGCTGGCACCATTTTCCTCACTTCCGGGGTGCTACACGCGGAACCCCAATACCTTCTCCCCACTCCCCTCTTCGCCACGTCCAAATCCATCCTAATCCCGATACTCAAAAAAAAATTCCGGAATTTTCTTCTACTATCTCTCTCTTCCTCTTTTTAGGTTAAGCTCCCTTTCTCTCTGTAAATCATACTACAGTTTACACTCTCTCTCTTTCACACACACACACACACATACACACACACGTTTACACATCTAACTAACCACACAATGGCAGAAAACTCCAAGGTAACCACTTCTTCTTCGACTGAAAATTAAATTGAGTTTTATTTATGGACGCTCTTTAACTACTATGGTCCTTAGCGTCCCATTCTATATTGGGCGTGAAAGACCGGACATTTTGCTCAGAGGCCTCTTCGACTGAGACGACCACCATGACACTACGCAGCAACCCTCTAAATCCTCTACCAACAAAACCAAAACCACGAATCCTAACACGAAACTCACCCAGAAATTTCCAACGCCTAAGAAACCTGTTCCTACTACTCCAGACTCACCGGTAGTCAGCACCTCGACCGATACACAAGATCCGACACGGACACAGACAAGGAGAGTGCCTATTCAACTCCACCCACAGATGTACATAATTCAAAGAGGTCAGACTTTGCGCCGGTCTTTATACACAAAAGCCAAGCAACACACATACACCCCCTCAGACGAGACTTCGACAAATACCTGTACACCAATACACCATCACTACCGCACGAAACTCCGTGACTGCAATCAAAATGCCCCGCTTGAGTGACTACCAAAAATTGGTAGAATACCTCAAGTCAAAAGGCGTACAGTTTTATCTACTCCAAACCCCCAGGATAGGAGTGTTAGGTTTGTAATTAAAGACCTGTAAGCCGAGCTCACCGGAGACAAAGTTAAATAAGGCCTGGTACACCTAGGGATAACGGCGCTCAGAGCTGTACATATGCGCAAAAGCAACTGGCGTCGCACCCCCTGTCAATGTACCTCATCGAGGTGGCAGATACCTAGGAGAATAGTAGAATTTTAGATCTCACTTACCTGGCACACTTTAGTGTTAGGGTAGAAAATTATAAGACCGATCCCGAGCCTAAACTATGTACAAAATGTTAGCAATTCTGGTATTTACAGAGAGAATGTAGGTCCCCCAACTACGTCTGCGC
Source organism: Deroplatys truncata (assembly GCA_030765065.1). NCBI lineage: Eukaryota > Metazoa > Arthropoda > Insecta > Mantodea > Mantidae > Deroplatys > Deroplatys truncata. Next base: position 96,113,508 of record CM060984.1, on the reverse strand, counting down.
CAAGTGTTCAGGGCCACACCCCTCAGGAATGTGCTGCGCTCCGCCTGCGGAACGGAACTGCGTGTAATGCGGCCAGAGGGATCACGGTGCAACTTGGCGCGATTGCATCGCTTACTACGCAGTAGCTATGATAACCGTGCCGTCAAACCGCGTGCAGCCTCAAAAGACCCCCATAGAATGTAGGCAGGACACCGAGGAGCCATGAGAGGCTGCCGCTAGGTACAGTGCAGAAATGCACAAGGCAGGGTGGCTCACCAGGGACAAGAAAGGCCGAACGCAACCAGTCCCAGGCTGAGCACCCTGCGCCTGAAGACCCCCGTCTTGTCACCGAGAAGAGTCCATCAAGGAATAAGCTACCCCTCCAGAGAAAAACAGCACACAAATCACTCAAACAGCAAAATCCACTAGGAAGGCAGGAGGGCCTCACCCTCCTTCCCAAAAGTCGCTCGCCCTCCGCGGCCAGGGTATAAGACAAATGATAAATCCAGGCACGGAAATGGGAAAATAAATGCATCTCATTGGAAGGCCCAAATGACTATCTCCGTGAATTTCCATGAGGGACAGTTAGAAAGGCCCGCACACATTATCGATCAAGGGATTGACTCACTTTTGACGCTACATTTCCTCACGGAACTCATTACCAGTCTTTGCACCCACTGCCATGGCTAGATCCGATAAAATTCGCACAATGTTCTGGAATTGGCGAGGAGTAAGCAGGAAACGTAAAGATTTAGCGGACTTTCTTCGGGGTAACTCAGTTCAAATTACATTACTTAATGAAACCCACTTGGGAAACATAGACCGTTTTTCGATCCCAGGGTACGCAGTTTATAGCACAGACCGAGATCGAAGGGGAAGGGGGACAACAATAGTCGTTCAAACTAATATTAGGCATCGTGAAATACATGTACCAGATTAAATCGTCTAGAAGCCACAGCTATTAAAATATACTCATTTAACACTGAAATTGCACTAGTATCGGTCTATAATCCTCCGGGAGACGTAGAAAAGGACGTAGACAAAATTATGAATATAGGTGCAAAGATCATAGCGGATGAGGATTATAACTGTAAACATCTGTTATGGCACACTATAAACCCGCACTAAATCCGCAAGGTACAAATTGCAGAACTACATTAACAATATAAACTTTCTCATATCAGGGTCAGAACAGCCTACTCATATCCTGCACAATAATACCTCACATGCCTAACGTTCTGGATATTGCCATAATGAGGAACAATTCGTTTGATGTAGAATTTAGCGCTTTTAAATGAACTAGCGTCCTAATGGAAGTTACACTGCCGATAGCTTTTGAAGCGGAACCTCCTAGGTTAAATTACAATCAAGTAGATTGGGAGGAATTAAAAACACGGTCGAGCACTATCTCCCTAATTTTAGAAGTAAATTCTCCAAAATCACCAGACAAAGCTATTGATAAATTAGAGTTAGCAATAAACTTAGCGACAAATGTGTACCGCTTAAATACAAGCCTACAATAAACCTACCCAACAGACATCAAAATATTGCATCATAATCGCAACAGGGCAAAGGACTCAAATGGAAAGAACTCAAAATCCCACTCATCAACAAGAATACATCGAGGTTAGGAACGAGACAAACGCCCGAACGAGGAAGTGTGAGGAATTAATGGTACCAAACTCTTGAACATCTCAATCTGCAAACAAACTCGATTTGGTAAATAGAGAAATGCCTAACGCGCGCAAAAACAAGCATACCACCTCTAATTAATAACCTTAATAACACGATAGCTGAACCCCTCAGGCTAAAGCGGAGATCCTTGCTTCGATCCTTGAAGACACCTTCAGGCCCAACCCTGCAGTGGAACAAGCTAATCAAGATCAAATACAAGAAACAGAACGGAATAAACGAAACAGACTATTCGATCACGCTAAAAACTAATGTAGGTAAATAAGTTGGATCATCGCTCATCTGCGGGGAGCGCTACTGCTCCTAGCCAAAATATTCAACTACTTCCTTGATGAAGGTAGATTTCCGCCACAATGGAAAGTGGCAAAAATCATAATGCTCCCGAAACGTAAGAAAAGTCTATCATTACCTGCCAGCTAGGCCAATTAGCCTATTAAGCACAATCGGGAAGGTATTAGAAAAAGTAATCCTAAAAAGAATAAATTCGCACATTGTAAAGAACAATATTCTAGTCCCAGAGCAGTATGGATTTAAATCACAACACTCAACAACGCTTCAAATCTTACGATTAACCGAACTAATCACCAAAGGATAGAATACAAATAAATCAACGGGTGCCATATTCTTATATATTGAACGGCTTTTGATAAAGTATGGCGTACGGGCCTCATTCATAAGCTCAAGTCATACAAATTTTCGGACTCTGTGATCGCCCTTATCAAAGATTACATTAGCGAACGTTCAGTTCCGAGCAACGGTGGAGGATTCCTACTCCTCCCTCAGGCCTATCAGGGCGGTAGTTCCACAAGAAAGTGTTCTCGGACCGACACTCTTCAATCTGTACATTAATGACATGTCCCAACTCGCGCATACGGAAAAATACATATACGCAGAAGATACGCCGCTAGTAGCGCAGTCCATACAACCCAGGATATCACAACTAGGTTACAGAACGCCCTAAATGAGCTTAAGCCATTGTATAAAGTAAGTACTAACAACTGCCAGTCAATTTTTACCGAAAGAGTGCAACACAGACTACCTAGGCATGCGCAACCGCGCTTGACAAACAACGGCGAGAGAACAGAGTGGAGGAACCAGGTAACCTATCTAGGCGTCAGTATAGACCAAGGTTTCACCTGGAAGGAACACATAAATGGCGTAAGATCAAAGGCCAATGGCCGGCTAAACAAGCTCTACCGTATCATAAACATTAATAGCCAACTTCAATTAAATATGGGACCTCGCGATATGTAAGACGTTAATAAGATCCATAATGACATGCAGCCCAGTTTGGGATTATCCTGCAAGGTCACACCTGCACAGGCTAAAAAAAACCTTCAAAACAGATAATTAGAATTATGGTGAGCTCCGGCTTATCTCGTACACGAGAAGCTAAAGCTACACTAAATGGAAGAATTCATTAAGCCACAAAGCCTTGACTTATACACCATAAAGCGCAAAAATTTCATCCCTCTTATTCGCGATTTAGGTACTTACAACAATGACAGAGATAAACCCAATAGACCTCTATCGCTATCGCTAGAAATACTGACTGGGGGAACCAAAGATTAATATCCAAGAATACTTAGACTCTCCTATACGAACGTAACTAGATATAATACAAACTAACCATTGCATGGCCACACTGTCTAACTGGACTACAGTGGCCCTTGAAGTCTTTGCTGTTTAGAGTCAAGGGGTCCCGGGTGGAAGGGCACCTAGTCTAGTCTAGTGCTGCCGCGCCACTATTGGGTAACCTGCTTAGGTAGACGGGCACTCAAAATCCGACCAAGGCAAAATAAATGGTATATAATTAATAAACACTAAATTATTTCTAAATACCCTATAATGCTAATTACTGACACAGCTCAACGTCAAGGAAACACTAAACATTATTGTTAGGCTATTTATACCAATCACTACAAATGACGCAGCTCTCAGCCAAGCCATAATATAATAATGCCTAAATAATTCATTGTCTCAGGATGATGCCAGACCTCAAGGCACCAACGTAGGATAGAACGACGACAGCATCGTATGCTATTCGAAAATGCCTGAGGTCCAAGCAGCTAACCCACTCAATGTTTATTTGTTAATACTAATGACTTTGTCCATTTATGTTCCAGGACAGCAAACCAATACCAAAATAATAGTGATTAAATGGATGACGTCTCCATTCGAAAGCGCGTCACATCGCCTCCTTTAATTACTCGCTCCGAATTCCCAAGGGCGTAAGTAGGGCCTCGGCTATGCTTGCGTCCTGGATCTTACCTCACCTGGCTTAGGATCATTGGAACAGCCAATATACCCGCTCCTCGAATGCACAGGTGCAATAGCAGCATTTCTGCATTTCCTCACTTTCTTTCTCGTTGTCTTTCTTCATTTTTCCTTCCGGTGAAGGAGTTCTTTTAGTGGGTATGGCCATCTACTGGCGAGCCCCACACTCTCAGTCTCTGCCTCTCATCGGGACTGAGGTTAGCACGTAACTTGTGTTTTTCTCCTACACTCGAAAAAAAAAGTTTGGCACTCACTACATAGAAGTCTTGGTGATTGTAAGTGATGTACTACATGTGAAGTCAGGCGGAAGATGTGTGCTTGTATATGTGGGTAATATCGTGTGACACAGTTAGATAAGTCCATGTAATAATTCACAGTAGCGTGAAGATTAAATATACAGGTTTTATATAATTTTAGTGTTAAGCAGAGGAAAGCTGCTAGCCACTTCAATGGGCATTATAATTTAATAAATTAAGCTGTTTAAGGGAAATTCAGTGTGTTATTTGCTTTCAACCTACATAATCCTGAGAAGTATCAATTATCTAGGATAGAAATTTCTCCTCAGCTTTACGACAAGCAGTCCGGCAGAGAACTTCAAGGGAACTTCGGAGATCCGAGACAGCATCAAGGTGAATAGCACGTGATATTCACATGCGAGCTCTTCCATCTCCGCTACACCTTGTAACGGGAAGTATTCAATTACGTTAAATTTAGAAGCATCATAGAAATTAAACAAATAAATAAAGAAATGATTTATAAGAACGAAGGTAAGAAAATTATAAAAGAAATTATAAGTATGTGAAGAAAACAAAAAATTTAAATTTATATAGAATCACGATAAGATAGTAATAATAATAATAATAATAATAATAATAATAATAATAATAATAATAATAATAAAGTCAGGCAACTATGACAAAGCTTTTTGTTTCAGGGGTTTCAAACATGCATTTCCAGTAAAATCTCGATATCGAATTTTTGGATGAAATGCAATATATTCCCTACCTAGTAGATACGTTCAAGAGAAAGTAATAAACAATAATAAGAATATGAAATATGGATATACAGAAGAATGTAGCGCATAAAGATAAGAATGAAACTGTTTTAGAACGCATGAGGGAAGGGAGAACGTTCCTGAAACTGAGTAGGGAAAGGACAAGAATTGGCTGGGACAACGGAGGAGAAAAGAACTGCTTGCTAAGAGATGTAGTGAAAGAAATAGTGAATGTGAAAAAAGGTTCGGGGTAGAGGAAGTTACCAGACAATGTTAAGATAAATTGCTCATATGCAATTTAAGGGAAAGCGAACAAAAGATTTCAGTGAAGGACCTGAGGTTAGGCAGAAAATTATCAATGATGAATTATTCTGCACTACAGGGTGATTTATGAAGAACTGACACACTTATTTTTTTAATTATTATGTTCGAAATTCACTCAATGGCCCAATTTTAGCACCAAATTAAGCAGAATGTTCTGGAGGTTTCGATTGCCTGTCACTGGATGCGCAGATGTTCATATTTTATTCGTAATTGTTAGTTTTATTGTCGGCAACTGTTTTTGAGATTTTGTTCTAGTCAACGTGAAAATGGAGCACACATTAAATGAACGACTCTTCCTTGTAAAGCAATACAATTACAGCTACTCAAAGCGCATACCAGAGAGAATTTGGTGTTCGGAATCCTCCCCAAAGAAACACAATACTGGGACTGGTAAACAAATTGGAAACAACTGGATCTCTGGTGAGTGAAAAAGGCAAAACTCGTTCATCCAGGCTTCCCAGGTTGTTGTTGATGTAAGAGCACGACTGGATCAGTCGTCCAAAAAATCATTAAGACGTTTGTCGCAGAAGACAGGGTACAGCTACTCAATGTGTCAAGAGAGCTGTGAAAAGTGCAGGCCTAAAGCTGTATAGGATTACGGTTGTCCGTCAATTACAGAAACCAGATAAGGATAGATGACTAAATTATTGCCGTTGGTTTCAGGCGTTCATTGTCAAAATCCTGCCATATTGTTCATCACATGGTTCACAGATGAAGCATGGTTCCATTTATCCAATTATGTGAACTCAAATACCTCATGCTATTGGGCCAGCAAAAATCCACATGTTATTTATGAAGCACCTATGTACCCGGTTAAAATCGGAGTTTGGTGCGCAATATCCACACAGAGAATAGTGGGACCAATTTTTTTGAAAACAATGTGAACACTGCAGAGTACCGACGGATTTTCATGAAGTTTGCTGAGTAACTAGACGATAGAGAGCTGAGTCAAGGATATTTTCTGCAGGACGGCGCTACATGCTATACATCAAATGAATCCATGGCACTAATTACAAGTTTCTTTGACGATCGGATAATTTCTAAGAACCTCTGGCCACCGAGATTTCCGCCGAACTTTTTTCTATGGGTTTACTTAAAAGACAGGATTTATGCCATATGTCCGCAGACATTGGACGATCTGAAGCACAACATTACACAGGAGATTCAAGCTATTGACAACAGAGTCCTCCAAGGAGTGGCCAGTAACATAGAACGACGTGTTGAGTTGTGCCTTATGCAGGATAGAGGGCATTTTCAACATTTGCTATCGAGGTAAATAATCTCTCAAAATTTCTCTGCGTTTCAGGTATAATAAGTTGTGGCTAGCATAACTCGTTTTGAAACAATTAAAGAAATAAATGTGCCAGTTCTTCATAAATCAGCCTGTATATAATATTTATAATAGATTCCTTTCCACCTTGTATATGTTTCTTGTGGCACAATCTTAGAGAACAACAATTCCACGCAGCAGATGATGATATGTGGACAGAAGCAGAACATTAGCAGATGGTGGTGATATGCCTAAGGTGAAACTCGCTAATGACACTTTTTGTCTATGCAAGTGAACTTTCGAACATTAACTACCGGCATGTACCAGGTTCACTGTCCGCATTCTTGAGATACGACACGTTGTACTTCTCTGATGTAAAAGAAGAAAGGACCATTCCTTCCAGCCAGGATTGCTGTTTAAAGACTGCTTGAGACATTAAAAAGGCTCTTTTAACTCTGTGTTTGTCAAGGTTGTTAGTAGCTTTCGGACTTTTATTATATAACATCAAAGGTGTATTATTTGCAAAGACATTTTTTTTCTATTTACTTTAAGTTTACGTCGCTTTAACTACGTGGTATTATCGCGATCTGTTAGGAGATCCCTAGTGGCTCGGTGTGTGGCGGACAGCCTTTTATATCGCATCTCACGCTTAAAAGATAGTACAAGTTAAATAGGGCGCACTGTTGCTACATGTACTATACGTACGCTCGTAAATTTGACGCCCAACTGCGATCGATCTACCAATTTAATGCCATCTTGTGAATGATACAACACCGAACAGTAAAATACATGCACTGCTACTTAAGGCAATTGTGAGACATTTAATTTTCACCTGCACTTTGTCTCCTTTTTATATGTTTAGTACTTCGAAACACGATTTTACAGTCATAAAAATATATATTATGAAATAAATATGGGGATATAAAACGATAACATTTATAATTTGGTAGGGTTTACCCTACCAAATTCCACTGTTTACTGTTGATAAAATTATATTCAAGTGTGGAAAGTTGTCAAACAGCAAATAATGAACGATGCACTACACTCGCTTTGTGCTGTTCCATTATATTACGTTAACCTTGCTGTTTTTATTTCCCCCATTCGTTTTTGCATTCTTTTTTATGGGTCCTTAGAGGACTATTCATTGGTTCCTATTTTATCCTATACGCTACTGTTCCTGAACACAGGTAACCTTCGATTTTTTATTTTACTGCCTTACTAACATTCGTCTTACTTGAATGATAATCTAACACATTCATTACTACTCTTCTTAGATTATCAACATTTCGTCTCTTCCCAGCTTCTCCCTTCATAACTGTAAATAATTACGTAACATTTATAACGTACGTAACACTTCGCATATAAACGTACCCACTTCCTTATAATCGATGTTAAGCTTTAATGACTTCTACGTCGCGTTGGTCTGTTAGCTGAATAGATGGATGACTTTTGTTTGTCATACACGATGAATGCAAGAAGTGACAGGATTCCGGTTTATTTTTAAAAATCTGATGTGTTACACTCACATGACTTTCTCTACTCTTGTACAAACTATTTTTACAAACGTTTATTCTCTACCTACTTCATGTTAATCGAGATAAACGTTTGCAGCCTCTATCTTATAGCTAATTTTCTTGTAGACGTAAGGGGAATATGTATTTACAAGGGCAATATAGAAATACAGTAGCCTTTAAGCACATACATATCCCTTAATAGCTGGTTGCTAGGTGCAGCACCATTCCCTTTCCCACAGATTAATACTCTTTGCATTACAAAGACAAAAAAAATGAATAACGACTTCCCATTTGAGAAAATAAGCATTGAAAAATTTAAGGGAATAACAAGCAATATCTCGAAAATGGATCACTCAACAAAAAAAATGTATATGACATAAATTGTGTATTTTAACGCGATGTACATTTTTTGTGTAGTAACATTTTGTCTATCTCTTATGGTTTACCAGTTATGCAAAAGTTTTCACAATGAAGAATACTTTTGGAGACATTCCCAGAAAATTCAAGATATACATTTTATTTGTCATGAAAATATCGTAAACATATGATGTTTTAATCAAAATCATTAGAGCCATTTTTGGGAAAATTAAAATTTTCGAAAAATCTTCCATGTAAAGTGTAATCTAGGGTGGGGGGATTTTCTTGAAAACCTTCGTGTCGCATCTCTAGAAGATACTGAACCTAAATACCAAGTTTGGTGTTTATCCGACTGTTCGTTTCTGAGTTATGCTGTTCACAGACAGACACACAGACACAGACAGACACACAGACACACACACGGACATGTTTCCAAAAACGCTTTTTTTTATTCAGGGGGTCTCAAAACATATATTTCCGGTGAAATCTCGGTATCGAATTTTTGGGTGGAATACAATACTTCCCCTACTTACTATACGTAGTAGAAAATGTAAAAATGTCTCCAAATCCCACAACATTTTCTCTCGCTAGGTCCCCGTGAAAAACCTCATAACAAAAAGTTTTTCGCTGGTTGACTTTTCAGCTGCATAGTCATGGAATTTCCGGGAAATACTTAATTTAAAAAATTATAACGTTTATCTTATTAAAGGTAGAGAATTAAAGCTGGGCATATATCAGCAGACTAGTTTACTCTAGCTAAGAAAAATATATTGTTTCATTCTACCCTTTAGCTGTGTGATAAGCTAGAAACAGCAAATATCGGACTGAAAAACTCGTTTACTTTAGAAATTTGTACCCATAAAAAGCCAAAAAGGCTCAAAAATAATGTAACCTGGCAGAGAAAAATATTCTGCATAGGATAATGCGTTCAAAGCTGAAATTTATAATAAATGAATATTACAGCATGTTATTGCTTATTAGCAACTTGGCGACAGCGCGAGAGTAGAAAAGGACGAAGCTAATGGCAACATGCATGCATTAGAAGGAGACAAAGGTATTCCATTTACCTCCATACTTCTTTTAAGTTTGAGACAAGTTTATAATCGTTCCATCCTTAGAACCCAACTTGATGTAAACAACTAAACACATGACGTCATTCGTGGGAATCCACAACACCCTAACATACAGTACCTTAAATACGAGGGCTGATCAACAAAGACTGAGACTGTTTTTTTTTCACAGATGTTTATTACTCCAATTCAATGTTTACATGATCTTTTTCAACGTAGTCCCCTCCTACTTCAATGCACTTTTTATAGAGTCTCTGCCAGTCCTTGAACACGTGCTGCAGACCATTCTTTGTCAGGTCCTTGAGAATCGCCTCACTTTTCTTGAGCACTGCTTCAGAGTTCTCAAATCGAATACCCCTAAGCTTTGCCTTTAGTGATGGGAATAAAAAAAGTCACAGGGTGCAAGATCGGGGCTATAAGGTGGATGTGGTACACAGGTAATGTTGAATCGAGCCAGAAACTACATGACTTGATTTGCGACGTGAGGCCGTGCATTGTCAAGATGAAGTCGCCACCCAGTCCGAGAAAGCTCTGGTCGTTTCTTTGCAATGTGCTTCCTCAGTGTAGCCAATACTGACGTGTAGTATGCTGCTGTAATAGTAGTGTGAGGGGGAACTGCATGCTGGTAAATCATTCCATTACAGTCAAAAAATGTGATCACCATCAATTTCCCTGCAGATGGAACAACTTTTGCCTTTTTTGGTGTTGGAGAACCTGGCGATTTCCACACTGTGCTGGCTTGTTTTTCTTCAGGATCATAATGATGCAGCCATGACTCATCACCGGTGATAATCGATTTAAAAAATGCATCACCTCCATTGTCTGGTATGCGAAATGCACGTAGGGTCTACAAAATAGAGCATTACTACCAACCTACCAATACGAGAATTGCTGCCGCCTACCAACATTATACCTAAAAACCCGCTCTTTTCAAATATTTATGTTACAGATACGAAACTATCACGGAAGCTATAGGAAAAAATCAATCTCAGTCTTTGTTGATCAGCCCTCGTATGTGCGATTATCTGTGAGTTTTCAAGAAGTATATGCTAGTCAAACGTAGTTCGAAACGTTTAATTAATATGACATATTAAATAATATGAATAGTAAAACTAAAGAAGGTTGTAGCTTCCGGTTCATTCTGCATGGTGTCGTCTACCACTCTTCTTCATACATACGATAATAATGAACAGTTTATTCCTCACAACTGAACCGGACACAAGGTTAACGGGAAGGGATACAAAATGTTTTGTTTACATTAAGTCCACCTCTAAGGCTGGGGCTTCATCCCACTAACATAACCTTGCTTCGTTATGTGTCCACAGAGACCGTTTGTAAGGACGCTGTACCGCTGTCGCAGTCAACGTTTCCCCAGTCGGCTACAAAGCGAACGGAAATCTTTGAAGCCTGACCATAAACCCATCAGTAAACGATTAGTAGGGTCTACCCATCCCTCAAATACAATGCGTGGTCCTTTCTTTAGCTCCACCAAAGCAAAGCGTTGTTGCAATGTCATTTCTGTTGTCACTTCGGTTTCAGTACGTTTTAGCAGCTGTGACAGTTAAGCTTATATCTTACTTCTTTAGAGAAGTTATATAGTGTTTTACTTAGTGCAATTTTGTATGTTTAGCAGTGTTTAATAGTTATTAGCATTTAATAGTTTAATTAAACGAACCAAGTTGCTGACCCTCCGGCCGCACCAACAAATGACTCGGGAGTACCAGTAGTGCCAAGACCACGAAGAAAGGGGGCTATAAAAGCTTTGAATGAGCAAAGCCAGATTTTTGTGTGTAATGTTCACGAACATGTAGAAAAGAACCCTCTACGTGGAAGATGTTTGCTATTGTTTTGAATTTCTCAAAAACAGCTATAACGGTTTTTAGTAAAATACCGCATGTTTAAGATAGTTGCATAAAAAATAAAATTTGTATCTTGAATTTTATGTTCTGGGAATAACTTGTAAATTCTTCCTCGTTCTCAACTTTTTGTATAACTGGTACACCGTAAGAGATAGGCAAAATCTTACTGTGCGTAAAATGCAGTCTCAGTAAAGGACACATTTTAGGTCAAATTATGTTAATCATTCCCGGGAAAATCTTTGTTATTGGTTTGAATTTTGAAATATAAGTTGGAAGTCATGCTAAGAGCATGGAATTTCAAAGTCATCATCGGGTTTTTAAAAATCTGACTATCGCTTTGGCCTACGAATCCTTATATTTACAATGAAATGTGCAATGAAATTTTATCTCGTTTAAGAAGAAGTAGATAGAAGAATAAGCTTTTGTAAAAGTAATTTGTAGAAGAGTGAATAGAGATAATCATGTGAATATAACACATAAGATTTCTGTTTTATTTTCTTTCTTTTGCCTTCCGTATTTTTACTTATCCTGTATTTTATAATAAAGCTATTCATTTAAGTAAACAGAAGCTGCCATGTTTATTAATCTTACATCTTAAACAATACACAACCTCTTCTTATATTAGCTTTATATTAATAAAAACATTGTTGTGAAGCAATTTATCATGTTTTCAAAGCTACGTAAAAAAGCACCTATCTTCCAAGAGTAATACAAAGACCTGCGTTCGCTTTACGTTTTTCACCTGCTTCTTCTTTTTTAATTTTACATATTTACTGTTTTTGTTTACATCTTCTGGAACTTGGTTTTTCTAACATTCTGTGGTTGCAGGACAAACAAAATGAAAAATACTTTCACCATAGCTCCACGCACATAATTACAGTAAGCAAAACTGCAAACATGCAACCCTTATTTATAAAAATTAACTTTTAGGTTAAATAGCATAATCAAAAATGAGGCGTTGCTTTGGGAGTAAGAATTCTTTTCAAAATAAATTCATATTTATGTATTTTAATTATTTAATGATAGTCCAACAATGTATAGTTCATTCGGAACATGTTTCTAAGTTTCTCTCGGATATATTAAAATGCATTTGCATTCTTGTAGCGTAGTATATTAGTTCAGGTCATCCTCAGTTATATTTTAAAGCGTTTGTAACATAAATATAATCATTATACGATGCATAGTTGTTTACTGCATTTGTGTATAAAGCAAGCAGACAAACTGCATGATTGTATTCTGTACATATGGAAATCAGCTACAAAGTTTTGCTTTTAAATACTATTTTTAACTGTGGCAACAACGCGCATGTGCACATGGATGTCACTAACATGTTTATGATGTTTGTGGTTAGGGAGGGTAGGGAAAAGTGTTTGGCTACTGCACAAATGCCGCCACTTGGGGATCCTTAGAATGCGACGACCTTAGGTGCTATTAGGGTACCGTCCAGCCAGGACCCTCTAGAATGAGAGGGTTCAGCCTACCTGCTTTCATTATCTGTGGATAAATGGCAGAGCATTCACTATTACCGTCTATTTTATTACTCTCTCTACTACCTATAGTAAGTAGGGGAAGTATTGTATTCCACCCAAAAATTAGATACCGAGATTTCACCGGAAATACATGTTATGAGACCCCCTGAATCCAAAAAAAGCATTTTTGGAAACATGCCCGTGTCTGTGTCTGTGTGTCTGTCTATCTGTGTGTCTGTCTGTGAACAGCATAACTCAGAAATGAACAGTCGGATAAACACCAAACTTGGTATTTAGGGTCAGTAACTTCCAGAGATGCGACACGAAGGTTTTCAAGAAAATCCCCCACCCGAGATTACCCTTTACATGGAAGATTTTTCGAAAATTTTAATTTTCTCAAAAATGACTAACGATTTTGATTAAAATATCGTATGTTTAAGATATTTTCATGACAAATAAAATTTATACCTTGAATTTTCTGGGAATGTCTCCAAAAGTGTTCATGTGAACGACTTTTGGAAAACTGGTAAACCATAAGAGATAGACAACATTTTACTACACAAAAATTGTAGATATCGTTAAAATACACAATTTATGTCATACATTTTTTTTGTTGAGTGAACCATTTTCGAGATATTGCTTGTTATTCCCTTAAATTTTTCAATACTATTTTCTCAAATGGGAATTCGTTATTCATTTTTTTTGTCTTGGATATGCAAAGAGTATTAATCTGTGGCAAAGGAAATGGTGCTGCACCTAGCAACCAGCTATTAAGAGATATGTATATGCTTAAAGGCTACTGTATTTCTATATTGACCTTGCAAATATATATTCCCCTTACATCTACAAGAAAATTAGCAATAAGATAGAGTCTGCAAATGTTTATCTCGATTAACATGAAGTAGATGGAGAATAAGCGTTTGTAAAAGTAGTTTGTACAAGAGTAGAGAAAGTCATGTGAGTATAACACATCAGATTTTTTTAGTATTGTTTTAGACTAAGGTGGCAGTTTGGATCGTGGTATTAAGTACTCAATTCGTATTTACCATGGCGACTGAGGGAAACCAGAAAACAAAATAAACAAAAAACAAATAATAAGTCAGATTGATCGCCCTCGAGATTTGAACCCGAGGTCTCCCTAATGCGGACGATAGTTTATACTGCCTGAGCCATCCCGCTCGGTAAGCACATTCTTCCTCTCCTAAATCGTTTTTAAGATACTTAACATATAAATCTGTAAAGCTGCAATTTAGATGACTGTCTCATACAAACAAAGATTTAAGGGAAAGCTTTTGGAATGCTTGTAATGTCGCATTTTTTCTGCGACAGAACAAACTTTACATAAAATATGTTTTTCAAGATGGAGAAGATATAAAACAACAGCTTGATGGCCATCAACATTTGTGACTACCTTACATATTACCCAGCTAGATGAAACCGAGGAATGTGTGCGACTCGCATTCGGGAGGTCCCGTGTTCGATTACCGGCGACTGTCACTCTGGCTCATGGGTTTCTCGTGTCTCCCCGGGTCGGCAGGCGAATGTTGAGGTGGTTTCTCCTCTACCACGACTCTCCTGCCCCTCATTTCCTGTATCCATCATCTCCTTTATCTGTTTTAGGGTTGTAGGACCAGGCGACGGTGTTCGGCGCGTTGCGGCTGGACAGTGGATGGGCACTTTATAGAGTTTCTTCCCTGGCGTCTCTATGGGACTGCTCAGTTAAGACCCGCCTCCGAGTGCACCCCACCAGGGAACCCCCAGGGATTAGGAGGCTTGTGGGTGGCTCCGGGCGGCATCGGTGCGTTCGATCTGGAAACTTTAGTGACCCGTCCGTGCTTGCACCCGTCGTCATCCGGATCTGGTTCCCTCGGGTCTCTCCCCTTATCCTTCCCTGCTAGGGGTCACGGTAGAAGCAAAAGGGGCCGTTGCGAGCTACTTGCGCGCTCTGCCCAGGTTGCTGGTGCCCTTCTGTCCATACTTTTACCTTTACTTTTCGTATTAGTTTACTCACAGTTGCTTACGTCGCGCTTTAGTATTCTACTACCAAGGTTTCTACGATAATGGTTGTAGTACTTTTTGGGAGAGGGGACATGCAAAACGTTTAAACTTCTTGTAATGAAACATAAGTGACATGATAACAAGAATTATAATGAATATTCAGTTCCTAGTCGAAAAAGCAACTGGCCACTGATAATTTTCGTTTCGGGAAAAACACAACAATTTACTGCGCTTCCGAAGGTCTGTTATTCACGTGTCTCCAGCAAAGCAGTGACATGTACAAGGAGCTTCACCTCGTCGTTAATACAATCTGATGTGAAGGATAACGAAAACAGAGAGATTTTTAAAATATTTTTGCAAGTCTTAATAATGAATTACTTTATAATTTTTTTCAGGCGGTAACGTCTGTGGATGCATTCGGGAGGTCCCGGGTTCGATTTCCGGGCAACCGCCCACCCTGACACGTGGTGGAGTGCTTTCTTTCATTCCCCGAATTTTCTGTCCCTCCATTGCCTTCCATTAATCATTTCATTCACCTTCACCCGCTTGGTCCGTTTCAGGGTTGGAAGTGTCGGTGATGGTGTTTCGGTGCAGCATGGCAGGGAAAAGGATGCTCTCTGAACTTTCTCCGTTTCTCGGTCTTCGGTTGGTTGCCGGGGTATAAGGACCGCCTCCTGAGAGGGTGCGTTGGACCCTGTGTGGGGCGGGTTCCCCGGTTTGCCTTCCGGGACGTCTCAATCTGGAAACTGTAGGGATCCTGCCATTGTTGTCACGTCAATCCTGGTTCCGGCCGTCCGGTGTCTCCCTTCACCTCATCCCTCCCTCCCTCCCAGGGGTACTCCTCATGGAGCATCGGTACGATATCCTCATTCCTGGATCGGTGCCGAATCTCTTCCACTTCACAATCCAATCCAACCCAAAAGGTAGAGGAAGCATTATATTCCAACAAATTCTATATCGAGATTTCACCAGGAATACACGTTTTGAGGCCTCCTAAATACAAAAATAATGTAGAAGAAAAGGTCCCCGCGCGCGGTGCGTACATGTGTTTGTGTGTCTGTGTGTGTGTGTGTGTGTGTGCGCGCGCGCGCTTCTTTAAACAGCATAACTCGGAAAGGAATAAACCAAACCAAACTAGGTATTTAGGTTCAGTATTTTTCAACGACGCGATTAGGTTTCTAAGAAATACCCGTTACCCCAAACTACTCTTTACATGGGAAATTGTCCGTTAATTTCAATTTTCTCAAAAATGGCCCTAACAGTTTTTTTAAAACACTATATACTTAAGATATTTGCATGACTCATAAAATATACATCTTATATTTTCTGGATTTAACTTGGGAAATTCGCTTCTTTCTGAATGAATTTTGTATAATTTGGTATAACTGGTAAACCACAAGAAAGAGTAAACACTTTATACACGAAGAATGTAGATATCTTAAAATGCACAATTTTATGTCTAATACATTTTTTGTGGCATAACCGTTTCCGAGATATTCTGTTGCTATTGGTTTGGATTTTCAAATACTTTATTTTAAACTTTCTATCCTCGGCGCTAAGTCGGCTTTCGTTTCATTCTTTCTTTTTTTTTCTCGTGATCATGCAAAGAGTGGAATCTCAAAGCTAGCACGTTATAGCGACCCGCTTTTCAAAGATTTGGCTAAGCTTCAACCTGCTGTATCCGTCTTATATCTACTTCGAAATGTATAATAAAAGCATTTCTGTAAACGTTTATCTGGATTAACATGAAGTAGACAGAAAAAGATAGTTTTTTAAAAACTGTTTGTAGAAAATATTTCTTTATCTTGGATTTAATTAGATAAAATAAAACCTAAACGAATCACGATCATGTGTAAGAGACTGCTATCTAAGAATTACGAAATGAAAAGCTATGATTTTGAATAATAATAATAATAATAATAATAATAATAATAATAATAATAATAATAATAATGGAGATTGTGTCCTGAAGTTTTTTCGAGATGGAACTCTGGTATTACTTTCTCTAAGACTACAACCCTATAGTATGCAAAGTTTCGCACACTGTCCTAAAAATTAATATTAATGCATTTCAATGTGCTACTATAGAAGTTATATTTCTAAAAGCGCTAACCATGTAAGCTATAGTTTCTTCTTCTTCTTCTTCACATTACTGCCATCAGCTGTTGAGAATACTGGTAGAAGAATGGATAAATTATGTTAAATCCAATAAGAGCTGAAATGAGACCCAGGTACAGAAGTAGATTTCTCAGACAGTGGTTTTTTACTTTCTCTATTACTTTCTCTATAATGTAATAAACCTGAGTTGAAATATTTATCCGGAGAAAAAGATAATTAGCGCGTTCTGTTAACGAAAATCATTAGTAACAGCCGAGTATAGAACACATTAGCTTAAAGATGCTTGGACTGCAGTGAGGGTTAAGTTCAGTACGTTTGAAAAATCACGTAGGCAGAAATTCTGTAAATTAGAAAGGTAATAAAATTCTGAGATTCGAGGAGGTACCGCATAGCCACAGCTTCAGATAGGCATACGTAGAATTTTAAAATTGAACGCGTATGAAGGAACGTTGGTAGATGTAGCGATAGGTAGGCGGAGCTTAAGTTAAGAAAAGGGCGTCCACTTAATCAAAGAACATTCGTGCACACACTCGTGCATACATTCACGATATATTCGTGACTCTCCTAAAATTCTTGACTCCCGTGTGACTTACTCTCGTGTGTAATTTTTAAGTTGTGTGACGCATATGAAGGCCCCGGTTTAGAAAGATTTAGCTGCTACTGAGAGGGATCATTCCGAGCAACATGTCTGCGACTTACGGAAATTGACGCTTTGCTTAATTATTGTTAAGGAGGTAATTAATTCGTAAATTCAACAGTCGGCGACTGTTCTCAAACTGAACATTTTAGTCAACGTTAAAAATTTATCAGCTAAATAAACTGGTGTTATCCTTTCAAAAAACATTGACGCATACCCTGAGATAAATAACTCATAGCTATATCACTAAGCAGGTGGCACACGAGACAACGCAGAACGAGCTACGAGATGACATCATAAGACTCATCAACAAAGTAGGTAACATTAGATGTCATCAACGAAAGGTACGGCTTTAAAATAGAGGAAGTATTGTGTTCCATCCGAAAATTCTGCTAAAATATTTAATCGGAAATGCGTGTTTTGAGGTCCATTTGAATAATAATAATAATAATAATAATAATAATAATAATAATAATAATAATAATGTTTTAGAAAAAGATTTGCGCGTGTGTGTCTGAACAGCATAGCTCTCATAACGACAAGTTGGATAAATGCCAACCTTGGTAGGCCTGCCTCTGTAGTGTGGGGGCAGCGTGTCTGCCTCACACTCAAGAGGTCCCTAGTTCAAATCTCGGATAGGCTGAGTTACCCAGATAAGATTTTTCCGGGGTTTTGCCTTATCCTGTAAATACGAATATCGAGTAACTCTAAGCTCTAGGGACCCCGCGCCCATTTGAGCATCATTTCATTAATTCATCGTTCGATAGGAGGAGTTAACATTCAAGTCATCCCCCAAAAAATCTTCCAAAGTTGCTGTGATGCTATAAAGGTAGCTTGAGAATTAGGTCGCTACAGTGAAGTGGTAGCGAATTAGGCTGACCTAATAACCAGGTAGTGAAAGGGTGGGGCAATGCAACACAGGGATTTTCAGGAAAATCACCCCCTCTCCAAACTATCCTTTACATAACAAATCGTTCTAGTTTTTCATTTTCAAAATTGTCTCCAATAATTTTGATTAAAATACCACATGTTTAAGATATCTGTATAACAAATAAAGTGTGCACCTTGCATTTTCTGAGAATTAACCTGTGAAGTCTACTACCTACTTTTTTATAAACCGTAAGACATAGACAAAAGCTTAAAATGCAGAACTCATTAAAACATGCGACCTACGTATAATAACATTTTTATGGCAAAAGAATTTCCTAGATATTCGTTGTTAGGTATTTGGTTCGAATTTTCAAATACTTGACTCTTTCGCTTCTTTCTTTCTTTTTCTCCTTGTCATGCAAGAAGTGGAACTTCAAAGGTAGCATAAAGCAACCCACTTTTAAAGATTTGATTATCGCTTCAGTTACCGAGCGAGATGGCTCAGGCGGCAACGTCTGTGGCCCGCATTTGGGATGTCCTTGGATCGATCCCCGGCGACCGCACACTCTGGTCCATGGGTTTTTCGTGATTTCTCCAGGTCGACAGGCGAATGCTGGGGTGGTTCATCTTCTCTCACAACTCACACACGACTCTATTTCCTCTCATTTTCTGTATTCATTATCTTCCTTGTGATCTGTTTCAGGGTTATAGGACCAGGCGACGGTGTTCGGCGAGTTGCGGTTGAGCGGTGGCTTGCGCTCTGTAAATGTTTCTTCCCAGGCGTCGCTGCGGTACCGCTCAGTTAGATCTCTCCTCCGGTGGGTTCCGCTCCGGGGACCTTGGAGTTTGGTGGCTTGTGGGCAGGGATCGGGCAGATGCGTTCTAGCTGGAAACGTTAGGGACCCCGTCCATGTTTGCGCCCGTCGGCATCCGGATCTGTCGCCCTTTGGGTCTCTCCCCTCATACCTCTTTCCCAAGAGTCATGTTGGAAGCACAAGTGGCCAACTGGCCCGCGTGCGGTGCTCTGTCCCGGTTCCGGGAGCCCCTCTGTGATACGTACCTTTACCTTTATCACTTCAGCTTTCTGTATCCTTCTTGTACACTGGCTTCCATTTATGCCGTTCCCATAGCTTTGTGAGGCATTCTACTGTCCTTCACAGGTGAGTATGCATAGCAAGGAAGAAGTGCGTGCATCTGTTTACCTTTTCGCGCATGCAGTGATGTTCTGTTTTACGGCACAGTTCTAGATTATTCATACATGAATGTATAACTTTGAGCAATAGCTTTACTCTTCACTTATAACAACCATGTTAAAATAATATATAACTGAATAAAACCATGTTTGTACAATATCTCCACCAAAATATTTTAATAGCAGCATAATGTAAAACTGAATAATATTATACCTTTTACTCTTGGAAGTAAAAGAGTAGAGGAAGATTTACTAGACGTTATTGCTATCATCACTATCAGCCAATCTAAATACACAACTAAATAAAACATGGTTTTGCCCAACTTCTCCAAGAAAAAGTATTTAAATGACAATATCATATAAAACTGAAATATATTGCACTTTTTACTCTCAAAGAGGACACATTTACTAGACATTATTTTAATAATCTGTCCAATCTTCATTCTTGTCCAATACCTGATTTAGTCGCCGAGGCGCCTAATCGCTTAGGTGCTGGAAGAGCTCTGACTCTAAACGCATATATTCCCACATTGCATGTCAGTGTTCCCAAAGGGCGACGAGTGATTCTATTTATTAGAAAACCATGAAAGAAAAAGCTGAAAACTTGCTTAATGTAACAGATTTCAGCTGAGAACAATTATTACTGCTTTCTTTACTAGACATGCTCCTGAGAAATTGAGCCAGTATTTTTATCACTTAAATGATATCAGTCTAATTATATAATATAAAATTATAATAACAGCCCGCCTTAAAGCAATATGTGTATAATATAATATATAAAGTGTATATTACAGTCATTGTATTATGTTTATTTTATTATGTACATGTATACAAATATTATGTGAATGTATTACGTAGTTTAACAATGTAGGAGCTGTGAGAATAGAAGCAAGCTGCTTTTCGTAGCAAACAGAATTACTAAGTAGAAGCCGAAGTTTGATAACAATGAGATAACCTGAGAAAACAATAAATTAGAAAGTTTAAAAAGGCTACTAATTGTTCTTGGAACAATAATAATGTAATATTTAAAACAGTTTATAAATACCCAATCAAAAACTAGAAAAGCTAAAAGTTAAATAAAGGTATTCAATTGGAGTAGGCTTAGCCAATCAGAGACTAGAAATAGAGAAAATGTACAAATTCAAACGGTAGACGCTACAAGAAAGCGTACCCAAGCAGTTCGGTTCGGTACGGGTTCAGTGATTGTATGTGAGACATGGAAATTCATTGCGGTGAGAATAATATTAATTTTACCTCTTAAAAAGTGTAATTAACAATAATCTCACATCTTTATAGTAGGATACATCAGTGAAGGATTAATAAAAAAAAGTTAAATACAATTATAATTTGTGTAAGCCTTGTTCTTTAGCTGTACCAGCCCTGTTAAGAGATACGTGCTCTACAAAATACTAATAACGAAGCCGAGGCATACATATATAAATAAATAACTAAGTTGCCTCTTAAACGTGGGGCGAAGGCCACCGGAAAGTTTGTACCGTACGTGGGGCGAACACTCCTAGAAAAACTCTCCCGCAAATTGGTGCCCATACGTGGTGCAACCGCGATACAATTAAACTCCCGCAAATTAGCTTCTTAATACGATGGGACTGCTTCAAGTAACTTAGATTGCAGATTACGTAAGAGAAGAATTGAAACAGACCTCCACATTATATGTTCCTCTGAGGCCTTAGCTCACAGAAGACTACTTTGGGGAAATGTTTTTAGAGCCCGAAGATTTTGGATTAGTATCTGTCATGAGACTGTATTCCTTGGTAAAGGATACAAGCCTAATGAACCGGTATTAAAGAATACCATAGGCTGTAGTACGTTCGGAGTGGATGGCGGAACTCTATCGAAATACAAAAGACAAGACCTTGGACATCCGTCTGACATACACTGACCAAAGTGTACCAACGAACCTACAGCACCTAACCGACAAAATATGATCAAGAAGTTAAAGTGACGATAAACAATAAAACGACGTTATATCCGTGTATCAGTTTAAAATAAAATGTTTTAAACACAATCTGAAAGAATTAAAATGACGAAGAAGAAGAAAACAAAAAATCTGATGTGTTACACTAACACGACTTTCTCTACTCTTGTACAAACTATTCTTACAAACGCTTATTCTCCATCTACTTCATGTTAATCGAGATAAACATTTGCAGACACTATCTTATTGCTAATTTTCTTGTAGATGTAAGGGGAATATATATTTACAAGGACAGTAGTCTTTAAGCATACACATATCTCTTAATAGCTGGTTGCTAGGAGCAGCACCATTCCCTTTCCCACAGATTAATACTCTTTGCATATCCAAGACAAAAAAATGAATAACGAATTCTCATTTGAGAAAATAAGTATTGAAAAATTTAAGGGAATAACAAGCAATATCTCGAAAATGGTTCACCCAACAACAAAAATGTATATGACGTAAATTGTGTATTTTATCCCGATATACATTTTTTGTAACATTTTGTCTATCTCTTATGGTTTATCAGTTATGCAAAAGTCGTTCACAATGAAGAATACTTTTGGAGACATTCCCAGAAAATTCAAGATATACATTTTATTTGTCATAAAATATCTTAAACATATGATATTTTAATTAAAATCGTTAGAGCCATTTTGAGAAAATTAAAATTTTCGAAAAATCTTCCATGTAAAGGGTAATCTAGGGTGGGAGGATTTTCTTGAAAACCTTCGTGTCGCATCTCTGGAAGATACTGAACCTAAATACCAAGTTTGGTGTTTATCCAACTGTTCGTTTCTGAGTTTTGCTGTTCACAGACACACACACAAACGGACATGTTTCCAAAAATGCTTTTTTGGATTCAGGGGGTCTCAAAACATGTATTTCCGGTGAAATCTTGGTATCGAATTTTTGGGTGGAATACAATACTTCCCCTACTTACTATACGTAGTAGAGAAAGTAAAAAGATAGGAGTTGGTACAGAAGACGTATGTACACAACAAGAAGTGTGCATACTTTTCAATGAAACTCATCATACATCTCTTCTTCAACGAATTACCCTCCTCTTTGTAAGACTTAATCCCAAAGGGGCCTTGGTGCGTTGGGTCAGTAGCCTGTCGAGGAGCAAGCAAACTCTGGATCATAGCAAAACCAGGATAATCAGCTCAAAGCCTGGTATGGCGGTGAAGAAGGAAATGAAATGTAGTGATGAAAGGAATGATAGGAAAGCTTCCGGATCAAATTATCCAACCCAGTTTGCTAGTGACGAAGGAAAATCGCTAAATAAATCTTCGGTCAGGTTGGTCGGCCCCGGGAAATTGAAATTGAATTTTATTTATGGACGCTCTTTAACTACTATGGTTCTTAGCGTCCCATTCTATATTGGGCGTGATAGACCGGTAATTTTGCTCAGAGGCCTCTTTATCAGGCTTGAGGTTCTTTTACGTGCCGTAAATCTACGACACGGGACCACCCGCTTTACTTCCCTTCCGAAGGAAGCCATGCTAAGGATTTTCACGCCCGAAAAAATCCTCCGCCGGGTTTGAACCCGCGACCTTGGGAACTAGAGGCTAGCACGGTACCACTAGTCCACGGAGGACGACATCGGCCGCGGGGATTTGAACCCGGGACCTCCCGAATGGAAGTTTGAACGCGGCGCCACCTCGCTCGGTCATCATACATCATAGAAACAAAATTCAAGAACACGGACAAAAGTACTTAAAATATTAAATTTGACATCTCAGAGCATTTTTTAAATGTGTTGCTTTCAGTTTTATTGGTATTCTGCGTTACTTATAAAGAACATTATATAATGATGAATTGTGAATTATAATGGGCAGAGAAAATCATGTGAGTGTTACACCTTTTTTAATGTTTTGCAACTATCCTAACAGCTCAGTTAGAATGAGGAAACAAAGATTTGCACACGTGAGCGGTTGCCCATACGTATAAGGTGCGGCAAGTATGACTCACTCAGGTTTGAGTTCTAACGTGTACTGTTCTCGTGAACTAGGGCGAGAAACGGCCTTTCAGGTGCTTCACCAGGAAAAATATGACGGGGAAAACCCACTACCAAACATACCGGTTACTGTTTGGTACATGATAATGCATCGTATCGCCAGTCTTAAAAGAGCACGTGACGGCAAAACGATGAACAATGAATTACAACATAGTTAGTTCCCTCAGGCATAAAAATGGTGTCTGTAATAAAGCGGATTGCGCGTATTACAGGAAAGAGCTCCTTTCTGAAAACTGCCTTTCCCGATTCTAAACTTCTAAGAGCATCAAATCTTCTTTAGCTTTAAATGGGGGAGAGTTATAGGTGAAATGTCTATTTCACCACGTTTTCTTTCTCTTTTCTTTGTTCATTTTTATTTTCTCTCCATGTTGTACATAGGTAGAGAAGGTATTGCATTCTATCCAAAATGTGGATACCGAGATTTCGCCGGAAATACATGTTTTAAGGCCCCCTCTATCCAGAAAACGTATTTTTAGAAAAAGCTTCATGTATGTGTCTGTCCGTGTGTGTCTGTGAACGGCATATCTCAAAAACTAATTGTAGGATAATATCATACTTGGTATTTGGCTTCAGTAACTTCCAAAGATTCAAACGAAGATTTTCAACAAACTCCCCCATCCCAAACTACCTTTTACATGGAAGATTTTTCGAAATATTTTATTTTCTAAAAAAATTCTCTAACGATTTTGATTAAAATACTATGTATTAAAGATATTTACATAAATGCAGTTTGTATCTTAAATTTACTGGGAATAGCCTCTGAAGCTCTCTCCATTCTGAATGACTTTTGCATAACTGGTAAATCCTAAGAAATAGACAAAATCTTACTACACACAAAAAAGTGTAGATCTCGTTAAAGCACACAGTTGTAATCACAATCGTTAGGGCCATTTTTAGAAAATCAAAATTTTCGAAAAATGTTACACGTAAAGGTTAGTTGGTTGGGGGATATTCTTGAGAACCTTCGTGTCGTATCCTTGGAAGATACTGAATTTAAATACCAAGTTTGGTACTTATCCGACTTTTCGTTTTGAGTAATGTTGTTCACAGACACACACACAGAGATTTTTATAAGAATGCTTTTTTTTATTCAGGGGGCCTCAAAACATGTATTTGCGGTGAAATCTCGGTATCGAATTTTTAGGTGGAATACAATACCTTCTCTACTTACTACGTCGTCGTAGGGAAAGTAATAAGCTTTTATAAGAACATTTTGTTGAAGAATGGGCAGAGAAAGTCATATGAATGTAACACATAAGAATTTTAGCTATAAAGTGAGTATGAAAAGGGAAATTTAAAACAAATATTCAAGTGCAGGTCATCATATTTCTATGGCAACGGAAGAAATGTTTGCAATTTACTTGACTGTACTAATTTGCTGCTGCAGGAAAAATTCTCAAGACTGTTTCTGGAAACACTATTCTGAATGAAAACAGCCTTGTAAAATATTTACATCAGGCTTGAGCAAAAGCTCCGTCGAAATAAGGAATTAAGAACACCAAACATTCAGGACATACAAAGAGAGTAACTTCTGACGATAATTCAGTGACAGCGTTGTAGTATGCTTGTCAAAACCCGCAGGTATCTGTAAGAGATATTGCAAACTTATCGCGTACATTCAAAAGTTCATCACATCCAATTTTGAAAATCACACAAATTCCACCCACCTAAGCTATCTTTAGTACAGAATCTTAGAAAAATAGGTTGCAAGGGACGTTTAAGTTTTATTTTTGAAGTTAGGATGAAAGTAAATGATGATCCAGCTACCATCTAAAGTTTTACGGACAGCAAGATTTCATAATGGTGTAATTAATCGCCATAGCGCACACCACTGGGCTGCAGAAAGTCTCCATTGGGTGCGAGAAATCAAACATCATCAAATATGGGGTACCAATGTATAATGTGGAATTTTAGATGACTGCTTGTTAGGTCATCACATTTATCAATACATTTAAATAGTTGCCCTTTATGTACACTTCCTTCAGAAAGCTCTGGTTGATTTATTTTCGAAATTATCTCCCTAAAATAGACTTCAAATAATGTTTTAGCAGGATGATGCTCCTATCCACAACGCTGTTATCTCTGGATACCTGGACAAGGATTTCCCACAAATATGGATTGGAATCAACAACGTGAGAAGGACAGCACGTTCTCCAGATATGACACCATTAGACTTTATAGAAGATATGCAAAAGAAGATTGTCGTGCCATGCAGATATATTCCTCACCGATACTGCGCATTGTCACAGAATGGCACAGAAAAAATATTTTAAAAGATGCATTACAGCGGAGGTGAGGAAATTTGAACCTATGTACATATTAACATTTCCCTTTCCATACACATTTTACAGCACAAAGTGTTTAGACCGTTTTTGTTCTCTAAATTACCTAAACACAAGCTTGTGATGTTTAATGCATGCATCATTTGAGTCAGGATGAATAATGCAACAAATTTATATAATATGGGGTATTGCATTTAAAAAAATACAACTTTTTAGTTCTAGGGATTTCGGGACCGCCCTGTATAATTGTCAACCATTCCATGTTGTGGGTTTTGATAAGCACTATAACATAAATACAAAACAATTTTTAAATATACTACTTTTTGCTAGTTATGGGATTGTCCCACAAGTAATGAGACATGCGCTATATTAACGTTTGCTGAGTACCTTACAAGCAAATAATCACAATTGGGAATCGAACACAAGCTCTCCCCCAACAGTGAGTAGAGCTATTGCATCGTACACCGTGAAATGTTGTGGATAACAGGTATTTTGCAGAGAAGGTCATGTATAAGGAAAAGTCCGACGTGACCTCTAAAGGAACTTTCTTTTCTCCGGTCTAATCTAATTCTTGGACGAGATGAACAAAACAGCCATATCGCGACTACTTTAGAGTGCAGAACATGAGTCGCGATATGACTTTAAAGTTGAAGCGTCATTAAGAATATATAATAACAAAATCTGATATCTGTAAGTGTAACTACTAAGTTGTCTATGGTAGGACGAGAAAGCCCATTATCCTACACGTTACTTATGCATCAAAAACCGGAAATTTCAAAAAACATTCTGTTTGCCACTGATCGTCTTATCCGGCTTTGCATGGATGCATTCTTGTGCAACAGCTTGAAAATAAGGATTAGGGTTGACTTTTAAAGGGGCGAGTATATTATTTTTGTTCAGAATTAAAGATTGGACAAAATGATACATTCTGCCTTAAGTAGCATTAGAGATATCATGTTTAAGGTAGGCTGTAATTGTTTTGTAGTTCTAGTAAGCATCAAAATTGCCCCGATGGGTCAAGTGGAGCAGTTTATATACAGAGTGGACCATTTAAGTTGAGACTGTACAATATCTCCAAAACTAGGCGTTGTAGAAAGAAATGTCTTTAATAAAAGTTGCTTGGTATTATGGGGGAAAGTAAATACCATTAGTCGTGTTTTGTTTGGAGGACGTTATGATGGTCATTTTAGGGTAAATTTAATTTTTAAATGGGAACCTACATTTTGTATGATGTTTTCTCATTAGAAAATGGTTTATAGAAAGCTGTTTATTTTGTGATGAGGAATAGGGAAACAAAATAAACAATGTTGGTTCCCAATTACGAAAAGTAACTTGACCCTCAAATGACCATCCATGGATGGTCCAAACACCGCACCCCAATGGTGGAATCGTATTCCATGGCCGGAACCAGAGCTCCACGCTCTAGCACACTACGATACGGCGCAGGAGCGGCTTTATATATAAAGGTTGAAAATTTTTGGAAGTTTTGGAAGTTGTATTATCTTAATATATAAAAGTCAGTGTGTGTGTGTGTGTGTGTGCGTGCGTGCGTGTGCGCGCTCCTTATAGGCTTCTACCCGTAGCACCGATTTCGATCAAACTTGACACAGATAACCGTTGACACAAGGCGAAAATTATTGTCTAGCTTAGAATCGGAATCCCACCCCATTTTCACACGATTAGTTATTTAATTTTATGTAACGCCTACCAAAGCTCGCAAGACTATCTGTATCTTTCTCCACAATAATCGTAATAATTCATTGCCAACATAGAATAATTAATTACTTAGACTTTCACGGTCTCACAAAATCACATCGATCTCTCTGACAGTCATCATGAGCAATAATACGCTCAGGATATTCGGATATTCACTTATTATAATTTACAGTTCCTCATTTTTATAAGCAGCAAGTTTGTTTCTGTATAGGAAGTTATTGACATTTTTATAAGCAGAAAAACAAAAACTGAGTGATATATAAAAATGATAGTGGGAGTTGATAACAGCAATAGCCTCAAACTAGACGAAGTACCACTTCTTATTCTTCTATTGGCCTCTCTTTTGTCTTATCTTTCTTGTGTTTTCTTGGTAGTTTTATGTTCTTCTCCGTGTTCTAGGGGTACCACGCTCTAGTTCCCGAGGTCACAGGCGACGGATTTTATCGGCCGTAAAAATGCTTAGGATGGCTTCCTTCAGAAGGGAAGTAAAGGCGATGATCCCGCGTCGTAGATTTACGGCACGTAAAAGGACCTCAAGCCTGATAAAGAAGCTCTGAGCAAAATTTCCGTCCTTTCTAGCCCAATATGCATAGTTAGAATGGGTCGCTAAGAACCATAGCAGTTAAAGAGCGTCCATAAATAAAACTTCAATTTTTTAGTACTTTTATGTATGATGGTTACCGAGAATAAGCAAGGTTACATTGACGTTACTTAAACTGCTATTATTTCCTCCCAACCGAGATGGTCTCTATAAATAAGATTGCGGCAGCCCGAATGTGACAACGTGAAAGTCACTCAGTTGCATTCATTACATACTGTGGTATTTGTAGTTCAACAGTGCTTTTGCAAGAGCATTCTCCGTGTTTTAGTTCTTTTGTTCTTTATAGTTTCCTGAGAGTTTTAATTAATTCTTTAAGTATCTTATGTAATAATTGTTAAATGCCTCCAAAGAAACGCAAGGCTATTGGGTAAGCGCAACCTAAGGCTAAATGCTGTAGGGATAAACCGTCAAACCACGGGCAACGCCGGGTATTTCAGCTATAACTAGTTCAACAACTTAGAAAAAGCCCTTGGGAGGGGTAACTCACCTGGCCATGTATTTCCCCTCTCTAATTGCCTTGGGGTCGCTGGTTAAGTACCACACGCCATAATTTCTCCTAGCCCATGTTTTATTTTATTTTATTCTCACAAAATCGCTTATCACTTAATCTCACCACTGTTCTAACTGTCCAACTGTAGAGGCAAGACTAAAGACACAAGAACATTGCAACAAAAATGTTGTGTTTGTAGATTGCTGTGACAGGCCACGCAAGGAGCAAGGTGCAGCGGGTGTGAAAACAAATGTTTGCATATAACTAGCGATAGCATTTCACACACATGCAGTATTAACATGGGATATGTTCCAAAAGTTAATTCACACTTTTAGGGGTATTTCATAGCCTTCACTCCCCCATCTATCTCTTTAAGGAAAAAAGTTCCTCACTGATTGATTTTCATAATACAAGTTATTTCCGTTGAAGTTTTACAAAGAAAACTAGCGACCTTAATTTTTTTTAAAGGGAGACCAATCACACATCGTCATCATCACCATCATCATAATCTCGAAAATCTGCTCTTTAGCATACCTCTTAAAGAACTGGAATAAGAATTTCAATTTTTGAGTTATCAGGATGTAAACAATATCCTATTACATTTTTCTACACTATAAAATTGCCGTGTTCACAACAATAGCTAAAGGCAAAAGAGAAGCAGAGTGGGGGCGATTTATCCTTCCTGAATACTCGCGCAGTCCATAGACCGAGGGATTTTACTAAATTGTTATACTGTAGTCTTGCCTATAATTCTTGCCAAGTTCTGCAGTACAGTATTTTGACCAAACGATTAGCAAATGTCTACATAAGGCGTTAACATATAGTATAGAGGGGTAGTTTTTGTGAGTTGTACTCGTAGTTTATTAATTTTCGTAACTTCCAGCAGTATAATGTACAAAATGTTATATAGATAGATCAAAGAGTATTGTTTTGTGTGTAAGGGATTAAAATAGTGGAAGTGGAATGTTTTGAGACTTGTAGTGCAGCTTATTTTTACATTTTGAAACCCAAATGTAGCTACTAGTATTGTCAATACTAAAAATAGCCCTTTATAACACTGTTCACAGGAAAATTTTTGAACATGATATGGAAATCTCCCTTCTAGTAAGCCAATTTGAAAGCTCTTAAGTCTCCTCCTTTAGTCCTTTGCATTGGGAGTCATTATGGGCCGTATTCATTGATTTCACGTTGGTCTGGACTATCACCAGATCATTTGGTCCGGACCAAAGGCCGATCAAGTTTTTGATATTCATAGACGATAAAACGCCTCGGACCAAGAAAGGTCATGGATCACCAAGGAGAAAATGTTACACGACGAAGAAAAGTAGTTCTGCTCATGCGCGACTTCCATAGAGCAGTAAACCAACCACTGTTACTCCCAAGTTTATAACTTTCTATGGTGTTTCACAGCTGTTTCTTTCATCAGTTTAGTGCCCACACCTCACCCTTAGCAAAAAAATCTGATGTGTTACACTCACATGACTTTCTCTACTCTTGTACAAACTATTTTTACAAACGCTTATTCTCCATCTACTTCATGTTAATCGAGATAAACATTTGCAGAGTCTATCTTATTGCTAATTTTCTTGTAGATGTAAGGGGAATATATATTTACAAGGTCAATTTGGAAATACAGTAGTCTTTTAGCACATACATATCTCTTAATAGCTGGTTGCTAGGTGCAGCACCATTCCCTTTCCCACAGATTAATACTCTTTGCATATCCAAGACAAAAAAATGAATAACGAAATCCCATTTGAGAAAAGTATTGAAAAATTTAAGGGAATAATAAGCAATATCTTGAAAATGGTTCACTCAACAAAAAAAATGTATATGACATAAATTGTGTATTTTAACGCGATCTACATTTTTGTGTAGTAAAATTTTGTCTATCTCCTATGGTTTACCAGTTATGCAAAAGTCGTTCACAATGAAGAATACTTTTGGAGACATTCCCAGAAAATTCAAGATATACATTTTATTTGTCATGAAAATATCTTAAACATATGATATTTTAATCAAAATCGTTAGAGCCATTTTTGAGAAAATTAAAACTTTCGAAAAATGTTCCATGTAAAGGGTAGTCTGGGGTGGGGGGATTTTCTTGAAAACCTTCGTGTCGCATCTCTGGAAGGTACTGAACCTAAATACCAAGTTTGGTGTTTATCCGACTGTTCGTTTGTGAGTTATGCTGTTCACAGACAACCACACACACAGACACAGACACACACACACACACACACATATACACACACACAGACACACACACGGACATGTTTCCAAAAATGCTTTTTTTGGATTCAGGGGATCTCAAAACATGTATTTCCAGTGAAATCTCGGTATCGAACTTTTGGGTGGAATACAATACTTCCCCTACTTACTATACGTAGTAGAGAAAGTAAAAAGAGGATGGCATCGAGGGAGATAATATATATGCAGTTTTTTGCATGATTTTAACCTATCGTCACCCCTCCCTTTTTGTAAATGCTCTTATCCACCAGATACACTCATGGCATTGTTAATAAATTTCAATAAGAATTTAACGCAGGAATATTAACCCTAAAATTACAGCATGAAATTAAATTTAAATATCAAGCAACATTTGCTGTTATTTATTAAAATGTATCTCACTGGATCTCAACCAAATAATTAAATATTGTGTGATATTAATTAAACCGAAATAATTACCCGAGGAAATCCCGATGGTATTATAATTATAAATCTTCTGAGCAGTTGTAATCCTCCTCTCCTCGCCGGGAAAACTAAGTAAAGCCTGAATTACTTTGAACTAAACCTAAGTTACTTAACTCAACGTGAAGGTCTTACACAGTGTATTCAACGGAGTTATTTAGGTTGTCTTAACGTGACTTAATTTAATGCGACGTAACATAAGAATTTGGCAGTGTCAAACTTTACCTTCCCGTTACGTGAAGTTTAATGTCGCATGGTAATTGGAACCAATCGGCGTGAGGCAGTAGCATGAATTAATAAAACAACAATCAAGAGTCATTCCGCTATGTTAAGTGCATTCTAATTAGATCTTTACTTTAGCAGCATTTCTTAACTTCGCGTTACGTCCTGTCATGTTAAGTACAGTTCAGACATTATTCCGTCATCGTAATCCCGGCTTAACGAAGGAAGTCTAGCAATTGCACGTGAGGTCAGCAGTGTTTTCTTGATAACCTCCTCTTGCATAATATGGAAGTGCTATTAGCATTTGTTTCGTAATTGAGATAGCCTCGGTTATCGTCTATGTTATATAGGTTAGGATGAACCAGTGCTATCAGCCTTCTAACTTTTGCTTTATTAAACCTGTATCTGTTTCTGAAGTTTAGCTCGTCACACTTTCCAGTTATTCTAATCTTGCTAGATAGTTTTATTCCACCGTCTCATTTCGCGAATTCTACGCACAGTAACCACACCCACCACTCCATTGTCATCCATTTTGTAAAGATGATCTGTCTTTAATCTACCCCTCTGAGGTAGACCAAAATTTGGCCCGGACCAAGGCGTTTGATCCCCGGACCAACGCAAGTTCCGGTCTATGAGTAAGAAAATCGATGGTCCGCTATAAATCCACCGGAAGTAGCAAGTTGGTCCGGACCAAGATCGACTATGAATACCGCCCTATTAGTATAGGGGAGGGACACCTGGCGCATTGCGACCTACGTAACATCCATTTCGGTTACCACCTCCCCAGGAGGAAGGGATGAAACAAGGGGACCACGGGAGACTAGAGGCCGCAGGCAGAAGGCCACAGAGACACGGGAAATCCCAAACAGTTCCTGGCTCGAAGACCCGTCCCACTTGGAGCTGCCCAGAGAGGGCGATGAAGGACCCGTTCAACCAACCAGCCCTCTAGTGTCCATGGGAAATACTCTTTCTTGGACCACACATGTGCGCCATAGATCCGTCCCGAACCACCATACACCACGAAACCTAGAAGAACACCTGAGACATAAGAAGGAAACGGAATGAAAGGGAAATGAGTAAAGGAAACCATGGTAGTCGAGAAACCACGCTAGCACTCGCCTACTGACCAGGGAAAACCCAAGGTCAGAGTGGGTGGTGTACGGGAATCGAACCCAGGACCTTCCGAATGCGAGATTCAGTGTTACCATGGAACCAGCTTGCTTCGCTGGAAGTCATTAAATATCCGCCATATTCGCAATTAAGTGCCAAAAAAATCTGGTATTTACATTCAACGATACGTAACTAAAATTGAATTGAGTGACCTGAATATGAAAATTCACCCCAAAAAACTCCCAATTTAAAACAAGAAAGTTGGAACCATTACATAGCCTATGTCCGCCTGGGGGAATAGGACTGGTGAAGGAATTATCAAAATCGGTTGAGTGGCTTCTTAGATTACGCCTCCCCCAAACACACGTACACAATTTCCAACTCTTCGTAATATAAATACGAACATAAATAAGGAAGGAAATTGGTCGAGTGGACAGCTTTCTGGCTTAACTCATAGGTTCCGGGTTCGAATCATTCCTTGCCCTTCGCAGAGTCTGGAAGCGTGAATGTGATAAGCCGAATAAAACCAACATTAAAACTTACAGTTCAACGAGTTATAAGTTTATAACATAAAGCCCAATGTGATCATAGAAGGTAAAGGAGCCACACAAATGAAACAATTAAAAGAAAAGAAGATAGACCGCAAATTGTTACATACGTTATATTTTAAGTCCAATCTGTTTATGGCGGAAATAATGCAACAGCATTGGTAAGATTTATGGTTATCAAAAACACTAAAAGCCATAAGGGGGTTCCCGACATTAGCTACCCTAAAGTTTGTTACGACTTAGATCGAACTTCAAACTTATGGACGTGGACAATTTGTTTTCAAATCGTATATATCCTAATGTTTCCCATCAGCAGTGATCGAATGGAATGTCAGCCATAAGTAACTAAATTGTTACAAAAAGTTCTGATGTGTTACATTCACATGACTTTCTCTACCCTCTATCGCTTATTAGTCGGTATACAAACTACTCTTACTAAAGCTTATTTTTTCTCTCTACTACATTTTAATCCAAATAAACGTTGCAGAAATAGCTACGTTACACATTTGGTTATAGATAGAAAGGGAACAGCAATAGTCCAATGTTTAAGAGCTGGACACTATACACTGTCCTTAAAATTCCACACTGTTTCCATGCAATCGCGAGAAACAACGGAAATGTTGAAACGACTTTAATGATCAAGTACTGAACAATTTGAATCATTGATAACGTATATCTCGGAAATGGCTGATGCCACAAAAAGTTATTTAAAATAAATTGTGTGATTTAAAGAGATCTGCATTTCGTGTGTAGTACGTTGTCTGCATCTTAACGTTTACAAGCTATACAAGATTATATCGTACAAAATTACTTCCTAATGAAGACGACTTCAAAGGCTATTCCTAGAAAATTGAAGATATGCATTTTATTTTTAATTTAAATGTCATTAATATATGGTATTTGTAATAAAAATCGTTAGAGCCATTTTTTTTTAAAAATCTAACATTTCGAAAAATGAGTAGCTTAAGTTGAGGGGAATTTCTTGAAAAACCTCGTATCGCATATTTAGAAGCTATTGAACCTAAATACCAAGTTTGGTACTTATCCGAGTTTTCGTTTTTAAGTTAAACTTTTCATAGACACATACACGCAGACACACAAGGACCTTTTTCTAATAATGCTTTATTTGGATTCATAGGCCCCAAAACATGTAGGTATTTCCAGTGAAATCTCGGTATCGAAATTTTGAGTAGAATGCAATACCTTCTCTACCTAGTATGTACGTGATAGAGAAAGTATAAAACAAGTATTTGAAAATTAAAATCAATAACAAGGAATACCTCGGAAATGGTTAACTCTACAAAAAAATGTATTGACATAAAATGTGTGCTTTAATGAGATCTACACTTATTATGAGGTAAGATTATCTCTGATTCTTACGTATTACCAAGTTATTCAGAATGAAGAGGACTTCAGAAGCTATTCCCAGAAAATTCAGGATACACGTTTAATATTCCATGTAAATATCTTAAACATGCAGTATTTTAATCAAAATCGCTAGACCCATTTTTTAGAAACTAAAACAAAGCGGCAAAATTGTCTCGATTCTGAGATTTTTCGAGAAAAAAACAGAAGGTTATTTTTAAAGTTGATGCAGAGAAAACTCTCAAATATTGCAGAATCTGAATCCTATTGGGTTTTCGCCCTTCCAGTCAATTAAATTCCAAACGCGATGTTTAAATGGACTTGCGTGACTCTGAAAATAAGGCATAAAATTGTAACATTTTATTTTCTGTCAAACTCGTGTCCTTATGCTTTGCCACTTTCAAATGCTGCTCATGAGTTTTGTTCTTCTTCTTTTTTCTTTCTTTTTCTGTCTTTCTTTCTTTCTTTCTTCGTATTTTCAGTATATGTTCTTTGAACGTAAATGAAGAGATCTAAAGATCTTTTCTAGATATCAAGTGTAGTTTTGGATTTAGAATTGTAGTTATTCACCACATAAT
The DNA here is from genome assembly GCA_030765065.1 of Deroplatys truncata. NCBI lineage: Eukaryota > Metazoa > Arthropoda > Insecta > Mantodea > Mantidae > Deroplatys > Deroplatys truncata. The sequence continues at coordinate 96,078,290 of CM060984.1, read as the reverse complement.
ACTTTTTAGAAAATTAAAACGGTAACATATCTTATTACTTTTTTCAGGAAAGGTTTTAATGTTACACAAAATTTAATCATTGACTGCAAAGAACTATACTCCAAGAATACCTATAGATTTTTTAATGTTTCAAATGTTCAGTTCACATGAGAATGATTTTCATTTTTTGAAAATTATATTCTTGGAAGGTTAGTACATAGCTCCATTGAAATTAAAATTATACTACATTAAGTTAAAAAAATCTGTGATAAAAAGCTGCGGCTAAATTGGCTGAAGCGTGTAAAAATAAGTAAGTTCAGTACCCTCAAATGAAAATCATCCCTTCAACGGTACTAGTTGAACTCGAACATGGTAAAGTAAAATACTTTCTCGGTTCCATTTTGAGATCAAAGTTACACCTGCTAACCAGCAAATGTTATTGCTGTATTAACACACATAATAATTACTTTTTATTGTGCGCCAACAATGGGAGATGACTATCTTAACTATAGAAGTATTCTAAGATACTCCGTTGCCAGAACTGTGACAATACCTACATTCGCACAGAATAGCAAACTGACATACCCGGCAGACAGTTTTGTTTTTAAAAATCATGATTTTAAATAACAAATTCTGATGTGGTACATTCACATGACTTCCTCTACCCTCTATCTTTATTAATGAATACACAAACTATTATTACTAAAGCATATTTTTCTCTCTACTACATTTTAATCCAAATAAACCGTTGCAGAAATAGCTACGTTACACATTTCGTTACAGATTCAAAGGGGACAGCGATAGTCAAATGTTTAAGAACTGGATGCCATACTCTGGCCTTAAAATTGCATACTGTTTCCATGGAATCGCGAGAAACAATTGAATGTTGACGGGACTTAAGGAGAATGACCAAGTAATGAACAATTCGAACCATTAATAACGGATATCTCAGAAATGGTTTATGCCACAAATAAGCTTATTTGAAATAAATTATGTTGTTTTAAAGATATCTACAATTTTCGTATATTATGTATTCGTTTATCGCTTAACGTTTACCAGTTATGCAAGATTATACAAACCTACTTCCGTATGAAGAGACCCTCAGAGGCTATTTCCAGAAAATTCAAGATATACATTTTATATTTTGTCATGTAAATATCTTTAATATGTGGTATTTTAATCAAACTCGTTAGTCATTTTTTAGAAAATCAAGAGTTTCTAGAAATGTTCCATGTAAAGGGTAGAAGGGACTTTCTTGAAAACGTGTCGGATGTTTGGGAGATGTTTGGATTTTCGTTTTTGAGTTATGCTGTTCACACACAGTCACATAGGTACACATACATACACGGACATGTTTCCAAAATGCTTTATTTGGATTCAAGGGCTTCAAAACAAGTATTTTCGATGAAATATCGATATGGAATTTTTGGGTGGAATGCTATACCTTCTCTACCTACTATGTACTACGTAATAGTGAAAGTAATAAGCAGGGCTGCGACATTTCATTCACTACGTGGAGAGAAAGCGTATAGAATAGGAAGGTAAGGGCGTAGCAATAAGGGTTGACATTGACCGCGCGCGGTTCAGCCTATACAAGAATTACGCAAGTCCCGCGAACATTTACTTTATTTCTGCAATATTACTTATAACATATACATTTGACTTATATAACTGAAATTCTTTATTAAATCATTAATGCAAAACGCTGTCACAATGTTCACATGGATAAGATCCTATGTCAGTTTATTGCAATGAATTACAACCCGCAACTTTGTATCCTTTAGTTTATATAACGGATATCGGCAGAAATAGTTGCCGCGCATAGTTCTCCATTAAACGTTTGGATTTGATGGAGGTGACTTGCTGTAGCAGTTTATCCTCACATTTTGCAATACAACGCCTGTGTTTCTGTATTAACATGTCTTTGCACATTGATCGATCTACTATGCGCAAAAGCAATTGTATTGTTTCACTCACTTGACTTTCTCTACTCTTGTACAAACTATTTTTACAAACGCTTATTCTCCATATGCTTCATGTTAATCGAGATGTTAATCTTATTGCTAATTTTCTTGTAGATGCAAAGGGGAATTGCTAGGCTTTAAGCGATAGTCAAATACTTTAAGAGGTGGTTGCTATGTGGAGTATTCCATTCTCTTTGCATTACAAGGCCAAAAAAATCTGATGTGTTACACTCACATAACTTTCTCTACTCTTGTACAACCTAATTTTACAAACGCCTATTCTCCATATGCTTCATGTTAATCGAGATATCGAGATGTCAATCTTATTGGTAATTTTCTTGTAGATGCAAGGAAAATATGGTAGCTTTTAAGCGATAGTCAAATATTTTAACGCTGGTTGCTATGTGACGCATTCCATTCTCTTTGCATGTCCAGGACATAAAAAAAACGAATAACGCATTTGAGAAAAAGTATAAGTATTGGAAAATTTAAGGAAATAAGCAATATTTCGAAAACGGTTCACTCAACAAAAGAAATGTACATGACATAAGTTGTATATTTTAACGCGATCTACATTTTTTGTGTAGTAAAATTTTGTCTATCTCTTATGGTTTACCAGTTATGCAAAAGTCGTTCACAATGAAGAATACTTTTGGAGACATTCCCATAAAATTCGAGATATACATTTCATTTCTCATGACATTACCCTAAACATATGATATTTTCATCAAAATCGTTAGAGCCATTTTTGAGAAAATTAAACTTTTCGAAAATTCTTCCATGTAAAGGGTAGTCTGGGGTGGGGGGATTTTCTTGAAAACCTTCGTGTCGCATCTCTGGAAGATACTGAACCTAAATACCAAGTTTGGTGCTTATCCGATTGTTCGTTTTTGAGTTATGCTGTTCACAGACACACACACACACACACACACACAGACACACACACGGACATGTTTCCAAAAATGCTTTTTTTGGATTCAGGAGGTCTCAAAACGTGTATTTCCGGTGAAATCTCGGTATCGAATTTTTGGGTGGAATGCAATACTTCCCCTTCTTACTATACGTAGTAGAGAAAGTAAAAATGAGTAACGAATTTGAGAAAAAGTATAAGTATTGGAAAATTTAAGGGAATAACAAGCAATTTCTCAAAAATGGTTCACTCAACAACAAAAATGTATATGACATAAATTGTGTATTTTAACCCAATATACATTTTTTGTAGTAACATTTTGTCTATCTCTTATGGTTTACCAGTTATGCAAAGGTCGTTCACAATGAAGAATACTTTTGGAGACATTCCCAGAAAATTCGAGATGTACATTTCATTTGTTATGAAAATATCTTAAACATATGATATTTTAATCAAAATCGTTAGAGCCATTTTTGAGAAAATTAAACTTTTCAAAAAATGTTCCATGTAAAGGGTAATCTGGGGTTGGGGGATTTTCTTGAAAACCTTCGTGTCGCATCTCTGGAAGATACTGAACCTAAATACCAAGTTTGGTGTTTATCCGACTGTTCGTTTCTGAGTTATGCTGTTCACAGACACAAGACACACAGACACATAGACACACACACGGACATGTTTCTAAAAATGCCTTTTTGGATTCAGGGGGTCTCAAAACATGTATTTCCGGTGAAATCTCGGTATCGAATTTTTGGGTGGAATACAATACTTCCCCTACTTACTATACGTAATAGAGAAAGTAAAAAACATTTTCCACATACTCCAATATATAGTTTTGCAACGTTTTGCAGTCGACTACAGGATGCCTCTAAAAAGCGTAACGACTCCGACGTCGCAGCAATAGTAATAACTAATAACATAAACGTTCTCTCTCTGGTATGGCGGTGAAGAAGAAGGAAATGAAATGTAGTGATGAAGAGAATGATAGAAAAATTCAGAAATCAAATTATCCAACCCAGCATTAAACTAGCGACCGAGGGAAACCGCGATAAAACCTTCGAACAGGTTGCTAGGCCCCGGGGTTTTGAACACGGGACTTCCCGAATGTGAGTCGCACACGTTACCGCGGCGCCACCTTACATTTTTCTACAATGCCCTACATTTCTGTGTAATGTCCTACATTTTAGACCACTAGTGTCCTGCATTTTATAAAAGTATCTGGCAACCCTATGTTTAACGTGCATATATACGGAGATAAAGTGGATGCTTCAAAGATGAAGCAATATTACATGAAGACTTACGTGCAATCTCCGCGCCGTTCACAACACTACTGCTAGGGGAATGACAGCTCGCTGCGTTACCTTCCTGGTCTAGAAATCAAAACAAAAGGCTACCTGCCGACTGGCGTATTCCATGCTTGGTTCACCGCGGACCTTGAGCTTGCAATTGTATGTCACTGTTTGCATAATCACAATAGCTACAGTTTTTCGCAGTAGCAATAAAAGCGACAAAAAAACTAAAAAAAAAAAGTGTTCTTCTTTGCGAATACGACGATAACAATAGCTAAAATTGCAATATTTTTATCCCTTATATCAGCAATAAATGTGTTTTAGAGCAAGCTATTTCGGCGAAAAAAGCGAAATTCTTTGAAATTGTGCATTTAATTACTTTTTAAAAATATTCGATATACCGTTTAAATATCTTAACTTGTGAACATAGCAATATGTATATTTACAAGGGAAAGCTAGAATTGGAAAAACACATATTCCAAAGGCGATTGAGATATCACCCCTACTCCAAAACCCGGTCATTGGCGCTTGACAGAGGAGGAAAAAAGATATTGTCCATCTGAAGGGATGCTGGTGTTAATGGTTCGGCCGCCTACGGTGTCGGCGTGTCTCTAAAATATAATAAAGCAGTTCTTCCTACAAATAAAACAATGTATTTTCTCACTGTTGTAAAGTTTGCATTTAATTTTAATATGTATAATCAAACCATGTTATCGCAATTTGCACTCCTAATGCCGCCCTTACGTAATACAGGTGTTTTTCTTTTTTCTTTCCTTCTTCTTCTTCTTTTTTACTTTCTCTACTAGATATAGTAAGTAGGGGAAGTAATGTATTCCACCCAAAAATTGGATAGCGAGATTTCACCGGAAATACAAGCTTTGAGGCCCCTGAGGCCCATAATCCAAAAAAATAAATAAATACCGTTTTAAAAAAGGGTCCGTGAGTGTGCGTGTGTGTGTGTGTTTGTGTGTGTCTGTCTGTGAACAGCGTAACTCAAAATCGAAAAGTGGGATAAATACCAACTTGGTATTTAGGTCCAGTACCTTCCAAGGATGTGACACGAAGATTTTCAAGAAAATCCCCCCAAACCACCCTTTACATGGAACATTTTTCGAAAATTTTGATTTTCTCAAAGATGGCTCTAACGATTTTGATTAAAATACCACATGTTTAAGATATTTTCATGGTAAATTAAATTTGTATCTTGAATTTTCTGGGAATTACTTTTGCATAACCGGTAAACCGTAACAGATAGACAAATTTTACTACATAAAAATCTAGATGTTAAAACACAATTTATGTTATGTGCATTCCTTTTTTTTTTGTCGAGCGAATCATTTCCGAGATATTCCTTGTTATTTGTTTGAATTTTTCAATAATTATCCTTTTTCTCAAATGGGAATTCGTTATTCGATTTTTTTATGGCCTGGATATGCTAAGAGAATAGAATGCTCCACATAGCGGTCAGCTCTTAAAATATTTGACTATCGCTTAATGCCTACCATATTCCCCTTGTACCTGCAAGAAAATTAGCATAGGCCACTCAAGACTTACTCATATTCATCTCGTAACTAAAGATGAAACACCGAAATGTCTCTTCTGCTCTGCTACCTTGACAACAGAACACATAGTCCCAAAATGTCAACAAATCGACCTCAAGAGAAAAAGATATGGAATCCTCGTCGAACTCCATAACGCAACCGGAAAGTTGAAGATCTTTCTCAGTGACATTCGAATACTAAAACTGTAAATTACGCTTAACATATGCCACACTAACAATTAAAGATCACTTTTTATAGTTACTGTCTTACTGATCAATTGTATTGTCACTCATCGCAGTATATGTAACTCACTCAATGTTATTCTCAATGTATCCAAAACATAATTATGTAATGATAACTGTATAACATGCTACTTACTGTAATATGTACTACCTTGTAAAAGTCTCTATAAAACTTAAGATGTTTTAGCAACTATAAATAAACAAATTAAAAAATAGCAATAAGATAATTTCTGAAAATGTTTATCTGGTTTAACATAAAGTAGATGCACAATAAGTTTGTAAAAATAGTTAGTACAAGAGTAGAGAAAGTCATGTGAGTGCAACACATCAGATCTTTTTACCTAAACTACGTTTCAGATTTACACGAAATTGCTGCGTTAATCTTACAGCTAACTAGCGATAAAATGCGAAATCTAACATTTATATCACGATTTTATTCGATTTAATTGCGAAATTCTGTGGTCTCTAACAATTATTATGACCGTCTGCAAGTGCAACAGGTGTAAAAAATACAAGAGTAGCTTCTGCGATATATGCTTCGTTAACATAAATGAATCATTAAGTATTACGCATACCCACAATTATAAGTAGAGATAGGCAAAATATGACATTTGTATTCTAAACCATACTGGCTATCATTATGGGAACAATTATTTTTTACGTTTTGTACGTAAGCAAACAAAAATGTGACATTTAATAATATTTTGCTAAAATCCGCATATTTCTTCATATTTTGTAAGTTTTGTGATATTTCGCTTTAAAAATAATTTACGTTAGCAGTGAACTTCCTTTCCAGGGTATTTCAGGGTATTTCCAGGCTATTTGGGTGGTTTTCTGCGAAACATATTTAGAAAGACCAAACCACTCTTTCCAGGAACGCATCTCTAAAAACCTGCATAATCATTTTCAACCAGTCAGGTACGGTTGAGAAAATATAGCATTTCCTCTATATAATATCGCGTGCGAAATTAAACCACTCTTTCTTGAAGAGTTTTTACTGTCGCGAATCGCTGCTTTTGGTGGCATACTGCAATTACTATTAAGCAAGGACAAAGCAACCAATAACTTCCTGGTCGTTGTTGTTTTTGTGTGTTTTTTTTTTGTTTATGGGTTTCGCGGTGATTAAAATATATAAACTGCATGTAATTTGTTGTATTTCATTTGATATTTTATTATCAAATAAGGACAAAATCTACAACACCTTTTTATTTTAAATAGAGTAAATCTGCTCCAAACCCTTATAAAATGTTTTGGCTTAAAATATACCAGGTGAGTCAGCTGCGCCTATTTATTTTTAATTTATGCAACGTGCTAAGCGACATATGTGACTTACGCCTTTCTTGAATGCCTTCTAATGGCTGATTTGCTTAACACCTTATAGAAGGGGGATACATAACTCAGTGCATAAGTGTTTTACGGGACAGAATGCAATCGCTATGTATGTCGATGCAAAAAAAAAAAAAAAAAATCCCACCCTGACACTGAGAGCTCCAGTAGCTATTTTAGCCAATTTTACAAACTTTTATTCTTTAGTATACATCCATGCACCCCTTTGAAAACGCCCCTGAAGGAAAAAAAAAGAACCAAAACAAGTTTATATTGGTATCAGATTCGAACCTCCAAAGCTAACCTTTGCTTTACCACATTCCAGCATCTAAACCACTCAGCCACATAGTTTGTCCCGCTCATCGGAAAACGTTCCTCCATCTCCTTGCAAGCATTATATCCTTGAAACGACGTCTTTTTTAAGGCTTTCGCAGCTCTTTGGTTCCCACTCAGGCCTTTAATCATTAATGGGGATTGCGTATAGTACCAAATAGAAGGGCAGAGCTGCAATAACAGTTTGTTTGCCAAAAGGGTCAAAGTTTTCACATTAGACTATAAACTGCGGGTTGCATAGATATGAATACCTAGGGGCAGCTGACTCACCTGCTATATTTCTTATTATTTCGTCATATTTACATATTGTGGCAACATTTTCTTCACATTTTGCCTGTCTCTAATGATAAGACAATTGGTGTTATTTTATTCACATTATGACATGCAGCTTCGTGGTCCTTTCCTCATAAATTAATGAATTAAATTCGTAAAGGTTATTAAGTGATCTTTACAGAGGCTGCTTACCCTCAATGGAATCTGTATCTTTATTCTAAGGATGTTTAAAAATATATTTCATAAAATCTTATTTCTTCCCATAGACGCTACAAAAGTAATTATGATCATAGAAGAATCATCTTTTCAGTATAGATATGTTTACTGACTGTACAGATTTCACGTGGATATCTCTAGAAATGTTTGAGAAAATGGAGAAACCGTTGGAATATATTTATGAAAAAACAACGTTAAACATCCTGAAGCTCATTAAACCAATTTAATTTTTTTATTTCCTTTCATCTGCTTCATCTTCATATGTTTCAGGGTTTAGGACTAGACGACGGCGATTGGTTCGTTGCGGCGGGAAGGCGTGTAAAGCTTTCTCCTTCACCCTTACCTAGCCGGCTGGGGTACCTTTCTGGGAGAGGCTCGTTTCATTTCGCAAACCCTAGGTTGAAGATGACTTAGGCGTCAGGATTGGTATCATTCTGGAATCGCTATGAACTCCGACCTTGCTAGCACGCAACATCTCCGGATCTGGTAGTCCTTCGGGTCTCCTCTTGATCCCAGGGCTCACGTTGGTAGCATAAAGGTGCTACTAGGCCTAGATGCGGTGCTGTGCTCCAGTGATTGGAGGCCCCTCCAATCACTAATCCTAAACTTAAGGACCTATCCCCATTATTATTTTTCCCTCCTTGATTCCTTGTAAAGAAACTGGCATACTCTTCATTATGAAATCTGCCTTAAAATTTCGATTACAAGCGATTTATCACAGGAGGCAAGCATGCAGAAAAAAAAATACAGCTTTGTGTTGCATGGCTTAGAAATAGAGCACTATCAGTCTGTTCATGACGTTTTAGTAGTGGGTGGGGTGCCCTTCAAAGCAGGTAGGGGGTTCTGGCTAGTGGAAGGGGGCAGTGTTTATTTGGTCTGAAACAAGTGAGGGGTAAAGAGTGAAAGGCTGTTGGCTGTTTTACACTGCGCGCCACACGCGGCACGAGTTCAGCAGTATACCCTTCCCAGCTAAAGGTTTACCTGAAAGATATGCCACCCCACACCCTAGCTAAAATGTCCCTGAACAGACAGTACTCTGAATGGACGGCCAAGACTGTGCATTAACAAGCGAGATGCATTAGGTAAGAGTCATTCTATACCTCAACACGGATATCCGTCTGTGTCACAAATTGCGCTGCCATTGCAGGATTCCGGGTTCGATGCCTATACCTTGCAGTTGGAACTGGCAGCTAATTATCTCTCGTGGCTTCTCCTACAGGAATTTTAAGGTAGGTTTGGGCACAAAGGGACGTCCGCTGTAACACATTTACAGGCCACTGTATTCTGACTTGATGATTCCTATGTAACAGGACTGTTCTTGTCTCGTATTTTCTTTGGATAACAGCACTATTTTGTAAAATTCATTTCGTTGCATATAAGATTTTCTTTTTTATTTCATATTATTCTTTTTGTAGGATTCCTATCGATTTCATCATTGCAGAGACACAAATAACCTCCTATAAGAAATAAAGACTAGGGGACTACAAGGCTTTACAACACACCTCACTTTCAAAGGTCACAGGTAACAGAAACGCTTAGAAACAGACTAAGAATTCATTCGATAACTTCGTTCGAGGTTAAAAAATCTGACGTGTTACATTCACAAGACTTTCTCTACTCACTCTTCTACAAGCTATTCATGCAAAAACGTATTATTCGAAATACTTCTTGGTTAACCAGATAAACCTTCAGTTCACATTTAAACATTCGTTGTGCGATACAGTATGAGGCAGTATTTTTAACACTTAAATGATATCAGTCTAATTATATAATATAACATTTAATAACAGCCCACCTTAAATCAATATGTGTATAATATATTATATAAAGTATACATAACAGTCAATGTATTATGTTTTTATTATTATGTACATATATAATAATGTTATGTAAATGTATTACGTAGTTTAATAATGTAGGAGCTGTGAGAATAGAAGCAAGCTGCTTTTCGTAGCATACAGAATTATAAAGTAGAAGGCGAAAGTTGCTAACAATGAGGTAATAATAAGGTAACCTTGAGACAACAATAAATTAGAAAGTTTAATAAAGGCTACTAATAATTTTTGGAACAATAAAAATGTAATATATAAAACAGTTTATAAATAGCCAATCAACAACTAGAAAAGCTTTAAGTTAAATAAAAGTTTTCTATTGGAGTAGGCTTAACCAATCAGAGACTAGAAATAGAGGAAATGTGCAAATTGAAACGGTGGACTCCACAAGATTGCGTACCCTAGCAGTGAGATACGGTACGGGTTCAGTGTGGGACAAAAGTTCATTGCGGTGAGAATAATATAAAGATTACGTATTAAAAGTGCAAATAACAAAAATCTCACAGCTCTATAGTAGGATACATCAGTAAAGTGTTATTTAATCGTGCGAAGAATTAATAAAAAACAGTGGAATACAATTATAATTTGTGTTAGCGTTATTCTTTAGCTGTACCAGTCCTGCTAAGAGATACGTGCTTTACAAATTACTACTTACGAAGCCGAGGCATACATACATATATAATATTTAAATAAATAACATTAAAAAGTTGATTCTTAAAAGTAGGGCGAAGGCCACCGGAAAGTTTCTACCGTACGTGAGGCGAACACTCCAAGAAACATTTCTCCCGCAAATTGATGCCGAAACGTGCAATGGGTTTTGTAACATCATGACTAGCTTTTTAAAAGGCTGCTGTTTCAGCCTCGTGTATGCCTACAACATGTGAATTATATTTCTTCTGCGAATATTTATCATAACAGCAAGTGAGCAGAAGAATAAATTGTTGAGTGAAAAACAATGGTTATAGAAACTTAGATAATTATTATATACCATACTTTTTAAATGTATGTCTATATACATGCTTTTCGCCCTTGTTTCCAAAAGTAACCTGAAATAACTGTTATATGAACAGGAATAAAACAATTCTGATAATTCTGTGCAGAACACTATAGGAAGCATAGATAGACGTGGGTGCCCAATGAAAGAGTAGAAGGCGCTGACAATTTTGTTTGCTTCGTTTGCTTTTATTTCTTTTTAAGCAACAGCTTCCTTCCCAAATTAAAATATAATCGACACTCAGGATTCAAGTTATTCTGTGGTTTTCCCCAGTCGTCATAACCGGTAAATGCCGAAGAGGTACCCTATACTTAGGCCTAGAACGTTTCCTTCCAGATTCTATCCCAGTTATTTCATTTCGTGTAACATCAGAGGCCACTGTCTAATGGCGTATAGTAAGAACGGGCGACAAACACTACAAAATATATACCTGGTGACCCACACAAGCCGGTCTTCGTTGAAGTTAGTTCATTCCGGACAGCGCGGATGCTAAAAGGTTTGCCTAAGTAAAACTGTAAAGGGGACTCCATACCGACAGAGAGGAGACCCTGCTAAATGAAAGACTAATGATTGAAAACAAACTAACTGCTATGACTGGTTCCGTAGCTCAGTCGATAGAGCACCTGCCTGCTGTGGGAGGAGTCTTGGATTCGATTTCCAGATGCGCTCGAGAAGGTTTTCTTTAATCAAGAAGGTTACGGTATGCTCAGGATCTGGTGTTTGAATGTGAGTGTGCATGTGTGTGTGGGTGTATTTCATCGGTTATTTGTTAACCAATTCACCCATTAACAATTATTATATTAATAAGCACACGTTAAGTAATATAATTGCATTACAGTTAATGTAAAATTACGACAGGTATACGACATCATTTGGTGCTATAAATTTGGCAAGATTAATATATATATATATATATATATATATATATATATATAGGTACATATTTATGTTCCTTTAACCCTACAGTAGAATTAAATGATATTCTATTATAACATCATTCGTAATAAACATGTTCAAACACATGTCCGCCTTGGTGGATGCACTTATGTAAGCGCTTCTCAGTATCAGCATGGTCACGTCTTAGCATTTCTTCTTATACTGAACCACAGCTATGACTTATCCTTTCTTTTAAAATTGTTGGATTTTCTGGTTCCGTTTCATAAGCCCTGGCTTTGGTATATCACCATAAGAAAACAATTCCAGAGGCCGATCTCGCTGCCCACCGAATGCAACCATCATGTCTTATTCACCGTCTGGAATACACATTGTTGAGATCTCTTTAACTCCTCTAGAATAATGGAATGGTGTGCCATGGCGCTGAAACCAGTGATTTAGGGCTGATTAAAGTGGCGTGTCTTCTAGAAGGTTCTCGATATTCAGCCCATTCTGGACGATTTCCAAATAAAGCTGCCCGATATACCTAGGTGCCAAATTAACTGGCCCAATAATGGCTCCCTGAATGCCGTACCAACGTTAACACCACACTCAGCTGGCATGTGATGAGATAGTTACCAGTGAGGAGCCCAAAATTGGAGATATTTGTTTGCTTTGGAGGCATTGGCGAAATAACATTCATCTTCCCATAAATACTACCTGCCTGGTGAAAACCGGATTTTCGTTTATTTTCTTTAAGAGCCTTCTGAAAACAGGTATGCGATTCTGGAAATGGTTCCCATAAACCTGCTTTATGTAAGTGCAGTTTTATAGGGATGCTATTTTTCGCTCCTTCAAAATCCGTTGTATTGAAGACCTTGAACTGCTAAATGAGCTGGAGCTCTTCTTTACCCTATTTGCTATGAGAACATTTAATGATTAAGAAATAATAATACCTGAATGATCCATCAGCTCTTAATTGCATCTCTGTACGTCGAATAACGCGCGCAGAAGGCAGGCGTTACGTCGGAAAACGTTCAGAATACAGCCTTCGAGCCTCAGGCACATTCCAGTGCGCCTTCCCATAGATCGTAATTATATCCATGTATTCTTGTTGGTTAATTTTAACTGTTTGCCTGAATGACCTGGTTCGAACTGCAAGCAGGCAACTACGCGATACTTATCAGTACGAAACCACGAAATAAACATATGCAAAGCGCAAGAACTCGCCTCGTACCTGCACTGCCCCTTTGAAAATTAGTGGACGCGGTAACTTCTTTTGGAATTATGTATACCGGAAACATAAAACTGCAAAGAATGGCTTGTTTGGGCTACCTAATTGACCCTAATTGTAGGTTCCCATTTAAAACACTAAATTGGTCCTCAAATGACCATCATAACGTCCTCCAAATAAAACAAGACTAATGGCATTTACTTTCCCCCATAATATCAGGCAACTTTTATTAAAGACAATATATGTGGGGTCTTTCAACAAGAATGTCCTATCTTTGAACTTAAATAAAAAACGTTCTATAAATGATAGAGGTTTATTTCCTTTTTCTATTTTGGAACATAATTAATGTCATTATGTGTGGAAGAGAACATCAGTTAAGTGACCGCCGCGACTTCGTTGGGTTGCGCGTATACGGTTGACCCAATTTTCAATGACAGAAAAACGTAAATTAGGTCCAACTTCACGAATAACGCGGGTGATGTTATTCATAAGATCATTTACTGATTCTGGCTTGTTATAAACTCGAGATTTAACATAACCCCACAAGAAGTAATCCAACGGCGTTAAATCACATGACCTCGGGGGCCAGCTAACATCACCACCACGGGAAATGATGAAACCTCTGAACTTCTCCTTCAAAAGATCGATTGTTTCGAGGGCAGTATGACATGTGGAACCATCTTGCTGGAATCAGATGTTTCTGAGATCCATACTACCCAATTGAGGCCAAAGATAGTCCCTTATAAGAGCCCGGTATCTTTCTCCATTGACAGTTAGAGCTTCTCCATCTTCATCTTGGAAAAAATATGGACCAATGATTCCACCATACCAAAATCCACACCACACAGTAACCTTTTGGGGTTGAAGTGGTCGTTCTTGAATCTTCATTGGATTGTGATTACTCCAATAGCGGCGATTTTGTTTGTTAACACAACCATCCATCCAAAAGTAGGCTTCGTCGCTGAAGATGATTTTTCGACAAAAATCCGGGTCAGCTTCCAAATGCTCTATAGCGCAGTCAGCGAATACACGGCGCAACCTATGATCGTTGGGCTTTAATTCTTGAGTTAACACCATTTTGTAAGCGTGAAACTTCAAGTTCAGATGCAGAATTCGCCAAGTTGTGGTCGGCGAAAGCCCCAATTCTTGCGCTCGACAAGCAATTGATTTGTTTCCGTTCTCACGTACACTCTCACGAACAGCTCCTAAGTTTTCGTAGCGCTTACGTCGATTACGTACAGGCGTTCTTTGATCGCTGATAGAACCATTTCTTTCAAATTTATCGGTCAAACGTCGAATCTTCTCTCGCAGGGACGATTATGCACACCGTAAACTTCACGCAATACACGAGGTTTTTTGCTGAACAGATGATCCATTTTCATAATAAATTTTTACAATTTCTACGCGTTGCTGAATGCTGTAAGGTTCAATGGCTATTTGTCAATAATAACTGTAACCACATGAAAAAAATGACTGCTGTAACTCAATAACAACGGCAGCTATCACATGTTAAAGATAGGACACTCTTGTTGAAAGACCCTTTACAACCCAATGAGTCAAGTACATTCTGCGAAAAACAGATCTTACTACACAGCGCCCTAAGCTGGTTGGAAAATGACTGATATTTAACCATCTTGCAGACATTTAAAGGAAAGTAAAACGTATTAGGGAACCAATTCACCTGTACTTTCTGGCAGTTACAGCCATCCAAAAAGTGTTGCATTTTAGGTTAAAGGTCCGTTCATAGAGTGCGCAATTGGCTTATTCAATGATCACTATTATACACACAATGAAGAGCTCCTTACTTATGCAGCTGGATGTATTATTATCATTACTTAATTATTATTACTGCTATTATTATACAGTCAGATATGTTCACTTTACATGTATCGAATACACAATCGTTCGACTGTTAAGGCACTCCACTATTGAAACCCAGTCAAATATCCAAACGTATATTATCAGCGATTTACTATAATTTTCACCAGTAGATACTTCCAGCAAGCAGGCAAGCTTCAGAGAGCCGCAGGAAGATAAGTCACAGAGTTGTGCGGAAGTCTCTACAGGTTCCTGGCTCAAAGACCCGTTCCACTACTAGAGCTGCCCAGTGAGGTCGATTAACTACCCGTCCAACCAAACTGCCCTCTAGTGTCCATGGGAAGTACTCTTTCCTTTGAGCAAGCATCCGTTCCATCTGTCTGGACCGCCACACAACGCTAAACCCTAAAGATGACAATGGAATGGAATAAAACAGAAAGGAAGTGGTGGGGAATGAGAAACCATTAGAGTCCGCCTACTGACCAGGGAAAACCACGAAAAACCCAATGTCAGAGTGAACGATTGATGGGAATCGAATGCAGGCTCTCTCGAATGCGAAAGGAAAATAAACTTTTGTATACCCACTAATAAGCAATAGAGGGTAGAGAGAGAGTCATATAAATGTAACACATAAGATTCTTTAAAGTGGAATACACAATTTTCTGGAGACACGGCTTATACTACACGACGCGGAAAATATGGTATTTCATTAGTTTTAAGCCTTCTGCTTGGGATAGAAGTAACTGAAAAGCTAAATATCGCTGTTTTCTCTGTTTAAGGCTTTAGACGAAAATAAGCAAAATAAATTTTATTGCCAAGACCATTTGTGTACAAGCTTACAAGCCTTTTAATATTTTAGGAAGAGACCACTATGTCAATGTCCTGAGCCGAGAACGAAGTACAGTAAGATTATATCTATTGTGATGAGTTGAGAATGCGCTCAGGTATGTCAGAGCAACTGAACACCGTCCATACACGATTCCATTGTAATGGGAAATTCGTCTGCAATCCATTAGTAATTCTAACACAGTTCAGTTTATGGAATCGTAGCAATTGATGTAAGCCTTGGAGATTTGAAATAATGTGCAGAATCAAATGTTAATATTTTCAGGATTAGGCTTCTGAAATTATCAAAGACATTAGCGAGGAGAAACACGTCTGAAATGAACTAGAGGCAGCTGTACTCGTCCAAGTTTCCTATGGTAATCAACACAGTGCGCTTATACTATACTAGTAGTTATCGTAAATTCCTTCACTACAACATACGCCAGAATCCTATGCGGTTATGAAGCTGTGATATATTGCCTGCCGCTTTTCTTTCAAAGTTGTACATTTCACTGGCGTTGCTATAGCGGGCAGCGTGGTATAATCACGATATACAAGGGTGAAATATAGAAACAACAGCTATCGTCGATAAACATAAACCAATCAACAAAACAGAAAATCATTAATGGGCATTAAAACCTTAAAAACATAAAGCTCCCTGGCTCCTTCATGCAACGTCATTATACATAAATAACTTACAAATTGAATACTTACATAGGAGGTTCTCTGAACATATGCGAGAGCGAACAAGAGAAACCCACTTCTTTAAAGCGGAAATCTTTCAAAAACAATGAACGGGAAATGCGAGCATTCTAAAATCAGAACCTTGTTCGACCTTAAAAAAAATCTCTCCCCCTCTCCCTCTTTCTAAAACAGTCACAAGTTTCCTGAGGCGGAAGCAATTCCTTACACGTGAGAGAAGAGGCGCCAGCTCATCGAACGACTCCCCCTCCATCTCTCTCTCTCTACTCCTCTTAAGCACTCACAATGAGATCGTAGGAAACAATGCTTTACACGTGATGGAATGTATGAAGGCGTCAGCTTGATCAAACAGGGTTATAAAAGACTGTTCCCACCCGAAAACTCCTCTGTATCGCAAGAATCCAAGCTCTCTGCCTGTAAATGTTGCGCTAAGCAAAAGATGTACAGAGTTCGTCTTCCCTGGAAGCCAAAACTGTAATTCATCGAAATGTCTGGTAACTTTTAAAAAACACACTTATTTAAAATATGTATTCCTTACTGTAGGGCTTTGAATAACTGCGTTTCACATAACACTTAATCGTTTACAGATTTCAGTTAATAAGAATTCACTGTGTATGCTTCTAAAGCAAAATATGTGTGAGCACAACTTCATCTAAGATAAAGCAATGACTAGAATACAATATGAGATAATGATTAGAATATGAGAGGTTTCAGGCATGTATAACTACTTGATCTTAATAATAAAGAATAATGCCCTCATATTGATACTCAGTAATAATATACAGTGTCTATAATTTTACAGTAAACCGATCCCGTAATATAATACCCAAAACCATCCACTCTAATAAAGGAAACGTTTACATTATATTAAAACATCATAACCCACTTAATAAAACTGAAATACAGTAAAAGCATTGAAATAAAAATTGCATGCTTAATTGAATCCGTTAGCGAGTCAGTCACCTCATCCGCAGATGGATATATAAGGAATGTGTTAACACAGTCCGGATTTTGATGACATTTCAGCTTCTTTTCATTATGCAGTATGCATAACTCTTAAGTATTAAAATGCTGAAGACGAATCTTTGGGTATAAATTTTTTAATTTTACTAGGCATTTTTCAACATATTTTCTGTTTTAGAAGTTTTAGGTCACTTTTTCAATTCTATGTCATTTTGTCGGTTTTTGCGTTTTACTTCCTTTTCTTTCTTTTTTGCAAGAAATTAGAATAACGAAAATTATTAAATTATTTAACATTTATTTGAATGTAATGAAATAAATGGATTTTTGATCAGTGGATCAACAATGTACATGTTGGGAATGGGTTTCTTACCTATACTGTGCATATTGTTGCCGCAGTAAACAATTCATCTATTGCTAATGTATCTGTGGTAGTAAAAACAAAGGCCATTCGACAATGTACAAGTTAAAAGACAAGCGTTTGATCTGTTTTGATTGTCACAGATTTCATTATTTACAGATTTTCTGAGACGAAAGTTTGGTGTTCAGTTTATTTTTCGTAGTTTCATTCGCCATGCCTAAAATAAAGCCATCTAAATCTTGTCATTTAAGACTTTGGATTTGGTGATAAGTTTTCTCTACGGACATGAAGTGTTATTTTGTAAGATGTGCAAAACAAAGGTACCAACCAAAAGAAAATTCACTGTTCGGCAACGTGTGGGTCGCGATAAGTATACACGGGCAGTGCAACTCGCAAGTAAAAAGAAATTAACGCAACTTTTACTGCGACAAAGTGTATCCATGAAGGAGAATAAACATCAGATTTTTACAGAGGCTTCTGTAAAGCTTTGGATACAGAACAGTGCTAAATTGAGAGCGTTCTAGAACTACATTTCGGACGTCCTATCGCAGACGAATCAACTCTTCGAAGAAACTACCTGTCACAATGTTCAACACCATTAGCAAAATACGGGTTAAAGTACATGGAAATAAGATTTTCGTATCGATTGACCAAAGGAGCGATGTAGAAAATCGGTACGTGGCTAAGTAATTATTGGTATATTGGAGATCTACGGACCAGGTTAAGTTTTCTGCTTAAAGCTGAGGCATTAGAAACTGATAATCACTCCACAATTTGTAGACTCTTTGAAAAATGTATGTTTTGTAATAGCCTGAGGTTACCAGAAATAGTGTCCTGCTTTTTGAGACTGGTGCAGCTTTCATTTTGAAAGCAAGAAAGTCAATATAAGATTTTTAACCGAAAATGGTGCAAATTACTTGCTTAGTACACGCTATGCATAGGGTGGCAGAGGAAATTAAAACACATTTTTTCTCAAGTGGGTTGCTTAGTGTCAAAGACGAAAATTTTTGTCAAGGCTCCCTCAAGTAAACTGCTCTTCAAATCTATGGCTTCCGGCATTCCACTGCCACCAGAACCTGTTATCACCCGATAGATTCAGCAATTTATTATTGCGATCATTTCCAGATAGTGAATTGCGTTATCGAAACACTGAATCATGACGATGCTGCTGCATTTGATACGGCTAAACACTATGAAATTGAAGGACAACTAGCCTTCATATAAACAAATTTTAGTTGCTTAACACAAGGAATACACTGTACAGGAGAAAGGTGCAAGTCTGGAAAGTTCCCTAACTGTAGTTAACAAAATTGCATCTGATTTGAAAAGTGTAGGTCGAGAAGTTGGAAGAAGGGTATTATTTATTGTTTATTTATTTGTTTATTTATTTACTGTGGAAGAGCTTCTCTTCCGCTCAACCACATAGAACAATCCCGAATACAATATTCTGATCACATTGATGGTACACAGATAAAATTTAAAGGAATACAAAACAGAAATAACATAAATATTAGAGAAATAGTAAAGTCAAGTTAATAGAAAATATAAAGAAACTAGGTTAATGGTAATGAACATCTTAAAAATATGACATACATACACTATATATACAAGAATATAATACTTCTTCTAAGTTAACAATTATTTTAACCAAAATCTGCAAGCTGTGACGAAAAGCATATAAAGTATAACAGTTCCTGACATCTTGTGGAAGTGAATTCCAGAGCCTAGCAACCTTCACAGTAAAAGATGATGAGTACAGAGATGTTCGATAAAGTGGTATTGAAAGTATATGACGATTCTCCGAGCGTGTATGAAGGTTGTGAGGCAAAGACAAACTTTTAAAACGAGAAGCTAGGTATATAGGGAAAGAAGTGTGAATAAGTTTAAAGAGAGTAAAAGACAATGTTTCTACGGTTAA
This sequence comes from Deroplatys truncata, assembly GCA_030765065.1. Classification (NCBI taxonomy): domain Eukaryota; kingdom Metazoa; phylum Arthropoda; class Insecta; order Mantodea; family Mantidae; genus Deroplatys; species Deroplatys truncata. Next base: position 96,058,703 of record CM060984.1, on the reverse strand, counting down.
CTAGATGGAACCATGACAACTCATGGAGAGATGGTGTTATATGATCGTAACGACGTACATCACAGATGTAACGAACACATTTATTGTGAGCTAGCTGTAATTTACGTGACGGATCGGACCTTAAATTTGTAAGGAGGGAATCACAGTAATCGAAGTGGGGCATCACCATTGTTTGTACCAGTCTTTCTTAAGTTCCTAGGCAGGAGAATATTTAAACACTTGAAAGTATGGATTAAAAATTTTACTTTCCTACAAATTTTAGTAATATGGTTGTCCAAATAAGTTTACTGTAAAAATAACACCTACATTTTTCGTTGATTGTGTCAAAGAGACAGCAGAATTATTAATTTCAACCAAAGGAACAGAACGCATGTCTATAGTGCATAACAACCTTGGATGTCCCAGCAGCAATGCCTGTGATTTTAAGGGATTGACGCCAAGGCCTAAACCGCGTGCCTATGAATAAAAAGTCGACATCATTATTAATTTTCAACAGCATATTGTGAATATCGCCAATTCGTGAATGTATATATATAATTGTAGGTCATCGGCATTAAGGTGATATTTGCTGTAACGTATAGAGTAAGAAATATAATTTATAGAACCCAAAACACTACCCTGTGGAACTCCAGCCTTTACGAAACTCATGAAGATGAGAGATTCCCAGAAACGACACACTGCTGTCGTTCGCAAAGAAAGGGTATCTAAGAAAGTGAAAGTGTTCTTGATAAAAACTCTGGATATAAAACTTTGTATCGCATTTCTCAAGTGCTAACCGATTAAACATTTGATACTTCCTGCATTGAAGATCTCACTGCCAGTGATTTAGCATATTTCAAGTATGCTCCAGTTTTATCAGCGGATGTGGAAAAGAGTTTCTCACCGTACAAAAATGTGCTTTCCGACAACAGGCGTTCCCTAACTTTCTAGAACCCGCGCATGCTACTGGTTACATATTGCAATAATTCTGAATAAGGTAAGACATTTTTATAGTTCATCTTCCTAGAACACAGAAATTCGCGAGTTTAAATTCACTTTTAATTTCAGTTGTAACGTTACAGAAATACGAACTGTGCTGTACACTCATACTCTGAAATAAGGAGAAAAGTTTTAATCTTTTTAGATAATTTTATTGATTTTAGTTCATTTTACTGATCATTTTTTTAGCCATTTCTAGGTCAACAAACTCCGGGCCTTGCTAATAAAGATTATGGGTTATTACTATTGCAGGGAGTTTAGCAAACCGCTGAACAAGATGAAAATGGGAATAACATTTTCCCACCCACCGAAAGACTAGATCTTCAGCTAGAGGAGACCTATAACATAAAGAACATAAAAAGGGTTGAGACCAAATACGGGTCCATAACCGTGGCTACCTCGGGTGGAAAAAGGTCTTTGTTCCAACAAGATATGCTTCTCTAACGAGTAACTGAAATAAATATCCGGGGATTTTCAACTTTTATTCCACGGAATAGTACCAGCTGGCAAGGTTAAGACATGTAATCTGTCCTTTATCACAGGAAGGTATGTAGAAATAATTCCAATGACATTTCATTGGTCCATATAAATATACAACCTCTGAGTCTAGAAATGGTCAATTTGCTGTATATTAAGCTAGCGATAAACTAAAGTGTGCATTGCGATATTAAAATGAAAACAAATATATATTGTATTATACATGCTTATAATTAAGCTACCGACCTTCTGCACTGTATAGAATTCCTTCACTTTCTATGGCTTGTTCTGTTTCTTGTTTTGCCTTGAGTTGACAACTTGGATGCCTCATCCACTGGAAAACTAATTTTTTTACTTGTAACCCTCCAAATAGTATTCTTGCTGATACCTAGAGCTTCTGCGGCGCGTTCGTGTATTTTGTTAAAGGGTATTAACTGAAAATTGGTTTGATGGATGCTTTTGTTTTCCCTTTCTAAACAATTTCACTATCGTCTCTCCTCCCTGGGATCGGATTGAGTCCCCTGGCCAGTAACACGGGATTCACGTGTAGGATGAAGCCTCGATCGACCTCTCCGAAAAATCATTTTCGTAGCCGCACAAATAAGCAACAAATAAGAAGGAACTAATTCCTAAAAATTAAATAATAACACAGCAAATAAGGAGCATAAGAAAATAACTGAAAACGGCAAAAACAAGACACAGTAACTCCAAGCTGAGGTCAAAAGAGCAGCGCGAAGGGTGGATACAGCAACAAATGACCACCTGGTAATGTCAAATGTAGCGTCGGTAACTCTGGCAACAAGGCGGCTGTTGCTACAGCAACGGGCCTGCCGCGCTCACTTGTTTTTCCGACTGCAGAACCAAACTTACGAAAATAAAGGTATAATTAACTGCTGTATAAGAGCACGTGAAAACGGCATTCTAATCTACCGCTCTAAACTCGGTGAAATGTGACATAGCGCATATTAACTTTTGCGCGTTTTAAGGAGCTTTTGCGCATGCGCAACTCGTATGTCATAATTACCTTATGGGCTAAATACATACGGATTGTGTGGACTTGAAGGCGTGCTCGAAGCTGCTCCCCGTATTGTGTATCCATACTATCACTACAATGTTAAGTTAATGCCACTAGATGAGAACACTAAGGCTGAAGGTCACGAGCGCGGAAAATTCTAACAGTTATTCCAGACTTGACGTTAGAGGCAGACCGTTGCTTCACTATGGATGCCAGCGGAGAGAACCCAATTACGTCAGCCGGCTTCTGGTGATGTCCATGCGTCTGAGTATGTTTTACGCATTGTTTCAAAACACTCACAACGCGCTATGATGTAAAAATGATGCCACATTACGTCGACCACCCTATTATAATTTTTCATTGTTGGCGTTCTTCATGCCACACTTCTATTTGTAGTTTGGTCATATTAAAGCACACGATTTATTTCAAATAACTCTATTTGTAGCATCAGCCATTTCTGAAATATCCATTAATATTGGTTTGAATTAATTAATACTTCGTAATTTGTTAAAGTGCTGTCGCAATTCGCTTGTTTTCTCGCGATATAACGGAAAGAGTATGGAATTTTAAATCCAGTATGCATTGAGCAGCTTTTAAACAGCTGTCTATGGATTCAGTTTCTCATATTCCATTTCTACAACCACAATAACGTTGTTTTTTATTTTTATTTTTTTAATTCTTTTTTTTACTTTTTCTACCACACACATAGTAGGCAGAGAGGATATTGCATTCCACTCAAAAATCGATACCGAGATTTCACTGGAAACACATGTTCGAGGTCCCTTGAATAAGCAAACCATTTTTAGCTTCTCTACCACGTACTTAATAGATAGAAGTGGTATTACAGTCCACCTAAAAATTCGATACTGAGACTTCACTGTAAATGTATGTTTTTTGAGGCACCCTGAAGACAAAAAACTGTTTTTGGATAAAGGTCCGTACATGTGTGTGTGTCTATGAATAGCATAATCAAAAACGAAAAGTTGGATAAATACCAAACTTGATATTTAGATTCACGGAGATTTTCAAGAAACCCACCCAATGGTATTTAGGTTCAGCTCCTTCCAAGAATGCGACATGCAGATTTTAAAGAAAATCCCCTACCACAAACTACCCTTTAGATGGAAGACTTTTCGAAATTTCGTATTTTCTAAAAAATGACTCCAACGATTTTAATTAAAATACAATATATTAAAGATATTTACATGTCAAATAAAATGTATATCTTGAATTTTCTGGGAATAGCCTGTGAAGTCCACTTCAGTTGGAATAAATGTTGTATAACTGCTAAACGTTAAGCGATAGCCGAAACATACCACACAAAAAATGTAGATCTCCTTAAAACACAATTTATTTCAAATAAGTTTGCTTGTGGCATACATACTACGCTATGCCCCAAACATGTAACATTTTTTCGAAATATTCGATTTTCTAAAAAAAATGACTAACGATTGTTAGTAAAATACCACACATTAAAAATATTTACACGATAAATAAAGTATATATCTTGAATTTTCTGGAAATAACCTGTGAAGTCCTCTTCATTCGGAATGAATTCTGTATAATCTTGTATAACTGGTAAACTTTGAACGACAGAGGAACACATACTACAAAAAAGGTAGATATATTTAAAAACACACAATTTATTGCAAATAACTATTTTGTGGCATAATCCATTTCCGAGATACCAGTTATTAATGGTTCGAATTGTTCAATACTTAGCCGTTCTTTTAAAGATCTGTAGATTTTCAGTTATTTTTCGCGATGTCATGAGTAGATAATAGATGGCGACAACTGATAAGATGTAATCGATATGCTTTGTTCTGTGCCACCGACTCCCGACCCCCTCTTTGTGCACTGACCGGAGAAGCCGCTGACCACGCCCCTTCCTTTGTGCGCTACTAGCATGCCTCGCGGTAGAGGTTCAGAACAATTGGCCGTTGTCCTTTTGTGCGCTGACCTAATGCCGGTCTCGGTATAGGAGAACAATGGGTTATTGTACTCGTCGCTAATGGAGGAGGGTCTTTGTGCGCTACTGATGCCGACAGCCGGGGATCATCGAACAATGGGTTATTGTTTTCGTCGCGTGTCGCCGCCCCCGCAAATTGATGTAGATGATAATTTTGTCAATCAATCAGGTAATGTTCGTCCATGCATAACATTGTCTAACACTATTGAAAAAGAATCTAGTGTTTATACTGCTAACGTCCTGGCATCGCGCCTCTGAAGGGCTGGACGCAAACCCCCGCCGCATGTATCTTGATTGATTAATTTAATTAAACGCTGCTCGTCGATCATAAATACGATTAAGTATTTTTGATTGATTAATGTAATTGACTCGCGCACCTGGTCGCTTTCGTATGTGCGTGTGTGGGTGTTAAAGTGATTATTACACGTGTATAATTATTACGACTAATAACACTTGTTTAATTCTTCTTTTGAGGGAAAATATATTTTGGGTTTATAAGAATAATACATCCCTTAGATGAATCCATGACTGAAAGGACAGAGTTGCCGTAACGAGACGTTAACGATGATAATTTCGCTCAAAACCCGCGCGCGGTCCTTCCCCTGTACGCTACCCCACTCTCGACTAACGGGGCTCTCACATGTGCAGGCAGGCTAGCTGGTATCCCCTCCCTTCCCTCTCCATGCAGCTCACAGTGGGCGCGCGCTCTAGCCGACAGAGCCGAAAGCTCTCTCTTCCGCTCAGCGATGAAGGTGCAGGAAGTAGCCATTTTAAGAGTTTAACGAACGCATGGCGGCCATGTTGACTCACTGGAAACAACAAGCATAAATCATTTGAAATGGACGATAAGGAACTTCGCGCTTCAAGATATTTTTCTAAAGTTTGTTTACACGTAGGAATGGCTCTGAAAAATAAATAAGTTAACATTATAATTAAATATTACATACGTTATTAATAAATAAATAATGAACTAAATAAATAATGAAATATGGAGAGTACCGCAAACAAAACACCTCCCTTGTTACATGTAAATACATCGAGAGAAACAAGGATAATTTATTTTCATTACTAACGCTAAAATTATATTATCGTCAAGAAAGCTTATTTGTTTATTCCATTTAAACAGACTGGTGTTTCAGCAGCCATATCTAAAATTATTTGATACAGCATCATTCTAATGTAATAAAAATCAGAATTCTCTGAGAGATAACGTGTCTATTCACATTCGAGAGGTCACTGGTTCGAATCTCGGTTAGATGATTTACCGTGCAAGGCGAGCCCTCCCAATAACGATCTTTATAAGCGTGGGTGTCAAATGTTTTCCTACGGGGTATGGTGTATAGATCCGGTACGTAAACATTCGTTACTTGCACAATTATTATTCCCGTAACAAAAATGAAAAGACGACTGCAACAGACCCTTGATTGTTTAGATATGCAGCGTGTAAAGCGGTATTGAATACCAGAGGGAAATCGAACTCTGAACTCAAACTAAATATACACGGACTTTCAAAACATGGTTTCTTCTCTTAGTAAATATATAACATAGGACGAGAACTTTTTTAAACAACCCTCCCCTCGAAATATATTTTGAATATTCCAGCAGAGAGATAGAACCATTACGACCTGGGACCTCGGGAAATTCCTGAGGCAGCCGGATACCGTCCTATAGCCCATTAACGGACAATGTCAAACCCTTCCCATTAAGGGGTGTATTGTGTTTTTAAAATGATTTTTCATTCTCCTGAAAAGACCATCCTTAGCGGAAAACCATGCTCATATAGACGACGGTGTAAATGTTGTAACTTGTTATTTACTCCTCAAACACAAGAATTGTTTGCATGATACCGATAATAAACTAATTTTTATGGAATGCTAAACAAAGAAATATGATTTGGAGAGGGTGATATGAAGAATATGGTATTTAGAATTAAAATGAGAGAAAGAATTCAACTTAAGCATTCGAATGTATCACCGCTGATATTTTTTCTTTGTGTGTCTTTGAAGCTAACCAGTTTTACGGTCTGCTTTATAGATGCATTAAATATTTGGTGAATGACAGTCTTATTTAACATGGGTAAAAGGATTTTAAAGCCTGTTTTGATAAAAAAAAACTACTTCGTGGTGTAGGGTTGCGGGTTCGATTCCAGGGGACCACCCTGTCTGACTTTAGGACCTGCATGAAGGTCTGCGAATACATAGACACAGGGCAAGCCCTCCCATTAACGGTCTTTATAAGCGAGGGTGTAATAATTTCCTAGCTGGTATGGCATATAGATCCTGTACTTAAACATTCGTAACTATCGCATCAGTGTGACAATCAAGTTTATTATTATTATTATTATTATTATTATTATTATTATTGTCAAGAAACCTTATTTGTTTATTTAATTTAAATAGTCTGATATTTCAGTCTCCATACCTAAAAAGTTACACGACCCCTACACCCCACCAGGAAAAATATATCAACAGAAACAATACTTTCTTTTTTTCGTTATTTTCGCTCTAAAATTGTTATTAAATAATATGTATGAGGTTGCAGTTCCAGGTGATGGCCTCAGCGTCACCACTCACATTCATATCATGTTAGAATAATACTTTGATTGCAGACGATCGCTTCAAATATAATACTGGAGCGAATATTTTAGTAATACATAGATACAGTACAGCCACCCCATTAACGGTATTTATAAGCAACAGTTCAGCCGGTAAGGTCTATGGCCCGCATTCGAGAGGTCGTGGGTTCGATTCCCAGCAGCTGACACTCCTGACCCCTGGGTTTTTCGGGTTTCCCTGGTTGCTAGGCGAATGCTGTGAAGGTTCATTACAACCGCGAATTTCTTTCTCCACCCGTTTCACCGACATTCTCCTTTTACTCAGACTTTCATCTCTCCGGCTCTGACTGGTAATATCTAATACTGAACATCGGCACTCATGCGATACAAATGCTTTATGAATAAAGAAACGTAGATGTATATTGCATGTAGCTAAAAGGACAGGGATGGCGTAGTGTTTAAAACCAAAATATACCCTCAAAACACGCATCCCGAGAAGATAAGTGTAAAGATCCTGTATATAGTGTGCTATCCTTAAACAGGCGCAGGAGGAAGGGAAAGCCATTCGAGTGTATAGTTTTACTTCTCTTTTGATGTGACAGCATATACAGCTAGTAATTTCCCATTCTTAAACATGTCGGTCGCTCACTCTGGTCTCGGATTTTTTTTCGTGGTTTTCCCTGGTCTGCATGCGAATGCCTGAGTGGTGTATGCTAGCGCGATATCCTTTCATTCTATATAATTGGCATCTTTCACGTATGCTTCTAGGACCTATGTTTCGATTACCGTCGACCAGGCCTGAGACTTTTCGTTATTTTCCCTGGTCTGCAGGCGAATGCCTGAGTGGCGTATGCTACCACGTTTTCGTCTTTCACGTGTGCTTCTAGGGTCCTTGGTTTGATTTCCCGTCGGTCGCTCACTCTAGCCTGGGATTTTTCATGGTTTTCCTTGGTCTGCAGGCGAATGCCGGAGTGGTGTATGCTATCACGATTTCCATTCATTCTATATAATTTGCATCTTTCATTTCATTCACATGTTTTTTGCTTCTAGGTTTCCTTGCGCATGGTGAATGCTTGCTCATAGGATACTTGTCCCTTGCTCGGTTGACCTCACGAGTTAAGCACCCGAATCTGCACGATTATACCCGAACAATACATACATCTTCACAATACTTTAACTTACTCTAAGCATCCGAACCTGTACGGGGACGTCCGAACATCGCCGAACAATACATCATCGTTGCAATACTTTGCTCACTCACTCTAAGCCCGAAGCTATACGAAGACCTATGAATACATGCAATCACACGTTAACATCTCTGACCGACTCTCTAAATACTCGGCATGCAGGAAGACCTACGGACATGTCCTTACCAGATCCCATAATCAGATTGGAATTGCAGGATTTAATGGAGATATTTATTTACAACCATAACAAGAACAGATCACATCTAAACAATGTCTTAGACAGGAACTTTCTCTTTAAGACACGCTATATATGCTATTCGCTTGTTTAGACTCAATAGAGCTTCCAAACTTACATATCGGAAAACATTTTGCAGGCAATTTAGGGCGTTCTTAAATTTAAGATAATTTTATCGAGGATTCTCTTAAAAGAACGCATGACATGCAACATTTTACCAGATAATGCTTCTTATATATGCTTACAATTGCGAGTTCGCGACTTCAGATGCATGTATCCGACATCAAATAATTTGTTCACGGTTTTGCTCAGACTCTTGATAAATACCCAGTTATATATTCAATAAGGTGACCCAGAGACTGATGGGGAGATGTCTTTTTGTCGGAATGAGCTTCATGGTTTAATCTTGAAGAAAAAAGATCCATAACTAGGACGATCTGAAATTAAGATAGTGATGTAAGACGACTACACAACTAAGGAAATTGAAATTGAGTTTTGTTTATGGACGGTCCTTAACTGCTGTGGTCCTTAGAGCTCCATTCTATATGGGGCGTGAAAGACTGGTAATTTTGCTAGGAGGCCTCTATCGGGCTTGAGGTTCTTTTACGTGCCGTAAATCTACGACAAGGGATACCGGCTGTACTTCCCTTCCGAAGGAAGCCATGCTAAGAATTTTTACGCCGTTTGAACCCGCGACCTAGGCAACTAGAGGCTAGCATGGTAACCACTACACCACGGAGGACGACACACAACTAAGGTCATTTGCGTGTAACACACTAACTAATCGAGTGGAATGGCTCAGGTGGTAACGTCTGTGACTTGCATTCGGATCGAGGGTTCAATCCCAGCAACCTACACCCCCTGACCCCCATAGATTTTTCGGGTTTCCCTGGTTGCTAGGCGAATGCTGTGAAGGTTCGTTCCACCTCTGAATTTTTCCTCTCGTCGTTTCACCTCCATCCTCATTTTACTTTTTTCATCTTCTTGGTTGTTTCAGGGTTGAAAGTGTCGGAGGGGAAGTCTCGGCATAAGCACAGCAGGGAAAAGGATGCTCTCTGTAACTTTCAATCACTGAATGAGGGTGGTCCCTGAATCCTGGACCTCTCAGGAGATGTGTAAGTCTGTAGTCCTCGAGAGGAGCCATAGATTGCGCCAACTACCACCAGGGAATTTTTTAATCCGTGAGAGGTAGTGGCCCTACCCTCTACCCTGCAGATGTTACCTGTCTCCACACACACCACGCCCCTCCCAACCGTGAAATTAAACACTCCCGCAATGTCTGGATAATGTATTTTATAACTATAAGTTCTTGATATTTCAAAGTTCCTGTTAACCATCGTTCGAAATTGATTAACACAATTTCTCGATCCTGTCATGCTATTACTTTAGATGCTTTCAGCGTACTTATAATATCTTCAATCTCCCCCGTATGATCACTAATACCAGCTTCTTTCGATGCAATTAGTAATCTCAATATATTTACCAGTCTATCCTGATTTTCAAGCGTAGATATCACTGAACTATCATCAATGGAGACTTCAAATTCACGCGACATTCGTTGTATTCTGACTCCTCGCCTACAGGAGACTCGAGTGTAGGAGAGACCCGATTCAGTATAACATCTTGCTCTATGAAGCTTAAGTCTTGACAAAGAATGATTCTTAAACATCCGACCGCATATATAGCATTTAATGAGTCGTTTTCCACCATGTGTAATGTATGAAAAAATTGAGTTTCTCATAAGTTGGTTGCAGCGATTTTCTCTGGCAACAGCTCATGCTAAAACTGTAAAAGAAATTAAATGAATGCGTGAACGTTAACGCTCGAATGAATTAAAAGTGAATGAATGAATTCATAACACGCGACCATGTATATATTGTGGCATGTGCACAGATTATATTAATGGTAATACGCTCTCTGGACGCCGAAGCGTGGCAGATTGTCTGAGTAGGGGCGATTCAGGGGAAACAGTGTGCCATTGGTAGGGATATGGCGTTACTGACGCCAACTTGGCGTAGCTTCATTCTGTGAGTAAGCTTCGGGTAAGAGAGTCGGGCAACTGCTAACACACGATGTCCTCGTCGGCAGGCAATGGGCAAAGGTATGTAACTAACTTCATCCAATAAATTGTGTGCCATCCACGCCTTTTAACTTTTAATTATGGTATAATAGAGTTCCTTTCCTCTCCCTTCAGCCAGAAATTGTGTTGGTGTATTAATTATTTAGAGAGATACCTTAGCTGCGTCCCTCGTCGTTGCCTCTTAAATTAACGTTCTTTGTTTGATTAACGATCCCTCTCATAAGCGAGTAGCTCTCCTCTGAAGTTAAATAATACTATTAAGTGAGGCATACGACAAATTGGTGGAGGAGCCGGGTAATACCATCAGCTCTCTGTCATTTTACAGCAATTCTTCTACCTTTTTAATCTCTGCCCAACCAGGCAAAAAGCAAAGAATAGCTCCATCTATCTGGCGGTTGCGGGTATCCACTGTACCAAATCAGCAACCGCTTTTACATTCAGTGTAGGACATTCTTGATTCATGGTACATTTGATAGGTATGTTGCAATCAGCAAACTTATCCATGAAAACAGATTTAACGGGATATGTGAATCCTGGCACACTTATTGTAGCTGCTCCATTAAAATAGTTTTGAAAAAGTTCAGCATTTATTGTAGCACTCATCACTATCACTCTCATCTCATTATGATCAACATCTTTCATAATCATCATCAGTAATGGTGCAATCTCGATCATTACTTCAATCATCATCATCTTTCAATTTTCTCTTCAGCAACAATCCCTCAAGTTGCTAAATTTATTTTGCATAACATCATCTGTAAGCATGGGGCCCCTGCTGCCTTGTTATCTGATCGTGGCTCAGTTTTCTTAAGTGAGGTGACACAAGAATTGTTGAGATCTTTATCAGTGTCTTCCAATTTCACCAGTGCTTTCATCCAGCTTGCAACGGACTTACTGAAAGATTTAACCAAACTCTTTTAAATATGCTCAGCCATTTTGTGGATAATAATCAGAAGAATTGGGACTCAATATTGCCCTATGTCATCTTTTCATATAACTCGAGTGTTCAGTGGCAGATTGTCTGAGTAGGGGCGATTCAGGGGAAACAGTGTGTCATTGGTAGGGATATGGCGTTACTGACGCCAACTTGGCGTAGCTTCATTCTGTGAGTAAGCTTCGGGTAAGAGAGTCGGGCAACTGCTAACACACGATGTCCTCGTCGGCAGGCAATGGGCAAAGGTATGTAACTAACTTCATCCAATAAATTGTGTGCCATCCACGCCTTTTAACTTTTAATTATGGTATAATAGAGTTCCTTTCCTCTCCCTTCAGCCAGAAATTGTGTTGGTGTATTAATTATTTAGAGAGATAACTTAGCTGCGTCCCTCGTCGTTGCCTCTTAAATTAACGTTCTTTGTTTGATTAACGATCCCTCTCATAAGCGAGTAGCTCTCCTCTGAAGTTAAATAATACTATTAAGTGAGGCATACGACAATATCTCGGATGAGAACAGCGGAGGGAACCTCGATCTATGCATAGCAGCGGGAAAGGATGCTCTCTGGAAACATTTGTCATCTAGACAGCAATTGTTCACGGAGGCAGTAGACGCCAAGTTGGATGGAACAGACCGCAGGTTCAAATCTTTAAAGGGTAGGGGGCCCCAGCCTTTTGCCTGTCATGCTTCCTGTCATGCTGTCTGTAAACATCATATCTCAAAAACGAAAAGCGCATAAAGTCTTGTTGACTGCCTCTGTGGTCTGGTGGTTAGCATGCTAATCTCCACATCCCGAGGTCCCGTGTTCGATTCCGTTGGAAGGTGGGAATTTTTCTTTACACAGGTTTATTCCCCATCCTCCCTAGTGTACGAAGGCATGAATGACAGTGTGAATATCTGTATGTGTGTGAATTTAATGCAATAAGTTCCCAATAAGTTCCCAAGGCCTGTTGCCTGTCTCTTTGGTCTGGTGGTTAGCATGCTAATCTCCAAATCCCGAGGTCCCGCGTTCGATTCCGCTCGAGGGTGGGAATTTTTCTTTACACAGGATTATTCCCCATCCTCCCTAGAGTGTGAAAGTATGAATGACAGTGTGAATGTATGTGTGAATTTAATGTAATAACCAAAAGTAATACTATCCCACTGATTAACACCACAATAAGCCAGTGAACATCATTGCCGAAAAGCAGTAGTTCCAAAGATAAAGCCGCCAATATGGCCTCAGAGGTTAAAGGTAGATGGTAAATGGAACATTAAACAAAAATCCTGCCAATTTTCAGTTGTTTCTAGCAATTGCATCTAAACTTTGAATTTTAAAGCCAGCACATAGCGTCCAGGTTTTAAACATCTATCGCTGTCTCTTTGTATCTACACTGCCGTTTGTGAAAATTGCAATACCAAGAAAGAATTTCCCGAATAACTCCAAACTTAGTGGAAGTGTAGAAGAGTGTGCAGGCAACAAGTGATTAGGTTTGCAGAGAGATGGGATACTCGTAGACCGAGCAGAGCCCTCTCGTGTCGGCCCGACAAGGTCAGTGTTGCGCCCAGCGTAATCAGTACAGAGCTGTCAAACAAGGTGGAAACAATAAAGTTGAATGCCAGTATGCCTCGTCGTCGTCAAAAGGAGCCATATCGGCATGTGGGCGAGTTCGCACGAGACAGAATGATCATTCTCTGCGAAGCGGGTTTGTCATACCATGACATTTCGGCTCGTACAGGGCATGCCGTTACGACAGTGATGCATGTGTGGAAGCAGTGGATAGATGAAGGCCATACGCAGCGAAGAGCGGGTACTGGACCACGGAACATGACCACAGCACGGGATGATCGTCATCTTGTCCGCATGGCTATAACGGACCGTACAGCTTCATCCACAGTGTTGACTCGACGCTGGAGCACAACAGGTGTGAACTTGTCTGCATCAACGGTTCGTCGCCGTCTGCTGCAGGTTTGATTGGTTGCATGCATGCTATTACGTCGGCTTCCATTGTCCAGAAACCACAAGCTCCTCCGACTGTAACGGGCACGTGAACACCATCACTGGGGTGCTGAGTGGCAAAATGTAGTCTTTTCGGACGAGTCCCGCTTCAACGTGTCCTACGGCATAGCGGATAAACACCAGGTGTGATGGTTTGGGGCGCCATTGGTTATAACAACCGATCTCGTATCCTACGAATTGAGGGCACTTTGAACAGAAACCGGTACCTAACAGTGGTTGTAGAGCCTGAGGTGCTTCCCCTGCTCCAGGTATCTCCACAGGCCACATTTCAACAGGACAATGCCCGGCCACATATTGCGAGGAATGTACAAGCCTTCTTCAAAGAGCGACGGGTACCATTGCTTTCCTGGCCTGCATGTTCCCTGACATGTCGCCCATCGAACATGTCTGGGATATGGTTGGTCGGCACCTGGTGCGTCACGGTCCTCCAGTAACAAGTGTCACGGATTTGTGGGCTTGAATACAAACTGCGTGGAGGGAAATCCCCCAGGAACTTATTCAGAACCTTTTTGACTCAATGCCATGGTGTATAGCAGATCTAATTGCTGCGCATGGAGGCCAAACCAGATACTGAATATTAAAGCTCAAAGGTCTTGTATAGATTTGAAAAGTCTATCATTTGTTACTTGTCATGTAATTAACATGTGGTATTAAATTCATTGAATTTATGCGTTTCGTTCTTGGTGTTGCAATTTTCACAAACGGCAGTGTATAACGATATATGTAATATAGCTACATCTGCAAAGGTTTGTCTCGATTAAAATGAAGTAGATAGAAAACTAAGCTTTCATAAGAATAGTTTTTATACGCACGAGTAAATGATAGAGAGCAGAAAAAGTATGTGAAAGTAACACATCTGATTGTTCTCTTAACCTAAACAAAGATTTAGTAGCTCCAAGCTCTCTGAACCCTTAGCTTATTTAATTACTCATTAATAATACTCATGTCATTCACTAGTATGTAAAAATAAAAAGGAATTAGCTGTTCACTGGACCTTTAGATAAACATTTTTATACAGAACACCTCAAATAATGTATTTCCAATGAAGTCTCCACGTTTGTGCAGTACCATTCTTTGCTTTAACAGCCATTTGACTGACATAATTAGCTCTCTCCACCAGCTTTTGTAATGAAGCAGACTGTCTGTAATGTTAAGTTTATTCCAGATCACCCATACTCTCTAACTTCAATTTAATTCACACATTACTTGTTCTTGCCCTAAACTCCTGCACTTAATTATGAACACAACCATAAACATCTACAAAACAAACCTTTCTCTCATTAGACAACTTCCGCATTATTATTATTATTATTATTATTATTATTATTATTAATTATTATTATTATTATCATCATCATCATTATTGTTGTTGTTGGAATGCCTGCAGTTATATCACTTTACTCATAATCCTGACTATTATGCAGCAGATCCTACGAGGGTCGGCTGATAAGTCCCAGGTCTCACACAGAGATGGCACCACTAGACCAGTTGGATGGTAACATCGTATAGTTTTACTCTAGACTAGCTTGTATCCATAGTTACAGGTCAATAACTTGTTTAGTTTTTGAATGACAGCATTTTAAACAAGACAACTTTAGAGTTTTCACGAAAATAGAGGATTTGGAAAAACGAGCAGTGATTAAATACTTCCATTTCAAAGGTTTAACGCCTAAAGAAATCAAGGAGGAAATGGACAGTACATTGAAAGACTCTGTCCCTTCATATTCAATGATTAAAAGGTGGGTTGCAAAGTTTAAAATGGGACGTACGAGCACTAGTGATGAGCCTCGCTCTGGACGCCCTGTAGAAGTCACAACTCCAGAGATTATTGAAAAAAATTCATCGTTTAGTACTAGAAGACCGCAGATTAAAGTTGTTTGAGATAGCACAGGTTGTAAACGTATCAAAAGAACATGCAGGTAATATTTTAAGTAATGTTTTGGGCTCTTACAAGGTCTGTGCGAGGTGGGTGCCGCGTTTGTTGACACCTGATCAAAAGTTGCATAGAAAAACTGTTTCTCTTAAGAATGTGAAGCTCTAGTAAAATTCCCAATGAATTTTTGAGACGGCTTATTACCATGGATGAAACTTGGATACATCACTACACTCCAGAAAGTAAATCACAGTCAAAACAGTGTATTACGCCAGGTGAACCAACTCCAAAATATCTGATGTGTTACACTCACATGACTTTCTCTATCTTGTACAAACTATTTTTACAAACGTTTATTCTCCATTTGCTTCATGTTAATCAAGATGTTAATCTTATTGCTAATTTTCTTGTAGATGCAAGGGGAATATGGTAGTATTTAAGCGATAGTCAAATCTTTTAAGAGCTGGTTGCTTTGTGGAGTATTCCATTCTCTTTGCATTACCAGGACAAAAAAAAAATGAATAACGAATTTGAGAAAAAGTATAAGTATTGGAAAATTTAAGGGAATAACAAGCAATATCTCGAAAATGATTCACTCAACAAAAAAAATGTATATGACATAAATTGTGTATTTTAATGCGATCTACATGTTTTGTGTAGTAAAATTTTGTCTATCTCTTATGGTTTACCAGTTATGCAAAAGTCGTTCACAATGAAGAATACTTTTGGAGACATTCCCAGAAAATTCGAAATATATATTTCATTTGTCATGAAAATATCTTAAAAATATGATACTTTAATCAAAATCGTTACAGCCATTTTTGAGAAAATTAAACTTTTCGAAAAATGTTCCATGTAAAGGGTAATCTGGGGTGGGGGGATTTTCTTGAAAATCTTCGTGTCGCATCTATGGAA